>CM070830.1:10564720-10629257 GCA_036326025.1 Chrosomus eos | reverse complement strand
TTGCAACTTTCAAGGCCCAGAAAAGGCCCAGTAAAGACATTGTTAAAATAGTCCATGTGACTACAGTGGTTTAAATGTAATGTTATGAAGTGACGAGAATACCTTTTGTGTGCAATGCTACATTACCATTACACTGTAGTCACATTTTAACGATTTCTTTACTACCTTTCTGGGCCTATGTCAAACGTCAAAGATGCAATGATGTTGCTGTCTATGGAGGGATCAGAAAGCTCTCGGATTTCATCAAAAATACCTTCATTTGTGTTCCGAAGATGAACAAAGGTTTTACAGGTTTGGAACGATATGAGGGTGAGTAATTAATTCATTTTTGGGTGAACTAACCCTTTAAATCCACAAGACTTCTAGGGTGTCCCATTTGTCCTTTTAGATTTCAGAAGGGTGCTCGCAAGCCGCAATGCTCACTTTTTGCGAAACCTGCACTGAGCTACACAGCAGACTTCTACCCAACAGTCAAAGCGCCATTACGTGAAAGTGTGTGGACTTGGTGGAAGATTGTGAGGGGTAGGGCTGGGTACCGAGTTTCGATACTTTTTAGGTATCGATCGAATTGCCTCGATACTTTCGAGTATCGAAAAATGACACGTTGTTCAGTTCCAGATTTCGATACCTACGGAGTTAACTCGTCAACGTCAGTGCTCAAATAAATACATATGAAATGCACATACACGCAAACTCTACACACACAAGACGCGCAGAACTCTCCGCGCACATACTCATATGAGACACGACTCACGCGAGCACACACACACACACACAAACTCTCCACGCGCATACTTATATTAGACGCGACTCACGCGAGCACTGACACGCGAGCACACACACACAAACTCTCCGCGCACATATTCATATGAGACGCGAGCACACACACATAATACCTTAAAGATGTGGAAAAGTCGATCAAAAGTGTGGGTACGTTTCTCCAGGCTCGATGCCAACAGCGCGCGATGCTGTATTTGCGGTAAAATAATTGCAAGGACCGGTACCACGACATGATGAAGACCTTGACCATGCACAGAGTAAACATAAAAGTTGCTCCTCTTCGATTGGTAAATGAAGACATACCTTGTTGATCACTCTGACAGTATATTGCAATAAATAATAACCTACTGAGTACACTGCCGTCCAAAAATGTGTTGGTTAGTCAGAATTTCTTTTCAGCAAGGATGCATTAAAGTTATCAAAGGTGACATTAAAACATGTGTAATGTTACAAGATATTTCGTTTTTAAATAAATTGTTCTTTTGAATTTTTTATTCATCAAAGAATCATGAAAAAAATGTATCATATTTTCCAAAATATTAAGCAGCAAACTGTTTTCATATGTCTGAAGGGTCATGTGACACTGAAGTTATGATTTTGAAAATTCAGCTTTGAATTCAATTAATTTCAATAAATTTCATTTTGAAATATATTCAAATAAGATTTTAATTGTAATACTATTTCACAATATTACAAGTTTTACTGTATTTTTTATTTGAAAAAAATTCAGCTTTGGTGAGCATGAGCTCTTTATAAAACATTTTTTGTTCCTTTGTGCACTGGCTAAGGAGCATGAGTCAAACTGAAAAAAATAAATAAAATAAAACCAAAGTTTTTCTGAGGTAATGTGTTATGTAATCTTGTTAAAATAAATTTCATAAAATTGGTATCGAAAAAAGTATCGTTAGGAACCGGTATCGAAACTGAGGTATCGAAATTGGCACCGGATCGAAAGATTTTGAACGATACCCAGCCCTAGTGAGGGGTTAGGGTTCCATTTGGGTCAGTGCCAGAGTTTAGCTGTAACCCCGAACAAGCTAATAGAGTTGTTCAGAATTACTTGTAAATTACAGAGAGATGGGTTACATTGAGATTGTTTCTAAAGTTCGAGGGACATTGGCCCTCCAAGGACTGGAGTTGAAGAGCCCTGCAACAGACCAAATAGCTTTAACTGATATTTTAAATGATCCATCAGTGTTTTAACAAATAATGAATCAAAACGGTTAACACAACCTCTGGATTATATGTGGTTTCATTTCCAGTGGGAAGTTGACCGTCTTTACAGTGTTATGTGAGCAGTATCAGCCATCACTGAAGAGAGACCCTATGTACAATGAGGTAAGTTACTGATAACACTCTTTAACATAAAAAACAAGCTTTTTTGGCTTAATGGATTAATGCATTTTAGTGCTTTTGAGGGAGCTGCGTATCTTTGATTCTGCTTTCAGCTTTGCAGCTAGTCACGACTAAACACTGTCTCTAGTTTATGAGTGTTTTACACCACTGTGAAGGTATTTTGGTCCATTTGTCCCACTCCTCCTTACAAAGCTGCTTCAGCTCTTTCTCAGTACCTAGACATTCAATGGTAGACAGAATGACTGAAACACAAGCTCTGGTCCTGACCTAGTGAGCTTTCTACATCAGTGGTTCTCAGTCGGGTCCTATGTAATTATATTGTTATTACAGAGTAAAATATGAATAGAAGTTGCAGGCATTATTCATAGAGATTAAAATTTCATTTGGATTCTGTATGAGATAAGACTTCCGGACTTCTTAAATGTTTGTAACACACATTGTTCTTCTCTTGACCCCAGTACTGGATAGAATAGGACAGCTGTTCTTTGGAGTGCCACCTAAACAGTCGTCATCATATGGTGGTTTGCTAGGTAAGAAACATCCCTGCCTCTGTTTGACTACAGAAACACCATTGCACCCAGATTATGAAGGAGCACACATGCATCATATTCCAAAAATAGTTCAAATATATACTATGTTGAAATGGAATTCGTCTCAGAACTGTAGTGTTTGTAGTCTTTTAGCCTGTTTTTAAATGAATATTTTGGGTTAAATACAGCTTGATGTCTATAGAGGGCGTCTGTTGTATCCTGTTAATAAGAGGATAATTTTCACTTTTATCTCAGTTTGTAAAAATGAACAGAAAAACACATATTTAGTTATACATTTTTATTAGAGCCTAGCAGGCAATTGCTGTATGTTTAAAACATCCAACTATAATTAACTGTAATAATAACACTCACTGATGCTCTTTTGTCACTCACTAATTTTTTTTATGAAGACTTTCACCAGAAAGGTGGTGAATGCAGGGGACAGGGGATTTTAGGACATGAATGCAGGGATTTGGTCGCAAATTCAGACCCAATTTATTAATTAAAAAATGATGACCCCGTCATTTACATGCATCAATAATACACATCACCAAATTGTAATTAGGTTAGTCACTATACCAAATTGTTAAAAAACAAAACATCACAAGTTTCATAATTCTCAATATAACCACATCTCAAATTATACAGCTACTATATAGGTACACTACCGGTCAAAAGTTTTAGATCGGTAAGATTTTTTATGTTTTTAAAAGAAGTCTCTTCTGCTCACCAAGGCTGCAATTATTTGATAAAAAAATACAAAAAAAAACAGTAATATTGTGAAATATTATTACAATTTAAAACAGCGGTTTTCTATGTGAATATATAGTAAAGTGTAATTTATTCCTGTGATCAAAGCTGAATTTACAGCATCATTACATTACACTTTTGACCGGTAGTGTATATCCAACAATACCTGGGGGCTGTTCCATAAACCAAGATTAGAGTATAAGCCAGGCTTATTTCGGTTAGTCAGGCTTATTTTTGGTAGATTCGGTTTCATAAATCAAACTTAAAAAAGTTCAAACTCAGTTACCCTGGCAACTTATGCTGGGAAACTAGCCTGGTCCAGGGCAGGCAACTGTCAGGCTAAGCCTCAGTTGTTACACAGATCCTCAACACTGACCGACAAGAACACAATGATATTACCACTGACACTCTCTAATACCATTATTGGACTTTATTAACCACTATTATTCCAAAAATAAATACACAGTATACAGAAAATCAACTTAAATAAGGCTACAATATAGACACATATACAAGGCGTTTTAAAGTTGTCCATTTAGGACATGTCATTTTTTTTATTATGTCTTTCAATTCAAACACATTTAACACAATTATGGACAGTTCCTTTAAAGACATCATATTTTCCCCCAATAAATATTCCTTTTTTTTCCTTCTACTTTTTTTCTTTTGTGATAATACCAACACATAAAACAATAGATAAATATTAATAAAAATATAACATTCACATATATCAAACTCTTATAATGACACATAATTCCTAATAGTTATTCAAGTAATATTATTTAAATATCAAATATTAAATAAGTAAATAAATAAAATAACAAATAACTAGAAATAAAAGGGAAGGTTACATAAAAATGTAGTTAATGTAGGCTAATATATATTCCTTTATTTTATGGAATATTCTTTGATTTTAGAGTTGCACATATCTTTTCAAAATGTATACATTTGTTCCTAATTTAATGTTATCCTCTCCATAATGTACTTTAGAAACTAAATCTAACCACTCATTTAAAACTGGGGATTCTTGCTTTCTCAAAAAAATTATTGCATTATAAGCTGTAATTCTCAGCATTCTAAATAAGTATACATCATCTTTATAAAGTAGCATAAGTCCTATACCCAAAACTATATTTTGTATCTTTATATATTTAGTTTCTTAAAAAAATTCTTCCCTGAATTAGGCTACTTCTGTTCAATTTCTTTTTAGGGCCCGAGCACCGATGGTGTGAGGACCCTCTTGGAATTGCTCTGTTTATTATTATTAGGGCCCGAGCACCGATGGTGTGAGGACCCTCTTGGAATTGCTCTGTTTATTATTATTATTATTATTATTCTTCTTCTTCTCCGCAATGAATCGCATTTTTGAGGGCCTAAACATGCACGAAAACTCACGAAAATTTGCACACGCGTCAGAACTGGCGAAAATTTACATCTGATATGCGTTTCAAAATTGGGCGGGGCAAAATGGCTCGATAGCGCCACCTATAAAGGTTCAACGGAGTGCGCCTCGCGTTACGTTTCACGTACGTGTACGAAATTCGGTACATACATGTAATGGCCCAATACCTACAAAAAAGTCTCTTGGAGCGTAGCCCTTAACACAACAGGAAGTCAGCCATTTTGAACTTCCTCTCAGATTTTTGTGCAGTTTTTGCCATTTTCAGGCCTCGTACTTTAACGAACTCCTCCTACAGTTTTAATCTGATCATCTTCAAATTTGCTGAGTGTAATCTTAAGGCCTTTGCGACGTTAAATTGCGAAGATCTTGAGTTTTCGTCGAAGGGCGTGTCCTCGGCGGCCTGACAAATTTTGATGTTTCGCCATGAAACAGGAAGTTGCTGTAACTCAGGCAAACAATGTCCAATCTGCCCCAAACTTCACACGTTTGATAAGAGTTCTGTCCTGAACACATGTCCATGCTCATATTCAGTTACAGTCACAGCGCCACCTGCTGGCAACAGGAAGTGACATGTTTAACACTGTTGTGGACTCCTGATAACATATAAAAAAGTGCCAGCAAGTGTTAAACATGCTAACAACATACTTGAAACATGCTAAAACATGCTAGCAAGCACTTAGCTAAGTGCTAAAGCATGCTATTACTGCAATTCAATAGGAATTTGCTGTAACTCAGGTATGGAATGTCCAATCTGCCCCAAACTTCACACGTTTGATAAGAGTTCTGTCCTGAACACATGTCCATGCACATAATCAGTTACAGTCACAGCGCCACCTGCTGGCAACCGGAAGTGACATGTTTAACACTGTTGTGGACTCCTAATAACATATAAAAAAGTGCCAGCAAGTGCTAAACATGCTATCAACATACTTGAAAGATGCTAAAACATGCTAGCAAACACTTAGCTAAGTGCTAAAGCATGCTATTACTGCAATTAAATAGTAATTTGCTGTAACTCAGGCATGGAATGTCCAATCTGCCCCAAACTTCACACATGTGATAAGGGTCCTGCCCTGAACACATCTACATGAGAATATTCAGTTATAGTAATAGCGCCACCTACTGGCAACAGGAAGTGACATGTTTAACAGTGTGATGCAGTACTGGCAACATAGTAAATATGCCATTGAGTTATAAACATGTTATAAACATGTTAAAACATGCTAGCAATTCTTAGCTAAGTGCTAAAGCATGCTAATGAAATGAAACAGGAAGTTGTTGTTACTTAAGAAGCCAATGTCCAATCTGCCCCAAACTTCACACATTTGATAAGAGTCATGCCCTGAACACATCTACATGAGAATATTCAGTTATAGTAATAGCGCCACCTACTGGCAACACGAAGTGACATGTTTAACACTGTGATGCAGTACTAGCAACATAGTAAATATGCCATTGAATTATAAACATGTTATAAACATGTTAAAACATGCTAGCAATTCTTAGCTAAGTGCTAAAGCATGCTAATGAAATGAAACAGGAAGTTGTTGTTACTTAAGAAGACAATGTCCAATCTGCCCCAAACTTCACACATTTGATAAGAGTCCTGCCCTGAACACATCTACATGACAATATTCAGTTATAGTAATAGCGCCACCTACTGGCAACAGGAAGTGACATGTTTAACAGTGTGATGCAGTACTGGCAACATAGTAAATATGCCATTGAGTTATAAACATGTTATAAACATGTTAAACATGCTAGCAATTCTTAGCTAAGTGCTAAAGCATGCTAATGCTATGAAACAGGAAGTTGTTTTTACTTAAGAAGGCAAAGTTCAATCTGCCCCAAACTTCACATGTTTGATAAGAGTTCTGTCCTGAACACATGTGCATGCTCATATTCAGTTACAGTCATAGCGCCACCTGCTGGCAACAGGAAGTGACATGTTTAACAGCATGCTATTATACCCATAATAAAGGACATTTTTGTAACTGACTTTGACATACTCCCACTATATTTATCTACTTAAATGCACATTGCCCACCGTGGTCTGTCTTCCTAAAGCCACCGGGTGGCGATGGCACGGGTGCGAGGGCCCTTTCAATGCTGCTTGCAGCTTTAATTATTATTATTATTCTTCTTCTCCGCAATGAATCGCATTTTTGAGGGCCTAAACATGCACGAAAACTCACGAAAATTTGCACACGCGTCAGAACTGGCGAAAATTTACATCTGATATGCGTTTCAAAATTGGGCGGGGCAAAATGGCTCGATAGCGCCACCTATAAAGGTTCAACGGAGTGCGCCTCGCGTTACGTTTCACGTACGTGTACGAAATTCGGTACATACATGTAATGGCCCAATACCTACAAAAAAGTCTCTTGGAGCGTAGCCCTAAACACAACAGGAAGTCAGCCATTTTGAACTTCCTCTCAGATTTTTGTGCAGTTTTTGCCATTTTCAGGCCTCGTACTTTAACGAACTCCTCCTACAGTTTTAATCTGATCATCTTCAAATTTGGTGAGTGTAATCTTAAGGCCTTTGCGACGTTAAATTGCGAAGATCTTGAGTTTTCGTCGAAGGGCGTGTCCTCGGCGGCCTGACAAATTTTGATGTTTCGCCATGAAACAGGAAGTTGCTGTAACTCAGGCAAACAATGTCCAATCTGCCCCAAACTTCACATGTTTGATAAGAGTTCTGTCCTGAACACATGTGCATGCTGATATTCAGTTACAGTCATAGCGCCACCTGCTGGCAACAGGAAGTGACATGTTTAACACTGTTGTGGACTCCTGATAACATATAAAAAAGTGCCAGCAAGTGTTAAACATGCTAACAACATACTTGAAACATGCTAAAACATGCTAGCAAGCACTTAGCTAAGTGCTAAAGCATGCTATTACTGCAATTCAATAGGAATTTGCTGTAACTCAGGTATGGAATGTCCAATCTGCCCCAAACTTCACATGTTTGATAAGAGTTCTGTCCTGAACACATGTCCATGCTCATATTCAGTTACAGTCATAGCGCCACCTGCTGGCAACAGGAAGTGACATGTTTAACACTTTTGTGGACTCCTAATAACATATAAAAAAGTGCCAGCAAGTGCTAAACATGCTATCAACATACTTGAAACATGCTAAAACATGCTAGCAAACACTTAGCTAAGTGCTAAAGCATGCTATTACTGCAATTAAATAGTAATTTGCTGTAACTTCGAACCCCGAAACCCCGAAACTTCACACATTTGATAAGAGTCCTGCCTGAACACATCTAAATGAGAATATTCAGTTATAGTAATAGCGCCACCTACTGGCAACAGGAAGTGACATGTTTAACAGTGTGATGCAGTACTGGCAACATAGTAAATATGCCATTGAATTATAAACATGTTAAAACATGCTAGTAATTCTTAGCTAAGTGCTAAAGCATGCTAATGAAATGAAACAGGAAGTTGTTGTTACTTAAGAAGACAATGTCCAAACTGCCCCAAACTTCACACATTTGATAAGAGTCCTGCCCTGAACACATCTACATTACAATTTTCAGCTATAGTAATAGCGCCACCTACTGGCAACAGGAAGTGACATGTTTAACAGTGTGATGCAGTACTGGCAACATAGTAAATATGCCATTGAGTTATAAACATGTTATAAACATGTTAAAACATGCTAGCAATTCTTAGCTAAGTGCTAAAGCATGCTAATGAAATGAAACAGGAAGTTGTTGTTACTTAAGAAGACAATGTCCAATCTGCCCCAAACTTCACACATTTGATAAGAGTCCTGCCCTGAACACATCTACATTACAATTTTCAGCTATAGTAATAGCGCCACCTACTGGCAACAGGAAGTGACATGTTTAACAGTGTGATGCAGTACTGGCAACATAGTAAATATGCCATTGAGTTATAAACATGTTATAAACATGTTAAACATGCTAGCAATTCTTAGCTAAGTGCTAAAGCATGCTAATGAAATGAAACAGGAAGTTGTTGTTACTTAAGAAGGCAATGTCCAATCTGCCCCAAACTTCACACATTTGATAAGAGTCCTGCCCTGAACACATCTACATGACAATATTCAGTTATAGTAATAGCGCCACCTACTGGCAACAGGAAGTGACATGTTTAACAGTGTGATGCAGTACTGGCAACATAGTAAATATGCCATTGAGTAAAAAACATGTTATAAACATGTTAAACATGCTAGCAATTCTTAGCTAAGTGCTAAAGCATGCTAATGCTATGAAACAGGAAGTTGTTGTTACTTAAGAAGGCAATGTCCAATCTCCCCCAAACTTCACATGTTTGATAGGAGTTCTGTCCTGAACACATGTGCATGCTCATATTCAGTTACAGTCATAGCGTCACCTGCTGGCAACAGGAAGTGACATGTTTAACAGCATGCTATTATACCCATAATAAAGGACATTTTTGTAACTGACTTTGACATACTCCCACTATATTTATCTACTTAAATGCACATTGCCCACCGTGGTCTGTCTTCCTAAAGCCACCGGGTGGCGATGGCACGGGTGCGAGGGCCCTTTCAATGCTGCTTGCAGCTTTAATTTTTATTAGAAGTATAAAATATATGAGTGTAATGAGCTAGAAGTTCACTGCAACTTATACAACATCCTAAAGAGAAATTATTATAATTAGAAGATATTTCTAGTGTTATAAAATATCGCATATTAATTTTCCAAGCGAAATGTATATTTTAGTCAGAATTATTGCGCTCCTATTTGGCGCGCATGCGCGCAGCAGCGCTCGTTCAATATGAAGATTAGCACCAAAATGGATACATTTGCACGACTTTCTAACATTTACAGATGGAGAATATAACTGTAAAATGTAATTTTTGCACTGAGGGGGGGAAAAACATGTCACAAACGCATAAAACAGCACAAAATATACACTGTTTGATGGTGGATCGATTTGATCCACGATCGACCTCTAGGGCTGCTTCAGAAACGCGTGCACACGCAATTATCCAGACTAGATAAACCTGGATCAAATTAGTGAGATTGCGTGAACTTCAATTACCTTTTATGGAACCACTTTAGCCCCAACTTATTTGTTAGGCTCATTCAAGTCCGGTTTTGGAGTTTAATCCCCGCTTTTCTAAGCTTCATTTATGGAACAGCCCCCTGGATGCATACAAATATGTATATATTTAAATGGTATATATTTAAAATGTGGACATCTACTTTATCTGCATACATACAGTAAACTCGAAACTATTTAACAAATCTTAACTACCCAATTTTTTTTATTTCAGAGAGAGAGAGCTTGTACTGTTGTGAAATTTAAACAATATTATTTAAGCAATATTATTGCCTAGCTCCAATCTGCAAGATGCAACTATAAGGCGTGCGGATATTTTCATTATTATCATATATATATATATATATATATATATATATATATATATATATATATATATATATATATATATTATATATATTATAACATGATTTTCTGTAAAGCTGCATTGAAACAATGTTAATTGTGAAAAGCGCTATACAAATTCATTTGAAAAGAGAACTGAGGGATGGGTCAAAATAATTTTCTGTAGTTGTATTTAACCTGCAGTATTTTTGTTCAGCATAATACACAGCACAGTTTAATATAAGAGTATGTTGTGAAGACATTTAAAAATGACTATATTCTGGTTTGCTTTCTTTACGTTAGGAAACCTATTGAATAGCCTTATGGGCTCGGGGGAGGAAGAGGAGGGTGAGGAAGCTCAGGAGGACAGCAGCCCCATTGAGCTGGACTAAAGCATCTGACAGGAGGCTCGTTTGTCCCCACATCATAAACCAGCCCCATACCAAACCATTCACTGAAGTGAACAATGACCAATCACTAATCTGTTTGGGCGCTCTTTTTCAATAACTAACTCTTTCCTGTTATTGTTGGACTTTGTTCTGTGTATAGTTTTTATAGAATGAAGGTGCAACAATATCAAACTTCCTGGACTGTTGAACAAAATTAATAAAAGAGCAGAAAGACGCACTTCAGATGTAATTGTGACACCCTCCATTTGTAGTTCTGAGCTCTTGGTGTCAGGGACCCTCGTTTGTGAGAGGGACCCTGGTCCTGTCCTGCCACAGAGGGTGGCGGCTGCTGCTCGATGTATTAATAAAATTAATTCAACTGCTCTTAACTTATAATCCATGCTAATATACTTTGATAAATTCTTCAGTATGATAGCTCAAATCCAAACAAGGCTTGGTTTCGTGTGTCCGCACAGCTAGATCTTACTGGGGATACTGCGGTATCCTTGATGGGACAATTCACCACTTCTGTTACATTGTATGCGCGAGGATGAGATAAGCACACATCGTACACATTTGCGTGAGCGGGTAGGTGAATGCATGTTTGTGTTGATTGGAGTGTGAATGTGCTGTTATAAATGTATCGGTCGCCAGGAGGCCGCTTCGTTCTCTGCTGAGGTGTGATTGAACGTAATAAAAGGATAGAGGTGGATGTAACATTAATTGGGTCCTGTTTTTCTTTATTGCTGTAGATATTAAAGTAAATATAAAGTTCAAAATTATGCTAATTAAATGTTTTCTTTTTGAATGTCACCTGGGTTGTGTAAACACTGTCAATCAATATCCAGTAGCTACTTATTATTCCAAAATAAACCCACCTGTTATAGGTAATGGAGACTTTATAAAATCTTGCCATTAGTTAATACACCAATCCCAGAGAGCAACATAATGTCGGCCCAGATCCGGGCCACATCTGGTACATGTGGATTTAATGCGCACCAGATGTGGGCTGGACCTGGGCCAACACTATGTTGCTGTCTGGGATGCAATGTCATTAATAGCAATATGTTTTCCTGGGAGCAGCTGGGGTGCTGCAGTGATGTATTTGTGTGGGCTAAACTAGAAGTTGGTGTAAACCCAATTGAAGTTTTACATGATTTGGATTATTGCAGAAAATAAGCTATGTGACCAATCAGTTCTGACAGGAACTCAGACCCAGAGAAACAAAGAAACAAAATCAACAAGGCATTATGATTTAGATAATTTTATGACATAATTCCTATGTTATGCACACAAACTGTACAAAAACAAGTGCAAACTGACATAGACAATAACAAATATTAATGGGTCATGAATGATATATTTTTGATATAAGACATACTGTAGAAGATTGAACTAGAGGTTAGTTTTAGTAATGTTTTCTGACAGTGTCACGCATCAGGCTCGGGACTGCAGAGACAGACGTGCGGTGATGTCAGAGAGATGGCTCATGTCAGCCAGCTGTGCCTGATGTTTGATGTACTCTAGAGTCCGAACCTGGAGAGGATGAGAGACGGAGGTCAACACATTATATTTGCTGTTGAACATCAACGGCTCTGTGCGTGTGCTTGCATACGACTCACCGATGTGCGTGTCTCACAGAAGCCGTGTTTGTGACTGAGGTTCCACAGGTTGACAGCCAGCTGATTGAGTTTGTTGTTCCGTAGATCACCATGAGCCAACAGACAGCCGAACAGAGAGAAGGCCAGACCGCCTTGCCTGCGGACTCCCTTACACACACACACACACACACACATCAGCACAGATATAAGATATCAGACCTGCAGCCATGCAAAATCATACACATTAATAATATTACACACAGTGTTGGGGAAAGTTACTTTTAAAAGTAATGTGGTAACGCAACTTTAAAATAATATATATTTATAATATATATAGTAATGAAACAAACTTAAATCATTTTTGGGAAGCATTTATGGTGATTACAATATCTGTGTAATAACTAGGTACTAACCCTTAACCTACTCTTAAACATAATTGTAACCCCTGTGGTTACCTAATATTAGCCAGTGCTTTCTTAGGTAAGAATACTGTAAATAAACAAGTGCATGTACTAAAAAAAAAAAAAAAAAATTAACCCAATTTTGCTTATTAGTATGGTTAATAAAATAAGATTAAATATATGGTTTATTACTGCAAAAAAATCAGTAAAAAATGGTTCCCTGATTTTGTATCAGTAGTGCATCATATTCATGTTTCCATCAAAAGTTTGCACAATATAATAGCTACGATAATTTTAGGACCTTATTATGAAGACTAGAAAAAGCCTATGTCATTTTCCTCAGTTCATGCATTTCAGGGTCAACTTCCTGTTTGATGCCTGTCCCGACCACAGGATGTCTCACCAATAAGGGCATCCAATTTTGATTATGTGGTGATATTTTGCGTCAACTTGCCAGGAAGTGACGATTTTGTTCTCTTGAACACATGGGACGGAAATGGTGCTTTATTCGCAAATGTTTTATGCGATATTCAAATTTTGCGAATAACTTAAAATTCGCAACTTTGGATGGAAACAGCTATTTTTATCTGTCTTCTTCAGTGTCCGTCTCTGTGCAAAGCATCATGCCCTTTCACAACAAACTGCATGTGGAGTCTGTGATTGGTGTTATTTCACCTCTACGGGCGCTTTTATACTGTGAAACCAAAGACTATAGAACCTCAAGCTTCAGATCACGGATAAATTAAACAACCCCTCAAAACAAATGTTCGGCTACTACCAGCACTGATTTTTCCCGATTAGCGTTAGTTCTAAGAAGTAACTATCGAACCGATTAATCGCCAAAAACTATAAATCGGTCGCCCTCTAATGTACATAGTCAGCAAGCACATTTCCATTACATTTTGATCATTATAATTATTGTTTTATCATGTAAATCCTAACAAGTTATTATACTATGATATTTTGTTATCTAATGCGGGGATATCCTGTATTAATACTCACCTCATCTCGGCCCAGAGTCTTTAAATGATCCAGAACCTGACCAATCAGAGTCTCGCACAACTTGTTGATCTCTGCGATGAACTTGGGATCTCCTCCGTAGAGGGTTTCATTGGAATCCACTGCAACAAGAGCAAAAGTGATTCCGTTTAGAATTCAATGTCAGAAAGACTTGAAGATGATGTTCATTAGAGTAGCTTTCTGCATTGATTCAGTGCAGTACCTTTAGGAATGGTGTAGAGATAGCTTTCCTGGCTCATTGCTGCTAGCAATGGTAAAGCGCTGATGTAGACGCGGACCTTGGCATCACTGTTGTCCTCCCAGGTGTAGTCCTGCACCATATTCAAGAGCCCTCGCACCAGATACAGCACACCCTGCTCCGGATGGTCCTATGAGACGGAGTGAACAATGGAGGTCAGATATGCACTAGAGACATGGCTAGAACTTTCCTGCAAATGTTTACGCATATATTACCGGCACTACGAGCAGTGTGGAGAGGAAGTTGTTAATGAATTCGAGAAAGAAGGGCTCTGATGATCGCTGTTTTCCCTCAATGCTGATGGTACGCGGGACTTCCGGCAAAATACTGACCGCTGCCTTTAGAAATGCGTCCGCTGAGAAATGGACGCAGAAATAAATTTTCTCAAACATTTTCTCAGTCCATATCAAATCAATAATTAAACACTCAATCTTGGTCGATCATGGTAGAGGCTGCTCTCTGATCCCAATCTGAGTTTTTTTACTTTTGAGCATTCAAAAGTTGGGAATCTTCAAGTTTTTATAGTGTGTTTGAAAGAAATCTCTTTTGCTCACCAAAGCTGCATTTATTTGATACAAAAATACAGTATAAACAGTCTTACTGCGAAATATCACTAAAATTTAAGGCTACGTTTACACAACAACGATATGCTTAAAATGAAGAAGTTTTTCAGGTACAGTTGACAACTTTAATGATCCTCATTCACACGGATCCGCAAAAACGGCTAAAAACGCTGTATTCTGAAGCACCCCGGGCGCCACTCAAGGCTGCCCGCTGCTCCGGGTGTGTGTATTCACGTTTGCAGTGTGTGTGTGTTCACCACTCACTACTCTGCTCCTAATGTGTGTGCACTTACTTGGATGGGTAAAATGCAGAGGTCAAATTCCAAGTATGGGTTACCATACTTGGCCATCACGTGTCACTTTCACTTTCACTTTCACTTTCTGCTGCCAGGCAATTAGATGGCGATGAAACACTATAGACGGCACACGTAATACGCATTTGCATGACGCCATCGTCTTCAGAGATTTTGTTTTTGTTGTTTACACGAAGACCGGTTTCAAAAACTTGCACTTCGAAACACGTTTTCAAAGGTTTTCCGTTTTCAGCCACCTAAAACACTGTTGTCGTGTAAATGAACGGCCAGAACACATAAAACGTCTTCAGTTTTTAGTTGAAAACGGTGTCGTGTAAACAGCCCCTAAAATAATTGATTTCTATTTTTATATATTCTAAAATGTGTAAAATGTTTATTCACTGCTTTAAATGTTTGAGCTCTTTAAAGCAGGATGGATTCTGATTGGCTGTCACAATGCTTTTATCATTCATCAGCTGGAAAAAATTTTTTTTATGAAAGTGATTCCAATTGAACCAATTGTTTTCTCTGTGCTGTTATCGTTATAGTTGTGGTTTGGATTCTGCTATTCATTTACATTTAGATTAATTTTGAAAACTATATCCTTATCGTCATAGTTGTCGTCTTAGGTGTGAATGGGACTTTACTCTGAAGATTGGAGTGACGGCTGCTGAAAATTCAGCTTTGCCATCACAGGAATAAATTACATTTTAAAATATGTTAAATTAGAGTTATTTTATATTATAATACTATTACACAATATTTCTGTTTTTACTGTATTTCCTTGGTGAGCAGAACAGACTTCTTTCAAAAACATTAATAAAAACTTAAAGATTCCAAAGTTTTGAATGAAGGGTATTTTAAAGCCTCATTCTCCATTAGAGTCAGGAACAAGGATGTACAGAAGGTATATTTTGTGTATGGGAGGCTCCAGCACTCACCCTGGGACAGACACTGGTTGGCCAGCGCTACCTGTCCAGAGAGCAGGTACAGGTTGAGACGACTGAAGATACTCGTGAGAGATGGAATGGTGATGAAACTGTAGGCAGCACACGCCTGGAAATAGACAACATACAAGAGGCAGCAAAAGCTCAGTCACTTATAGGATAAAACAGGATAAAGTCATTTAAAAGGCACTTAATATTATCGCTTTGACTGCACTGACACTATTGGATGTGAACAAAACTTGAACAATGATGACACCACTGTTTTCTGCAGAGCTGCTTTATAGCTGATTTTACTTTGTGTCATAATTGATACATTTTGCAACTTTGACAGTTATTGAACTGAACTGAATCAACATTGAACTGAATTGAGCTGAATAATGACACTATTCTTTTATTTAATGCTGCTTATAGCTGAATTGAAATAATTTCAGAATTTATGAACTTTACAGTTATTGAACTACACTGAATCAACACTATTGTCTTCTGTAGAGCAAAATTTGAATCTTATATTTGATGAAGTTTGCATCATTGATCATTATTTTATACTGTTTATTACTGTAAAGCTGCTTTGAAACAATCTGTATTTATGAAGCGATTTATAATTATAGTATTTTCCGGACTATAAGTCACAATTTTTTTTATAGTTTGGCTGGTCCTGCGATTTATAGTCCAGTGTGACTTATATGTTTTTGTCCTCTGCATGACACATTTTTTGACTGATGCGACTTATAGTGCGGAAAATACGGTAAATGGATTTTGCCGTAAAACGGATCCAACATTATTAGGTGGAATCTACCAAACCTGTAAAAAATATGTCCACATTTCACTCCAATAAGAGGGGGAAAAATAATAATTTTACACAATGAAATTAAACCTACATTATATTATTATTATTTAATAAAAATTAAGCACATTTTTTGTCATTGTCATTACTGTAATGCAGAAAAAGTATAATTACATAACTACCTTACACATCTTAGTGATTTAAAAATGTTTTTTTTGTTTTAAGTTTCTCATGAGATTCACACATTAATATTTTGTAAAAGAATAAACCAACCCTGACAAAAGCAGCCGTTTTACGTGAGTGATTGCCTTTCATCACACGTCTGGTCTCCATGGCTAACTGATTCACCGTCTGTAAGAGAGACATTCATTTCATCATGACATACAGTTCCTCAGCACTCCACTTCACAGCATTTTCCAAATAGTTTTGAATTTGTTTACTAGTATAAAACACACAGGACATTAAAACGATATGGTAAAAGACTTAGTATAAATAATGTTTTAATAAGCTTATCAGTTAGCTGCTGAGACTCTTTTATATTACTGTAGTGATTACATTTTCATTTCTTCAAAATTTGAAGGAATTTGAACTGAATTGGTGCCAAAGGATGTTAAATTTGAATTTAAATTGGAATGACAAAAAGAGGAATTTACTGAACTGCAATTCAAAGAAATGAGGAATTTCATAAGTCCAGCTCTAGTATGTTGAATATTCTGAATAATAACTATTATCATTAATTAGAATAATTGATTCCCTGGTATGTAGAACGCAAACCGCAAGGGGTTCAAGAGTTGATGAAAGCTAATAATTAAATCATAATAAAAACATACATTTTTAAAAAAAAAGTCTATTTTATTTTTTTACCTGGACCAACATCAGATAAGTGTGAACAGATGTGTTGTTAAATGATTAAAATATGAAATTAAAATCTCAGGAGGAGCTTCAAGTAAATAAAAGTGTTTTGACTGACAGAAACGGTTGGGAACCCCTGATTTAATACTTGCTTAAGACAAAGTGTGCTCACATGTATCAGTTGAATGATGACGGGCTCTAGATTACAGAAGGTCGCTCGGGCTTCCACACAGAAACTCAACTGCTGTTCAAAGTCCCTCCCAAAAGACACCTAATGAAAAAAAGGACCAAAATACAAAAAAGTTAGTAAGACTATATAGCTCATATTGTAGATGCCGACTCATACCAGTTAAAGGGGTACTGGCAAAATAAAGGTAGAAAAAAATTCAACACCCATGATGCACTGGGCATGTTGCCATCTAAGGCCATTTCCAGTCTGCTCCCATTGAATAGGCTTGATCAGAGTCAAATACCATCTTGCTTTAGTAGGAAATACTTCTTAGTAAACTTTTAGTCACAATGGTGTTGTTCTATATTGTTACCGGGTGCAAGATTTCAAAGGGTAAAACGTGTGTATTTGTAGTCAACATTTCAAACTGGATGACAAAAAACAGTGTTTTAGGCCAAACCTAGGGGGGTTTAAAAAACTCTAATTTCATCAGTTAATTTGGAAGAAAAGGAAGCTAACCCCCGAAGCAAAAATGACATTGTGTACAACTAAGAAGGCTGTTGCCATAGTCTTCCATTTTTACCCAAATTCTATTTAAAAAGTAGACAAAGTATGATACAATTTTCAGTGATAAACCTCCTCTTTCAATAACAACCCTCTGTCGATCCAACGACAGGGACAGGGATAGAAAAATGCGGGAAGTACAATCTAGCTTTCACGAAAGCCCTAGAGTCCATTGTTTGTTTACATATACTACAAACTAATACAAAGTGGGTTGAAAATCAGCAAACTTACAATTTAATTATATATCACTATTTATTTTTTTACATTACAATAATAAGAATGAAAATATAATCTTTGTATATTTTAATTTTTTCTATTCTAAGATGAAATGGCACAGCTCTTGATGCATGTTTATAACCCAGATCATCTCATTGTTCAAGATGCTGTATGTGGTTACTAGAAAATAACTAATTTAAACATTTTGGCTTGACATAATGCCAGTTCATATTTTTGACAGTTGAGCTTCCAGTTCATGCAAATAGGATTTTTTTTAGAACTGATATACAGAGTTGTAGGACAGGGACTCACCATACGAATAAATCCGTTGATCAGGAGAGCCATAGATCTTTTCTCATCATCTAGAGTTAGAGCACTACAACACAAAGACCACATGCAAACACATCAATGTAACACTCTCTAATTCTGCATTAATAGTGAGATGCATTCATATATATATATCTCACTCACTTGACAGAGTCATGCATGGTCTTACAGATGTGCAGCAGCGCATTGAGAATGACGGGGTCTCTCGTTGCTTCCTGCTGGTGTCTAAACAAAAGAGAGAAACCTTGTAACCAGAACTAGAATAAACACTAACCATCCTCTTCCCAGTAGCTACACAGAGGAAGTGGAGTCTTAATACTGAATAGTGAGTGAAAAACATACTTGATGAAGACCTCCATGATTGATTTACACACCTCCACCCTCACACTGTCTTTCTGGAACATGTCCAGAAAGGGCAAAAACTTCTCCTGCAATCATTAAAACTCTATACATCAGCAAAAACAAATCATTTTATGATCATACTAGTTCATTTTATATTACTCATGATATTTTCTTTTAAAGTTCCTGTAAAATTGTTTATTTTGAGCAAATTTGAAGAAATTTTACCTGAATTGGCCCAATAGGAAGTTAAATTTGGATATGAATTAGAATGACAGTAAGAATAATTAACTGAATTGCAATTCAAAGAAATGCGAAACACAACAAATTAATTAAATTAGGCCAATTAGTATTATGACACAACATAAAAAATTATTCCCGTTAATTTGAATAACTAGGCCTTTTTTATTTCCTTTTATGTAGAAGGTATTTAAGTCTTAACTGATACATAATTCTGTAAACTAAGTTCTGTAAACCTTACATTTTTTATTTAAAAAATATTTTAATTTAGCCATACAGCACTAAAAACTGTTTAGTCAAAGGTTAATTGTTAAATGTAATTTCAGGTAACTTTATATAGCTTATTCTTCCATTTCACAGACCATTTAAGGGGTAAACTAGAGCATTCTGTTCTTGCACCATGATCCATGAAATTGAAAATGTAAAAATGATTTCTGCGGTTATACCATAGAGAAGAGCACAGAGAAGTCATGGAAGTAGGGAAGGATCTTGTTTATCACTGACTGCAGCTGAGAACACAAAAGAAGGGGGATGAATCGTGGTGACATCGTCAACAACATATAACATCATGTCACATGTGTATGATTTTATTTTGCATACCTGTGGATATGCATCCTCGAAAGCTCTGTCTGGAGTCATGTGTTTGATAATGTCAGCAAGAACTGTGTTCACCTCCCGTTTCTATTAGGGAGAAATTTTTTAAAATACATTAAAAAAGCAGATTTTCAATAATTCTGCTCAAATAATGATTTGCAACACTTTATGTTTCAGGCAAACAGAGCGATAACTCACTGTGAAGTGGCGGCAGGTGAACTCCACCCAGATCTCAGCACAGTTGATATAATCCTAAATTATAAACATAATACAAAAAACAGTGAATGGATATAAGTCAAGTCATCATTTTATTCAAGTCTGTATTTAATTCTAATTACAGATGCCCTTTTTTATACTGTGTGCTTTAAAACATTGACAGAATAACAGTTGTTTACCCTTGGGCCGCGCACTTTAGTGATGACCTTCCAGGCTTCATTGAGTATGGAGAGTCGTTCGCTCTCTGGAGGGTCAGCACAGGACAGACTGCGACCCAGAGACGCAAACAGCAAGTGCTAAAGAGAACAGAGAGGATCATGAGAATAAACTATATTCACCAAAGGGTTTTGGACCTGTGTGCAGTTTGGTGTGTGTGTGTGTGTGTCTGTGTGTCTGTGTGTGTGTGTGTGTGTGTGTGTGTGTGTGTGTGTGTGTGTGTGTGTGTGTGTGTGTGTGTGTGTGTGTGTGTGTGTGTGTGTGTGTGTGTGTGTGTGTGTGTGTGTGTGTGTGTGTGTGTGTCACCTTGGGAAATCCAGCTTCATCACAGTCTTTGATCATGCCAATAAAATCTGTTGCTCTCGTTGCAACAAATTCTGCCCGGAATGCCCACATGACAGAGTTCAGCAGGAGAGCACTGTAGGAAAAATGAAAACATCATTAATTCTGCAGTTGAAAAATCAAGATTTTTACATTGTCTAAAGATGCTTGCCCATGTATAGTCATAACCACAATGCTAGGCTGTTCTGGGTGGATGCCTAATGGTCAAAAGAGCCCACCACCAAATATCTATGATATTCTGGTCTCTAGACCAGGTCTCGATGGGAATTATTTTTTCTTTTTTTTTTTGTCCGTCTGCTAAGCAAATGTTTTTGTCACTTTCACCCACAAGACAGATTTGAGGCATCATTCGTGCACATATCACAACCAAGTCAGTAATTAATTACATGCCTAGGAA
Organism: Chrosomus eos; assembly: GCA_036326025.1. Taxonomy (NCBI): domain Eukaryota; kingdom Metazoa; phylum Chordata; class Actinopteri; order Cypriniformes; family Leuciscidae; genus Chrosomus; species Chrosomus eos. Next base: position 10,608,336 of record CM070830.1, on the reverse strand, counting down.
ACATGTAAGGGTTAATGCCCAACGAGATGTCCATTGTCCGAAGTCCATTTATACCTAGACAATGGACACCTCGAAGGGCCTTAACCCGCTTATACCATGATCACTTGCCAAATAACACATTTTTAAAACATTAGCTTATATTTTAATTAGCTTTACAATCAAATTCTAAAGTTTTTACAAACAATAACTTGGATTCCCTCGTTACGCCTGACGGTTTATTTAGCAACCGGAGATATTTCTAGTCCGCTCAGCTCGTAGAACCCTTCAGTTTATTGACTGCCTGTTGCTATGGTTACTCACAGCTGATGTAGACAGCGCATATATTTATTCATTTCGAATGGTAAACAGTCAGTTTCACCAGAACTCCTTTATAGGTGTCCTCTATCACTTTTTAATGGACACCCTGCAGCCAATCAGAATCGAGTATTCACCCAGACCATGGTATTAGGAAACATCACTAATTAATGAAGAATGTCTGGCTCAATGGTCTATACTGCAGTAGTACAAGATGAAGAAAACAAAATCCACACAAAGTTCAATGCGACTAAACAAGACATTATTCATAATGAGTCTCAAGCTTAATTTTCATCATTCTTAGTCATAGATATTAAGTTTCTGTAAAATGTTCCTCAGTGAAGAGATCTTACTTGTTGCCCAACTTCTTGCATCTGTCCATCATCTCTGTTAGCAGAACCTTTAAAAGACAAATGGATCACATGTGATCAAAGTCACTTGGAAAGAGTCTCACAAATTTGTAAGATGTTTATTTGATCTAAAACCAACAACACACTTAAACCAACTTCAAAACTGTTTGACTAGAAAGTTCACTGCAGAGTTATAAATAAATTTTTGCATTGAGGGGCAATATACAGTACTGTGCAAAAGTCTTAAGCCCCATTCACACCTCCAGCGACACGCAGCGACAAACCAACATGATCCCATGCATTCTCAATGGGGAGCTGGCGACTACCAGCGACATGAGCGACATTGACCGTTGGCGACAGAATGTAGGCAAGTCAAGCAACCAATAGGAGTAAAGACTGTGAACCTCATGTAAACGTCTCGAGTGCAGGCAAGACAGGACAGAGTTCCGGAGCGATTTCACTGTTTTATATTATTTGACTGCAAACACATACATGGTTATAATAAAATGATAAGTGGAAAAGAAACTGTCAGCAGTCTTGTGAGTTTAAATCATACATTGATAGTTTGTGTTGTTAATTATATGATGCAGTGAACAGTTTAGCACTGCTGCGGTTCACTTTACAGTTTTCTCCTGCATTATGTTGATAATTAAAGACAAGAAAATTGATTGCAATTTTGAACAGTATGAGTGAGTTTAATTTGTTGATTGATCGATCGTTAATCTGGTTAATGATTTAATGCACTGAGCACTGCTGTAGTTTATATCACAACACTCTCCAACAGCAGAATGCTACTTTTAATTAGTTTTATTCCTAGTCAAATTAGAATGAGATCTTAGATTTATATATCACTTGTGATTTAATTTCCTAAAGGTATGGCCAGACGTGCAGTCTACTAATAGCATTAGAGCGACAGCACTAGGAAAGCCCACAAGCGACTTCACAGTACAGAGACTAGCGACATGCAGATAATCAACATTGACAAACACAAGCAATCTTTACATTGCTGAGGTGGCACAACTAACCATTTGTCGACTAGAAGAGGCTTGGTTGAACAAAATTGTATTAGTTGGTTAGTTGCAGAACATTTTTAAAAATGCTCGCTCTAATGTTAACCTAGATAAATGGCGCTATTAATAGGAAATTATTCAAGTGTTTGTGTGGAGAGCGCACTTACTGCATGACATTCAGGTGCCGGCACGATCACTGCATTTAACTTAAAATACTCTGTCAATTTTGTTCATACAGATAAGAGTAATGCAAACTGTAAAGGGTCTACTTTTATTTTTGTAAACCACAAAAACAAAACATTTTTCTTTTGTAAAATAATGAAAACAAACATTTATTCTTATTTCTGCTGTCTCGGTCTCATTGAGCACGTCATAAAACTTATGCGTTTACTTAATAATATACATAATAAAAATAAAATCCATTTGAATCTGTTCATTCAAAAGTAGATATTTCAAGCTTTCTATAGATATATTATCATGTAACCATCATTCTCACTGTCATCAGCGGCCACTGTTTAAATATTTATATTTTAACATCAAATTGGAGTAGAAACCTAATTATATCAATAAAATTGTATATAAAACTGACTTATATGCAATTGAAATGTTTATGTTTTTTAAGTTGATTAAATAAATATGATTAATTAATTGATTATTAAATAAAAAATGTAAACATTTCAGCTAAATTAATACTCTAATTTAGATTTTGGTAATTTCTATGCATCACTAGTTACAATTCATATTTTTGCTTTCTCATAAATATACCACTTTACATTTTCTGAGATGCGGCAAATGAACATGATGTCACATAAACATTGTTTCTACATTACATGATAATAAAATCATTAGCAAATGTTTGCAGAAACAGGTTGTCTTCTTTCTTTATAATTGTACACCTGCAAAACAAATGCGGGCACTGCCCAATTTTTAATAGACATTTTTGTTAATAATCAATATCTGCAAAGCTAATGGTAGCACTGTCATAAGGTTTTCTTTTACATCATCTTCCAAGCATTTAATGGAAGTTATCAGGTAGGAATATTCCACATCTGACTTTGAATGCAAGGTAGGATTAATACAAATGAAACAATCAGTCAGGCATTTCCTCTGAGTGAAGTGTGTGTATGTACCTCTGGTGCTCTGTATGCCACACACTGCAGGATCCAGTGAATGGCAGGAGAATAGAGGGTCAGATAGATGGGAATCTCCACCCGTTGCAGCCCCAGCTGATTCTGCACACTTTCACCATGAATTTGACGAAACGAGGCCAGAAGGTCGAAGAAATTCTTATTGAGACTGTCCTTCAGATGCGGCGCCACCTCCATCCCAACCTGAGAGAAAGAGAGATAGCTAGAGTCTCATATGGCTACAATATGGCTCAGGTCCCTACTTCAATTTCAATCTACAGGGTTTTTGCTCGTTTTATTATCACCATGTAAAAATTGAAAGTGCAGCCACGTTTCCACCAGTGGCCCAAACCGTTCTCATTGCTTAACTGTTCCATTCTGTGCCGATCCGGCTCAGCCGGTACGGATACGGTTTCATTTTCCACTGTGGGGCTGATAACGGAGCTCTACGGAATGTAATACAAATGCGTCAGTCATTGCCTTGGTGACGCAACAGCGGTGGAAAAGCGGCGTATGAAACACCACTTTATATAGCAGGGGTGTAAAACTCTGCAGAGTTTAGCTCCAACCATGCTCCAACACACATACCTGTAGTTTTCCCTGAAGAACTTGGTTAGCTAGATCAGGCGTGTTTTATTAGGGTTGAAGCTAAAGTCTGCAGGGCTGTGGCCCTCCAGGAGATTTGCACCCCTGTCCTTTAGTGAAAAATAAGTTGTAATACATGAAACCTTTTTTAAATTAGTTTTCGAAACTGCATTGTGAAGCTTCCAAATCTTTTGTTTCGAACCAGTGATTCGGAGTGTGTTCCAAACGGTCACATGATTTCATTACAAAGCTTCATTACATCATAACTGTTTTGAAATTTCAATGGTTTGCCACCAAAGTGTGATGATCTCTGTGAACCCATGAACTCTATCTGGTTATATGGTTTTTACCTTGGATCTCGGATACATTTTTTTGGACATTTAATGACACATTTGTAGTTGAGTTGTAGTTAATAGTCTATTATTGATTAACCAAGCACTCCGAAAACAAAACACACCCTACAATTTAATAAAATAACATGGTAACGTACTCGGTTACTAACGTAACCTCGGTTCTCTCTAGAGAGGGAACGAGTACTGCGTAATATCTTACGCTATGGGGAAAACTCTTTTCCACGAGATATTGAAGCCAAAAATTATCCTTAATTTTTTATTAATGTAAAACGCTTTGCAGCAGCAAGCAGACCTAGGCGAGACAGCTCGCGCGCCTATTGGCTGCTCTGCGGCAATAGCAGCAGCCGATCGAGAGAGGCTCTGCGTGACGTCACGACGAATGGGGGCCTTTCGCGCCCATATTGTCACGTCCCGCCAGAAAGGGCGTGGTCTCGCCCTATATCTAGGCTCGATAGCTGCTCTTATGTCGGTTTTCATCGCCGAAGCGAACCAGAGCGTATTCCAAGCACGGCAAGATACGCAGTACTCGTTCCCTCTCTAGAGAGAACCGAGGTTACGTTAGTAACCGAGTACGTTCTCTTACGAGAGTATCTCTCGTACTGCGTAATATCTTACGCTATGGGGAACACAATGCAACACGCCGTGCTGGTAGGGATCCAACACCAAAGTCCCAGGGGCCGAAGCCCGGGGCGCATATAGTGCATAATCACCATAAACTCACAGAGAGTGAGGGAAGAGAGGCTAGAAGCATCATTCCCTTTAAATAGCATCCGAAGGAGCTGATCATGCGACAAATAGACCATACCGTCAGGGTGAACATTCAGCCTGAACTGGGTGGCCACAAGTGTGTCGATATTTTAACGAGCTGCTGTACCGGTCAGTGAGCGATACGCAGGTCAAACTCAGCATCTGAGCCGCACAGCGGGCAGATAGCACTGAACTTTATATCGCCAAAAGCTTAGCTTGCAAGGCGGGAACCTCCAGGTTATAGTATTTTATAAATGTAGACGGCGAGGCCCAGCCCGCGGCCATACAAATATCTTGCAGGGTAACCCCGCTAGACCATGCCCACGAGGAGGCCATGCCTCTTGTGGAGTGCGCTCTAACACCCAAAGGGCAATGTAGGCCCTTAGAAGTGTAAGCCAGCGCTATGGCACCGACTATCCATCTGGATAGGCTCTGTTTCGAAGCGGCAAGTCCCTTAGCACGGCCGCCAAACGAAACGAAAAGCTGCTCAGTCTGTCTGAAACCAGACGAGCGGGACACATAAGCCCTTTGTGCCCTGACAGGGCAAAGGAGACTCGCGTCCTTCTCCTCATTGAGAACCGGAAGGGCAGACAGGGAAATCACCTGGGCCCTGAACGGTGTGTCGAGGGATTTCGGCACGTAGCCGTGCTTCGGTTTGAGTATGACCTTTGAGTCATTAGGTCCAAACTCCATGCATGACGCGCTTACTGAGAGCGCTTGCAAGTCCCCTACGCGCTTCACTGAAGCGAGAGCCATAAGAAACGCTGTCTTGAAAGACAAGTGTTTCATGTCTGACGACTGGATTGGCTCGAATGGGGCACCTTTCATGGCCTCCAAGACCGTGGAAAGGTCCCATGTCGGGACTGAAGGGGGCCTGGGAGGGTTTAGCCTCCGAGCTCCTCTAAGGAAACGCACGACTCAGTCGCTCTTTCCTAGTGACCAGACACCGGTTTTGCAAACGTTGCTATGGCCGCCACGTATACTTTGAGCGTGGAAGGGGACCTGCCCTTATCCAGTAGCTCCTGAAGGAAGGAAAGCACTTCCGTAACCCCGCAGTCTACAGGTGAAAAGCCCTGCGCTTGAACACAGCAGAGAACACCAAGCAGAGAACACAGACCACTTCGAGGAGTAGAGCCGTCTGGTAGACGGGGCTCTAGCCTGCGCGATCGTGTTTAACACTCCCTCTGGGAGGTCAGCGGGTACCCGTTGATGGCCCATGCGTGCAGGGACCACAAATCCGGGCGAGGATGCCAAATCGAGCCTTCCGCCTGAGAGAGGAGGTCTCTCCTCAACGGTAAAGGCCATGGGGCAGCGCTGGTCAGCTGCATCAGGACAGGGAACCACGACTGGTTTGTCCAGAGCGGAGCTATGAGTAGCACTGGGCATCCCTCCCTCCTGATTCGCTCCAACACCTGAGGCAGGAGTGAGACAGGGGGAAAAGCATATAGGGGGCGGCGGGGCCAAACATGGGCCAGCGCGTCCCGGCTTTTCGAGAAGAATCTCGGGCAGTGAGCGTTTTCTTGGGACGCGAACAGGTCCACCTGCGCTCTGCCAAACGTTTCCCACAGCAGCTGGATCGTCTGCGGGTGCAGAGACCATTCTCCTGCTGGGACGTTGTTTCTGGACAGCCTGTCTGGCCCCACATTTAGGTGACCAGGCACATGCGCCGCTCTCAGCGAGAGCAGGTTGTGCTGAGCCCAGACCAGGAGGCGTTCCGTCAGCCTGTAAAGGTTTCGGGACCTGACGCCGCCCTGGCGATTTATGTACGCCACCACTGACATGTTGTCCGACCGGACCAATACGTGGTGGCCTATTATCTGGGGACAGAAGCGCCTTAGCGCTTTGTCGACTGCTATTAATTCCAAGCAGTTTATGTGAAGGAGCTTCTCCCGCACTGACCATAGGCCAGCTAGCGGTCTGCCCTCGAGCAGCGCTCCCCACCCCGAAGTGGAGGCGTCCGTAGACACCACCTTCACACTCGAGGGGATCCCCAGACTCACACCTGACTGATACCAGTCGGTTGCTTTCCATGGTTTCAGAGCCGAAATGCACTGAAGGTCGACCCTGAGGCGAAACAGACCTGCGGTCCACGCCCTGGGGGGAACTCGTGCTTTTAGCCATAGCTGCAGTGGGCGCATGCGGAGCAGGCCCAACTGGAGTACGGAGGCTGCTGAGGCCATGAGACCCAGCATTTTCTGAAACCTTCTGAGCGGGACTATAGAGCCGTGGTGGAAGGATTTCGCGACGTGCTGAATATTCAATCCGCGCTTTGGTGACAGGCGTGCCGTCATGGATAGCGAGTCTAACACTGTTCCCAGAAAGGAAATCCTCCGACTGGGGAGCAGTGAGCTTTTCGCCCAATTGACTGTAAGGCCCAGCTCCTCGAGGTGCTCGAGTAATGCGGCCCTGTGTTCTAAGAGCTCCGTTCGTGAACAAGCTAGAATCAGCCAATCGTCCAAGTAGTTCAAAACTCGCATGCCCCGAAGTCTCAGGGGGGCGAGGGCCGCGTCCATGCACTTCGTGAACGTACGGGGTGCTAGGGACAGGCCGAACGGCAGGACTGTGTATTGATATGCCTGGCCCTCGAAGGCGAATCTCAAGAATCGCCTGTGATGGGACGCTATTTGTATTTGAAAATATGCGTCTTTCAGATCTATTGACATGAACCAGTCTCCTTGGCGCACTTGCGCGAGGATTTTCCTGGTCGTAAGCATTCTGAACTGGCGCTTCACGAGCGCTCTGTTCAGCAGCCTCAGATCTAGAATGGGTCTGAGCCCACCATCTTTCTTCGGTACCAGTAAATATCTGCTGTATAAGCCCCCTTCGCTCTGAGCCTGAGATAAAGGTTCTATAGCCCCTTTCCTCAGTAGTTTCGCTATCTCGGCTCGAAGTAGATGAGATACTTCGCTTTTCACCGTAGTTTCGACGCGCGCCGTGTAACGGCGAGGGCGTCGAGCGAATTGTAGCGAATAGCCTCTCTTTATAGTGTTCAGCACCCACTCTGATACCCCGGGAAGCCTTGACCACGCATCCGCGCGAATAGCTAGGGGTAAAATGAAATCTGGGCTCTGGCCGCGGGAAAGCGGCGGCACGAGAGTCCGTGTGTGCTGGGAACACAGCGCCGTGTTTACAGCGTTCGAGGCGGGGGGCGCGCTGATCACAGCGGGCAGCCTGGCCGCGCTCAGCTCCTCTAAGGCGGGTGACGCCGAGAGAGCGAGCGGGGCGAATCCCGTGGGATTCGGCGTGTCTGTGAGGAAATGTGGGCGCGGGACCGCGGGCACATTTGCTGCACTGAAAACACTGTCGTTTAGGGCCGACTGAATGTGTGTTGGTTTCGTTTTTACAGAAACCGAGGGACACGCAGCGTGTAGTGTAAGCGGGTATAGGGATATGGGCGCGTTCACTACATTGTTTGCACAATCGACCGGAGTCGATTTTATTTGTGCGAGCCCTGCACCGTGGCGGGCTGTGTCTGGGTGTGGGAATGGGCACTGGGACGTGGGCATTCTTACAACACTCATAACACCATCGACCGAGGCCGGAACACCAGAAAATACACTCTTTATTGGATTTATCTGGGTAGCCGTAAAAACAGCTTTTGTGTGCAGGCAAGCGGGCTGAGACACCGGCTGCTTCACTGCAAAATACACTGGGACAGTCACAACGCATGGGACTGAACGAGCGAGAAGTTTTGGTGGAAATCCGGCCGCAGCGGGATCTGAACACCGTCGTTTTCCTAGGGCGGCTAGGAAGACTTTGAGGCCTCGGGCTTGATCTCAATCCTCGCCGGGGCCCGCGGTGAGGGGCGGCGTCCGGCGGAGCGAGACCGCGGTCTCTGATCCCGGGCCTGGCGGCGCTGTGAGGCGGCGGCGGCGGGCGGCGGCGGGCGGTGCAGGCTGGGGCTGAGGAGCTGCGAGCGGGCGGCTTGGTGCGGCCTGTAGCGGAGCTCGAGCGCTTCGGCAGGAAGTGCTTCATAGCCTGAGAAGTCTTCTGCACCTCAACAAACCTGTCCGCGAAGTCTTTGACGGCCGTTCCGAAAAGGCCCTCCAGGGAAATGGGCGCGTCGAGGAACACAGAGCGCTCGGCTTCCGTCATCTCTGACAGCGTCAACCATAAGTGTCTCTCGGCAACGGCGAGAGAGGCCATGTTCCGCCCCATGGCTTGTGCAGCGGCTTTAGAAGCGCGTAGAGCGAGGTCCGTAGCGCTCCTCAGGTCCGCCACGCAGATAGCGCCGGGTCCCTCCTCGTCCAGTTTGAGGAGGAGGTCTGCCTGGTAGATCTGCAGAATAGACATCGTGTGCAGCGCTGAGACTGCCTGCCCGGCTGCGGTGTAAGCGCGTCCGTGCAGCGATGATGTCACTCGACAGGCTTTGGACGGGAGCGTCGTCTGAACACGCCGTCCAGCGGAGGGCGGGCAGAGATGCGACGCGACAGCCGTCTCCACCGGAGGAATGGCGAGGTATCCTCTACTTCCCGCACCGTCGACAGCGGAGAATGCCGCGGAGGTAGAGGTACACATCCTGGCGGAAAAGGGGGCCTTCCACGACTTTGCAACCTCCTCGTGAAGTTCCGGGAGGAAGGGCGCGGGCCTAGATTTTGACGGAGCCTCGTCTTTCCCGAGAAAGCGCCCGTCTAATCTGTTGCGCGGCGGCAGCGTGGGTGCCTCCCAATCGAGGCCGATGCTTTCCACGGCCTTGGTGAGCAGACGCATCAGCTCAGTCTCAATGCCGGCTCTCTTCCCAGAGGGTTGGCGGGAAACGTTAGCGGAGGGGAGGTCCACGGAGCTCGCCCAATCCTCGCTATCCGAAGCCAAGAGAGAACATGCCTCGGTGTTGTCGTCCAACTCGATGGCGGACGCGGCGGCAGACGGCGGCCGCTGTCCGTCCGTGAGCGACTCGAGCGAAGCCGGCGAAGCTGGCGGGCGAACCGGCGAGCTTTGGCGGGCTGGAGATAGCTCGGGCGCGCGCTGGGCGCGGCGCTTCTTGCGGCGCGGCGTCACGGCAAGCTGGGATGCGGGCTCGGAGAACGAAGCTAGGCGAGTCCGCAGAGTCACCATAGGCAAACGTTCACAATGATGGCATCCGCCGTCAGCGAGCGCGATGGCCGCGTGATCCTCACCCAGGCAGGACACGCAGATGACATGGCGGTCCTCATCGCTGAGTGGGGCTCGGCAAGAACCACAGGAAGGCATCTTTAAAAAGACGCCGCTCTTTTAGAGGGGTGGGAAAAAAAGGCAGAAATGCAATCACACACACACTCTAGGCAGAGGAAAGGATATGTACGCCGGAAAGCGCAGCAGGTACGGCGGCTGAAGGCGGCGAGGCCAGCGACTCCAGGCTCAATGGCACGTCCCGCTGAAGGCTACAGGTCGACGGCACGGCTTCTCACTCTGGATCCAGCGATGCGGGAGGCTTCGCTGAAGAGATGAAAATCGACGTAAGAGCAGCTATCGAGCCTAGATATAGGGCGAGACCACGCCCTTTCTGGCGGGACGTGACGATATGGGCGCGAAAGGCCCCCATTCGTCGTGACGTCACGCAGAGCCTCTCTCGATAGGCTGCTGCTATTGCCGCAGAGCAGCCAATAGGCGCGCGAGCTGTCTCGCCTAGGTCTGCTTGCTGCTGCAAAGCGTTTTACATTAATAAAAAATTAAGGATAATTTTTGGCTTCAATATCTCGTGGAAAAGAGTTTTCCCCATAGCGTAAGATATTACGCAGTACGAGAGATACTCTCGTAAGAGAACACTTTACAATAAGGTTCAATTAGTTAAGAAAGCTTAATTTCTCCCATCACTTGCAAAAATACAACAAAATACAATCAGAGAGCTTTATTCTTCTCACCCTGCATAGATACGCCCGTGCATATACAGCCACCAGCGGATCTCCTATTCCTCTGATCATCGCTGTCAGTCTCTGCAGCGTCTCCTGAATCCCACTGAAGGACAGAGAGAGGACATCAGACCTAGAAAACTACACGCCTGCATGAACAGAAGAGTAGCATGGCTCAGATACTTACGACTTTGTCAAGAAGCGGTTGCATTTCAGAAGAGCAGCTTCAACATATCTGCACTAAAGTCAAGGCTCACTATTACAATTTAAGGTTAAAATTCATATGTATGGTATTTTTTTTTTCAATCTTTCTAAAACTTTCTCGCAAACCAGTTTAATAACTAAACCATGGTAAAATTACTTTTTAAACTGTATAAATACTGTTGCTTTTAAAACACTGCTGTTTGTTTTAACACACTTATTTCATTAATCATTTTAGCTTTAAAATGGATTTTTGGATTATTATATAAACAGGCTTAAATACTGGAATAAGAATCTGGAATCATGTTGAGAGGATACAATCGAGGGACAAGCTCTCGGATGGAGGCGATTTTAAAGAACCAGTTGAGACACGTCTCTTTGGCTGTGTCATTCACTTCATCAGCGGAGAATGATTCTGAGAACGGCATTAAAAGGAAAATCAATAGATGTCATAAAGATGGTACAAGAATATGCTGAGCTGTGATGCATATTTTACCTGGTAAAGGATGAGGGTCAGCACACATGGACAAGATCCTGTCATACACCAGACCACCTGCACACACATGACATCATCAGGAGCAACGGACAGACATTTTCCTTCCATCTTGTGGCTTTTAAACACATTTTGTATCTTGAACTAAAATTATTGCTGGTGTTATTTATCAACACTGACACTGATGGTTAAGACTTTTGCTTATACTTGAAGAAACTGTTGCTGCAAAAAAAAAGTGGTATATGTTTGTCAGTAAAACTTAAACATACGATAAATTGAAAAATATTGATATGCTATACCATTTCGATACCACAGGGAAATCATCCATACCGGAATACAGATCATTTGTTATTATCTCGTACTTTTTAGTCATTTGGGTAATTTTGATGTAATAGCTTACAAAAGGCACAGAAAGGCTTTTTTTTTTAATCATCGTTGAACTAGATTTACAAAAAAAAGTTAAAAAAAAGTAAACAGTCAATAAGAACAAAATTAAGAACAAAATAAGAACACAAACAAATTGCAAATGATAGCACAAATAAATTCAATTGAATAAAGACAAATGAAATGAAAATGACTTTAAGCTGGGTCTAACAGTACTACCGATATATACTAGAAATACTACAGAAATTAAATTAATCAAATGTAAAATAACACCGGATAGGTCTTATTGTAAAAATTAAATGCCTATTAATGCTTACTATTAAAGTTACAAAAGTTATTCCGTCAAGAGCAACGAGTGATTTTCTCTGTCTTTTCTTTAATTAACATGACAGACAGCAGCAGGTTTATTAAGCGGCTGTCACTTTAGGAGCTAATGCACAGATCCAATATACTGTTACACAACATACCATTTACATTCCAAAACTGACTCTATTTACCTGAAAACTCATCAAGAAAGGCATTTAGACATCGTTTTGTATGTATTTGTATGTATTTCGGCGTTTATGCACAAAAAGCCAAGAAAAATAAGTAAATTTGGTGTGAGCGTGAAACTGCGGGAATGAATAAGATTATGCGCAATACAAGCTCTAATCAACCGGCGGGAATGAGACGAGTAATTGAGAGGAGGAGGGTGTGTCACATCGCCGTCGGATAAAAGAGAGAGCAAGAACACGGTGCTGGTATCGGTGTATCGATACTGCAGAAAAGCAGTATTGGAAACGTTTACGATATTTCAGTATGAAGTCAAGTCAAGTCACCTTCATTTATAAAGTGCTTTTAACAGTATCGATACATATTGAAATATTGATATTTTTGACAACACTTGAACAAATAAATGATTATCATGAGCAACTCTTACCAAAGGTGTCCAGGATATCTGTGATGAGAACAAACTTGCTGGGGTAGAACTGAATTACTGATGTATCAGAGAGCAGCTTGGAGCACTGAAACACAAAAATAAGGTGAGAACGATAAGTTATTACATTTTGATGGAGATTATGATTTTTTTCTTTTGAATAATGTGCACTGATAATTTAATCCACAAGAAGACCAGAAATGTGTATATAATAAAAGTTAATAGACTCAATTTTAAATTCATGTTGACTTAAAAGAGGCATGACATGGACTTTTTTATTATTATTTTAGTATGTTCCTTGATGTTCACTTATAATGTTAAAAAAGTTTTTTTGCCCAAAAAACAAAGCAAAAACAAATATATTTATGTGGAAAAACTATTATTTTCAACCTTCATTTTGAGCCTCTGTCTGAAATGATCTGTTTTTAAGGGGCGGTTCCTTTAAGGCTTGTCATTAAACGGCCACTGTTATGATTGGCTAACATCATTGCATAGGAAACCTGAGTTCTAAAAACATTATCCATATAAAACCTTCATTTACAGACAAAGCATTATGAAATCATTTACTAACGGTTTATGATGCAGCTGCTGTCAGATATAATACAGTTGGCTGCTTTATATTTTAACACAAGTTGATCTGCAAACTTTCTATTACACTGTACCTCATATACAAAACAAAATGCTCCGAACAAACATATAATCCTCCAACAAGATCTGAGCCGCCACTAAAATAAACTAACCACTTGTTTCCTATGATGGGATCCTTCTGAAGTCTGCACAGAGACGCAAACAAGCAGTTTAAATTGGACACGACAAAGCGAACGCTCTTTCACTCTTCCATTTGTCCTTTTGTCGACAGACTCAAGCGTGTGTATACGTCAGAAAGTGAATCTGTATTCACTAGACAGCGTCAGTGATTATAATGGGTTCCATTTAATCATCATAACATCATAACCCTCACATCCAGTGTAGGCAAATATCAGCCGTTAAGCGACTGAATGACAAGTGGGCGGGGCCTATGGTGTGATGTCATAACTATTCTGCAATGTCTTGCTCTGGAGGCAGTCATATGCAAATGTATTGGCCCATGTGACATCACATATCAAGCTGTTTTTGATGCTTGATTTAAAAAATGCTTTGTTTATAATGGGGAGGACGTTTTAAGCTATGAAACTTTTAGGATGTTTTAATAGTCCAAAGACCTCTTATATGTCAAAAGATCAAGGCAAATTTGATTTCTCATGTCATGACCCCTTTAAAATGTAATTTGTGTGTGCACTGTTGGTTTGCGTTCAGTCCTCAGACCTGGATGACGATTTTCAGGGCTTTGACTTTCTGGTCTGAACCCCAGGCCTCCTTCAGAGACTGGTTGAGCTCTTCAATGCGGTTCACATAGTCCTGCTGGGACAGGTTCAACAGCTCCCTCTGTGATCCCTGAGCACACACAATACACACAGCAAATTCATAAACACGTCTAGCAAAGACATGAAAGCGAAAGGCTTCTCCGGATGAGACGCACCTCCTCTAGGTCATCCAGCTCCTCCAGACGAGTGCGCACCTTCTCTGACACGGCTGAGCTGGGACTGGATGCTTTACCTTAACACAAGTCAAACTATTAAATGTGTAAAAAATATTGTACAGAATGTTGCTGATCCCACTGTCATGTGATATGTTAGTTTCTCAGCACTGGTCAGGATGGGTCAATAAAGCCTAATCGATCTAGCCTATGTGACGTGGTTGAGTATGATTCGACAACTGGGGCAGCCTATATGCTGGTCAAAATCGGGCGGGCTCCACAAATTGTTTAGGTATGTTTAAACATTATCAGGAGGTCGGGAGGTGCTTATAACGCACTCGGCTCATCTCGGAATTCCTCACGAACTGAAAATCTGCGAGCTCGTATGTCAGCAAAAATCACACCATGTATGGCCGGCTTAAGTTAGTACTGGATTTATATTTGCCAAGTATTTTATAGCGGTTGCAACAGTTTTCTGTCAGGTACCACTCCTGAATTATTTATTAAAAATGCAATAAACTAGATTATTCATTGATTATTCAATTGAAAATGAATGTCAATCCTTAATTATTTACTAAATAAATAATAATAACAATAATAATAATTGATTGATTGATTGATTGATTGATTGATTGATTGAAAAATGTTACATTTATATCAGGCCCTAATCCTCTATGTGATAGATAATATATAATAATAATAATATGTATGTATTTAGAAATTTAAAAATGAATGTCAGGTACCAATCCTCAATTATTTATTAAAAATGTAAAATAAAATAAAATTAATTGATTTGAAAATTAACGAAGGCATAATGAGGATTTGACTTTGAGCTGTCAAGCCACCTGGAATAACAACAACTAGAACAGCTACAAACCAAGAACAAATAAAAAGAGTCTTCAAAACCGATGCACTCACTCTTGTCTGAGCCCATGAAGAGGTTCTGTAAGAGAAATAAAAGCTTCATTAATGTCTGTCAAAAGTGAAAAGCCACAGAATGAGTAAGAGCTGTAAACGTATGCACCTACTATAGACAGTTTCTCTGTGGTGGTGAATCGAGACAGGATCTCTGCACGTTTAGATGACCACGGCTCAAAGTCTAAGCCCACTTCCTCCTCTTTCTCCTGCCGTTTCCGCCCCAACTCCTAAATCAAAATAGTAAAAAGTGACCATATTTAACAAACGTTTGATGCATGTTCACAGCCACATAATTATTTTGTATTTACATTTTTTATTTAGAATTTTGAAGTTATATTAACAAACACAAAAGCATAAAACAGTAACCAACGTAGGACAACCAAAGGCACATTTACACACACAAAAAAACAACATCTGGATTGCCTCAGTCAGCAAATATATACAAAATAATTATTGAAAATATATACATAAATGACAATATTCACAGTTGTTTTATAGATCAGATAATTCATCACAGGAGAATAAAAGAGAAGAAAAAAAATAGAAGGGGAACAGCCACATCATTTTAACTATCAACAGATAATGGGACTTTTTCCAATATATGTACAAACATAAAGGTGCAGTAAGCGATTTCTGAGAAATCTCTGAGAAACAGATATTTAAAATGAACCCAAAAACAAACCCTTCATTCTTGCTCTGCCCCCAGAATGCACAAACACAATGCATGAGTGGATATATCTTTAAATCACAGGAGCTGCTTCAAAACATCAGCCGTGTGTGGAACAACCTGAAGTGCTTCATGTCGCTGGCAAACCTCACTCCTGATGTGAGCTCACAGGACTTCTCCTCCTCCTGTATATTGAGGCACGGCATTAACAATGCCAAAGAACTGGCATGCAGAGAGTGTCTCTGCACTAACTTCTGGATTAACTGTGTGGAACCCAAACCGCTGGATCTCATCCTGCCCGACCTGCTCTAGAACCGAGTGCAGTGCTGAACTGATTAAAATTCAGTGATACTCAATAAGATTCTTTGAAGTGCCTTTGAAATGTTTATATAGTAATCATTGAATTCCATGTATGTATGTACTGTAAGTACTATGGTATTTCCATCTGATACTACCACTACACAAGTGCTTTTTTATTGGGGTACTAGAGCACATGATTTTAATAATACGTATACTGGTGTGTGTATGTGGTTTGTGAATTTTACCCCAGCAGAGATGCTGTGTGGGAGAGTTTGGGTCTCAGATGCCGCAGCGAAGAGAGACAGTGGGTCGGTCCCATCCAGCATAGAGCTGAGTGGATCCAGAGCTACAGAACTAGAGGAAGAAGATGTAGAGGAGGTGCTGCCTTTCCGCCCCCCACGCCGAGATTTAGAATCTGTCACCTGAAAACAAGACAGTTATTTACCAAACTTATGACTGAAATATATTGTTCATGAAGTTACTTTTGTCCAATGCATTTTACAATTCACATATTACACATTCAGCCTTCTTGGAGCAACCAGAGGTTTGGTGTTTTGGTCAAGAATACACTGAAGCATTATTATTATTATACAGCAGCATAGACAGCAGTTAATTGTTTGTTGTGTATGAACAGATAGACACTCAGACAGGTAACATAATAGAAATTGAAGGAATATATAGAATTATTTACACAATATAAAAAAAAAAGGTTCTAAAGTATTAATGGTCAACATACTCAAACCCTGTTTACTTGAGGAGGACTAAACCTGTAATTATAAGTGAACAGTATTATTTTATATTAAATAAAACATTTAATGAGTATTTATGAGAACTGTGGATGTACCGTGATGGCTTTGAGTGGATGATAGTCACTGAACTCCACTGCTGAACCCTCCAAATGACACCCCTGCCATTCAGTCTCATATCTACGGGCCCGAGAGTGCCTGTGCAAAACACACATAAAGCTGTCATATTGATAATCATATTAATGCTAGATATGACTGAAGTACAATAAATTGTGCAAAAGGTAGCCTACATGTGTTTCTGGACATTATCACCATTAATGTGTTTAATTGATGGACATTATATGATGAAAACGTGCTATTATCATGGTACAAATACAATACCACAATATTCTTTGCAAAAGCTTTAAGTACTCGATTGTTTAACTCACTCAGTACGGTAGTATCAAAATTACACTCTGATATCATCACTGTGCTGTCATAACACTACACCTCCCATAGTCTACAACAATGTTTAATCGCTAGTACAGATATATTACAATGTGCATATTCTTCATTATTCCTCTATTCATTAACATTACATCACGTTAGAGTTTGATAGCGTCAAAAACGTTTTAAAATGTAAACATTTCTTACCACTGAACTGAAGCCATGTTCAATCAGTGTCATGTGATGCCGAATTGTTCGAGATAAGAGTCTTCTGTCATAATAAAAGTCACCACGTACTCAAAGTTATTTATTTATGAGGCTGATGTATTTCACAGTAAAAAGGTACATTTCAACGAGAGAGTGTAATAATAATAACAAGAACATACAGCAGCACACATCACACGTCTATAGTGTGTATGTTTTCATCTGAAAGATATTTTAGAGCATTTTCTTTTTCTCATCTTTAAAATGTCTCTAAAATGTTTCCTGAAAAATGTTAAATAAACGCTTAGGAAATTTCTTTAAAATGTTAATTATTTTCAAATTAAATCTGCTTTCATCAAATCAAAATTGACAATTCTTGTAGTGCAGTATGTAGGCTATCCAATGCACATCATTATTTTATATATTTATTCATTCATAATCAGTGTCCTCCTCGTGATCTTTAATCAAAAACCTTCTCTTCTCTTCTCTTCTCTTCTCTTCTCTTCTCTTCTCTTCTCTTCTCTTCTCTTCTCTTCTCTTCTCTTCTCTTCTCTTCTCTTCTCTTCTCTTCTCTTCTCTTCTCTTCTCTTCTCTCTTCTCTTCTCTTCTCTTCTCTTCTCTTCTCTTCTCTTCTCTTCTCTTCTCTCTCTTCTCTGGCATGAGGTGGGACACCCTGTCACTCACATGTCATCACAGCAATGGGGCGGGGGTTCAAATCCCACCGCTGCCAGCAGGGATTTTACAGTTTTTCTCAATTGCTAAAACACTAAACTCTATTGTCTGAACCAAATGCTCAGTTGCCTGAACCCTCTTAAATCAATCATACTTTTGGCAAAACCATAAGCACTTTTCACCGGTTTAGACACAACTTGCCAACACATTTTCATTGTGATGCACCCGTGCTGCATAATGGTGAGCACTGGTGACAAAAGTCAAACACAATTAAAGCACATGTGTCACCACTTGAACACAACAACTCAAAATTGATCACACTTGTGTCTAATGATCTGAGGGAACATATACAGTAAGCCAGTTCAGAGAGCACTGGTTTGTGAGGCCCTACAATGGATAGAAATCTGAGAGGAAGAGTTTGTGTGAGAGGAGGTCGAGATGGTCAACGAAGACAAAGAACAGTAATATCTGATGAAATCAGAGCTACTGTGATTGACCATGTTCTTTTCCATGGTATGAGCATTGAGCATGAGGGAGCTGAACAAAGGGTACAACCAAACATCAGTAGATTCACTGTGTCCACCATAATCCGAAGATTTAGAGAAGAGATGTTGACAGCAATTACTGTGACATACTATATACTGTACCACAGTATACTGTAAGTAAATATATGTTTCAGTACATTACAGTTTTTCTCGATTGCTAAGACACATTTATTGAAAGCTGCTCTCCTTTTCTCTAAGCTGTGAACACAAAACCCAATTTTCAAGCTACATTCTCAAAACCTCAGACTCTTCTTGCAAAACCAAACTTTCACCTCAAAACAGTTCAATCTGTGCTCAAAACTGAACTATGTTGTCAAATCGTGCCCCGAGTCAATCAAAATTAAACACACTACTGAACAGTCACTAAACACTACGTAGAAAAATAGAAAACACAATGCTCAGGACATGAAAAATGTTTATTGTTCACTGTAGGCTAAATGCATGTTGCAAAAAAAAAAAAAAAAAACCTGTGCATTTAGCACTTGTAGAAAAATAGAAAACACAATGCTCAGGACATGAAGAAATGTTTATTGTTCACTGTAGGCTAAATGCATGTTGCAAAAAAAAAAAAAAAAAAAAAAACCTGTGCATTTAGCACTTGTACAAAAAGACAAAACAGAAATCTTGTGCATTTACACATAGCACTTGTACAAACAAACAGAAATCTAATGCGTTTGCCCCTTGTGTACAGTAAGCCCATGTAAAAATAAAGTACAAAAATATACATGGAATACTAGGACTACAAACAGTTAGACCAACCCTACATTACAATACTACAGTACATTGGTACAGTAATGTACTGAAACATATATTTACTTACAGTATACTGTGGTACAGTATATAGTATGTCACAGTAATTGCTGTCAACATCTATTCTCTAAATCTTCGGATTATGGTGGACACAGTGAATCTACTGATGTTTGGTTGTACCCTTTGTTCAGCTCCCTCATGCTCAATGCTCATACCATGGAAAAGAACATGGTCAATCACAGTAGCTCTGATTTCATCAGATATTACTGTTCTTTGTCTTCGTTGACCACCTCGACCTCCTCTCACACAAACTCTTCCTCTCAGATTTCTATCCATTGTAGGGCCTCACAAACCAGTGCTCTCTGAACTGGCTTACTGTATATGTTCCCTCACATCATTAGACACAAGTGTGATCAATTTTGAGTTGTTGTGTTCAAGTAGTGACACATGTGCTTTAATTGTGTTTGACTTTTGTCACCAGTGCTCACCATTATGCAGCACGGGTGCATCACAATGAAAATGTGTTGGCAAGTTGTGTCTAAACAGGTGAAAAGTGCTTATGGTTTTGCCAAAAGTATGATTGATTTAATCAGAGGGTTCAGGCAACTGAGCATTTGGTTCAGACAATAGAGTTTAGTGTTTTAGCAATTGAGAAAAACTGTACTGTACCAATGTACTGTAGTATTGTAATGTAGGGTTGGTCTAACTGTTTGTAGTCCTAGTATTCCATGTATATTTTTGTACTTTATTCTTACATGGGCTTACTGTACACAAGGGGCAAACGCATAAGATTTCTGTTTGTTTGTACAAGTGCTAAATGCACAGGTTTTTTTTTTTTTTTTTTTTTTTTGCAACATGCATTTAGCCTACAGTGAACAATAAACATTTCTTCATGTCCTGAGCATTGTGTTTTCTATTTTTCTACGTAGTGTTTAGTGACTGTTCAGTAGTGTGTTTAATTTTGATTGACTCGGGGCACGATTTGACAACATAGTTCAGTTTTGAGCACAGATTGAACTGTTTTGAGGTGAAAGTTTGGTTTTGCAAGAAGAGTCTGAGGTTTTGTGAATGTAGCTTGAAAATTGGGTTTTGTGTTCACAGCTTAGAGAAAAGGAGAGCAGCTTTCAAGAAATGTGTCTTAGCAATCGAGAAAAACTGTAAAAGTAAATAAATAAAAGTAAATAATTCACAACTCACTACAGCAAATATATTGCATACTGTAAGTACTGCAAGTAATACAGTATTGAATGTCTGTATTTTCAGCATAAAAATAAAGTAAGCCCAAAGAACAAAGACAACTCTAAATGAAAAGCGTATTACACAAAATATTGTGCAATTGCAAAATCAAAGTCAAGGAGAGACTCATTCTGCCTCAGCATCCCGTCTTTGTGCTGGGTCCGGCCAGAGGACTTCGTCTACATCACATGCAATGTTGTCCCTTTCTAGGCAACGGGGGAAGAACCCTCTCGTGTGTCGGATCCAGCCTTGACAACACTCCTCACCTATGTCACCACAGGCCAATTCCATTGCCTGTAAAAGATTAACCCTTGTATATGGGTTACGGTCATAGACCTTCCATCGCCACGCAGAGAAGAACTCTTCTATTGGGTTGAGGAAAGGGCTGTATGGTGGAAGGCAAACATTCATGAATCGCTGGTTGATGTTGAACCACTCACGTATTCGGACAGCACGGTGAAAGCTGACATTGTCCCAAACCACAACATAGACAGGATGCACTGCCTGCTGATGATCCTGCTGTTCACGTTCAAACAAGACATCCCGAAGACCACCCAGAAATGTAAGAAGATGGTCAGTGTTATATGGCCCCAGGGTTGCATGACGGTGGAGCACCCCCCTATTGCTTATGGCTGCACATAGGGTGACATTGCCACCACGCTGGCCAGGGACTTCCACAATGGCACGTTGGCCAATTATGTTCCTTCCTCTCCTTCTCCTCTTCGCCAGATTGAACCCTGCTTCATCTACAAAAATGCATTCATGGGGCCTTTCCATGGAATCCATTTCAAACACCCTCTATATATAAAAGAGAGAAATAAATAAATAAATAAATAAATAGTTTAGTAAGTGTTACAGAAAGACTTACTTCTGCAAAAGTGTATTTATATGCACTCCTGATTTACATACACTACAATATACTGCAGTTACAGTAACAGTATAGGACAATAACTGTAGGTTAGAAACTTGTACTTTAAGCATCAGTGCTGAAGTGTACACTTACTTGCACATACTGATATCGTTGATCTTTGACCCTTTCTGAGTTGCGCTCAAAGGGTACTCTGTACACTTGCTTCATGCGTACCCTGTTGCGATGGAGGACACGGGCAATGGTAGAAAGGCTGACACTGTTGATTCCTTCAAAGTTTACATCGTCTTCTACAACTCTTTGCTGTATTTCACGCAGTCGGATGGCATTGTTTTGACGGACCATATCAACAACGAGAGCCTCTTGCTGTTGGGAGAACAAAGGAGTCCTTCCACCCTCATTTGGTAGTCTTGCAATTCTACAAAGGGGAAAATGCTCTTACAAATGGATACATACAGTAACAATAGTAATGGACATCACATTCATATGTAAAATGTATTGTAATTGTTTTCTTCTTTTTTCCACAGTCCCCTTTCTACTGACAAATTGATGTACTGTATCAAATGTATACAGTAAACTTTCAGTCGCACAAATTAGAAAAAAAAAAAAACCAATACATTTACCTGTTCTCTTCTCTGAATGTCCTGATTATGGTGGCCACCGAGAATCTGCTCAAATTGGGTTGTACTCTTTGTCCTGCTTCCCTCATTGTCATTCCATGAACAAGAACATGGTCTATCACAGTTGCCCTAATTTGATCTGAAATTACTATTCTTGGTCTTGCTCTTCGTTGTCCTTGTACTCTTCCTCCTCGTCCACCTCCTCGTCCACCTCCTCGTCCACCTCCTCGTCCACCACCTTGGTCTTGCTCTTCGTTGTCCTTGTACTCTTCCTCCTCGTCCACCTCCTCGTCCACCTCCTCGTCCACCTCCTCGTCCACCTCCTCGTCCACCACCTCTTACACAAACTCTTCCTCCTCTGCCTCTCACATTGTTTCCATCCATTGTTGGTATCAACATTCAGTGTACCTGGGCCACCTGTGTACTCTGAACTGGCTTATATTCGAGACAACTAATTTGATCACATCATTAGAAACAAGTGTGAACAATTTTGAGTTGTTGTGTGTAAATGATGACAGCTGTGTTGTAGTTGTGTTTAACTTTTGCCACATGTATTTACCATTTTGCAACACAGTGCAAAATGCGTTTTAGTAAGTGAGAATGTGTTTAGAGTTTTGCAAAAAGAGTGTATGAGATTTGCAAACAGTGTCTTAACTACCTGAACTTGTTTAAGGTTTTGCCTACAGAGTGACTTATTCGACAAATGGGTTTAGGCCACTGAGCATTGGGTTCAGAGAATGGGGTTTAGTGTTTTAGCAATTGTGAAATACTGTAAATCAGGGTGCAGTCATCATTAGTCTATAATAATGGAGTTTGCCAATTTGACTCATTGAGACAACTGACAGCTACCTCTTGATTTTGAGTTCAACTGCGACACAGCTGGTCGCCATTTTGGAACATGGCTACCTCTGGGTAGCGTTGCCGAGCGGTCTAAGGTGCTGGATTAAGGCTCCAGTCTCTTTGGAGGCGTGGGTTCAAATCCCACCGCTGCCAATACAGCTTTTTAGAATGCACTTGTGGCTGCTATGCCTAAGCAAAAAGACTGGAGAAGTGACACTGCTTGCTCCCGTTCTCTTCCAAACTCTGCCGCTTTTGCTTTGCTTGGCCGAACTTGGCGGGCTTCAGAGCCTGCCGATGGAGGTCCGCACCCGACGATATCACTATTTCTGAAGACAAATGAACAGAAAACAGTCCACGAAAGGAGCCATGCTGGAATAAATATGATAATAATGTATTTGCCAATTTGACTCATTGAGAATGTTTGGTGAACTGACAGCTACCTCTTGATTTTGAGTTTATCTGCGACACGGCTGGCTGCCATTTTGGAGTATGACCCAAAGGCTTGATCAGGTAATTCAGGTGTGTTTGATTAGAGATGGAATTAAAATCTGCAGGGAGGGGGGCCTCCAGGAGTGTACCTGCGTCCCACCTTTCCACCTGTCGAGGAGCTCCTTCAAGGCACGAAGAGTTTCAACTGATTTAACTATGGAGAAGCAAGACACTAAAATAAAAAATATGTGAAAATGGCCCACGGATGGTCCGCACCAAATGATTTCTCTATTTCTGAAAAAAGAAAAAGAAAAATAATGGCATATAATGGTAGCGTGGCGAGGGGTCTAAGGCGCTGGATTTAGGCTCCAGTTTCTTCGGGGCGTGGATTCAAATCCCACTGCTGCCAGCAGTGATTTTAAAGAGGGCCAGACACCTAAAGTGTGCTCCGAAAAGTCGCAAAAGCAGCTGGAAATCTGCACCCTCTAGATCTAGGGTGCAGTCATCATTAGTATATAATAGGCTTGTTTGAGAAGAGCAAAATCTGCGCAGAACCGATCACCGGTGATCAGCGCGTAATGCATGCCGGTTAGAAATGTGTCCGAGTGCCGTCCGCCTGGCTCTGATGTCATGCTGACGTGTGTCAAAAAGCTCTCGCGAGTGCAAGCCGCACGTGTCGGATTCTGCAGTCGGGCGCAGTTGCTCTCCACCGACTGCGCTGATCAAAAGCATGATGGGAAACGACTTACTGACGACACAGCTTAATGCTCATTGGTTTAAACAACCGTGATGTATTGTTCTCTATTAAAATGTTTGATTTTAAAACTCGGATATCATGTTTTATGTGCATGTATATGTTATGTGTCTTGTGTGAATATTCCCAAACTCTCGGACAGTGCGATCTCTATGGGTTATTCAATGTCATTTTATTATATACCGTATTTAAAAAAAAACAAATAGCCTATGTCTTTATTAAAGAAAAAACGATTGATAAACACTCAAATTAAATAACAAGTACTTTGGGTGTCTTGTTCATTATATTTATTTTCATATAAAAGCAACAGAACTTAAATTACATCCAGTTTATTAGCAACACTGTGCACGAGCGTGAATCCCGTGAATCCCGCGATATCCGCCTTTGATCTCACAGGTGTCTGATGACTCTGATCCACTGCGAGAAGCGAGATCTGTCCGTCTTGCCTGCGCTTTTTTCACTCCTCCTCTCACTGCAGCCGCCTACTCTCGCCTACATTTCAGGCGAGGCGAGGCACATCTCAAACAAGCCTAATAATGGAGTTTGCCAATTTGACTCATTGGAGGAACTTACAGCTACCTCTTGATTTTGAGTTTAACTGCAACACAGCTGGTTGCCATTTTGGAGTATGGCCCAAAGGCTTTGATTAGGTAATTCAGGTGTGTTTGATTAGAGATGGAATTGCAATCTGCAGGGAGGGGGCCTCCAGGAGTATAACTGCGTCCCTCCCGAACTTAGTAGACCTTTCCAACTGTCGAGGAGCTCCTTCAAGACACAAAGAATTTCAACTGATTTTACTGTAGAGAAGAGAGACACTAAAAGAAAAGATGGCGAAAATGGCCCACGGAAGATATCCTCACAAGGTAGCGTGGCCGAGCAGTCTAAGGCGCTGGATTAAGGCTCCAGTCTCTTCGGAGGCGTGGGTTCAAATCCCACCGCTGCCAATACAGCTTTTTAGAAGGCACTTGTGGCTGCTATGCCTAAGCAAAAAGACTGGAGAAGTGACAAGGCTTGCTCCCGTTCTCTTCCAAACTCTGCTGCTTTTGCTTTGCTTGGCTGAACTCGGCAGGCTTCAGAGCCTGCCAATGGAGGTCCACACCCAGCGATTTCTCTATTTCTAAAGAAAAATGAACAGAAAAAGAGAAAGAAATGGCCAGAAAACAGCCCACGAAAACAACCAACATGGGGTAGCGTGGCCGAGGGGTCTAAGGCGCTGGATTTAGGCTCCAGTCTCTTTGGGGGCGTGGGTTCGAATCCCACCGCTGCCAGCAGAGATTTTAAAGAGGGCCAGACACCTAAAGTGTGCTCCGAAAAGTCGCAAAAGCAGCTGAAAATCTGCACCCTCTAGATCTAGGGTGCAGTCATCATTAGTATATAATAATGGAGTTTGCCAATTTGACTCATTGGAGGAACTTACAGCTACCTCTTGATTTTGAGTTTAACTGCAACACAGCTGGTTGTCATTTTGGAATATGGCCCAAAGGCTTTGATTAGGTAATTCAGGTGTGTTTGATTAGAGATGAAATTGCAATCTGCAGGGAGGGGGCCTCCAGGAGTATAACTGCGTCCCTCCCGAACTTAGTAGACCTTTCCACCTGTCGAGGAGCTCCTTCAAGACACAAAGAATTTCAACTGATTTTACTGTAGAGAAGAGAGACACTAAAAGAAAAGATGGCGAAAATGGCCCACGGAAGATATCCTCACAAGGTAGCGTGGCCGAGCAGTCTAAGGCGCTGGATTAAGGCTCCAGTCTCTTCGGAGGCGTGGGTTCAAATCCCACCGCTTCCAATACAGCTTTTTAGAAGGCACTTGTGGCTGCTATGCCTAAGCAAAAAGACTGGAGAATTGACAAGGCTTGCTCCCGTTCTCTTCCAAACTCTGCTGCTTTTGCTTTGCTTGGCCGAACTCGGCAGGCTTCAGAGCCTGCCAATGGAGGTCCACACCCAACGATTTCTCTATTTCTGAAGAAAAATGAACAGAAAAAGAGAAAGAAATGGCCAGAAAACAGCCCACGAAAACAGCCAACATGGGGTAGCGTGGCCGAGGGGTCTAAGGCGCTGGATTTAGGCTCCAGTCTCTTTGGGGGCGTGGGTTCGAATCCAACCGCTGCCAGCAGAGATTTTAAAGAGGGCCAGACACCTAAAGTGTGCTCCGAAAAGTCGCAAAAGCAGCTGAAAATCTGCACCCTGTAGATCTAGGGTGCAGTCATCATTAGTATATAATAATGGAGTTTTCCAATTTGACTCATTGGAGGAACTTACAGCTACCTCTTGATTTTGAGTTTAACTGCAACACAGCTGGTTGCCATTTTGGAGTATGGCCCAAAGGCTTTGATTAGGTAATTCAGGTGTGTTTGATAAGAGATGGAATTGCAATCTGCAGGGAGGGGGCCTCCAGGAGTATAACTGCGTCCCTCCCGAACTTAGTAGACCTTTCCACCTGTCGAGGAGCTCCTTCAAGACACAAATAATATCAACTGATTTAACTGTAGAGAAGAGAGACACTAAAAGAAAAGATGGCGAAAATGGCACACGGAAGGTATCCTCACAAGGTAGCGTGGCCGAGCAGTCTAAGGCGCTGGATTAAGGCTCCAGTCTCTTCGGAGGCGTGGGTTCAAATCCCACCGCTGCCAATACAGCTTTTTAGAAGGCACTTGTGGCTGCTATGCCTAAGCAAAGAGACTGGAGAAGTGACAAGGCTTGCTTCCGTTCTCTTCCAAACTCTGCTGCTTTTGCTTTGCTTGGCCGAACTCGGCAGGCTTCAGAGCCTGCCAATGGAGGTCCACACCCAACGATTTCTCTATTTCTGAAGAAAAATGAACTGAAAAAGAGAAAGAAATGGCCAGAAAACAGCCCACGAAAACAGCCAAAATGGGGGTAGCGTGGCCGAGGGGTCTAAGGCGCTGTATTTAGGCTCCAGTCTCTTCGGGGGCGTGGGTTCGAATCCCACCGCTGCCAGCAGAGATTTTAAAGAGGGCCAGACACCTAAAGTGTGCTCCGAAAAGTCGCAAAAGCAGCTGAAAATCTGCACCCTCTAGATCTAGGGTGCAATCATCATTAGTATATAATAATGGAGTTTGCCAATATGACTCATTGGAGGAACTTACAGCTACCTCTTGATTTTGAGTTTAACTGCAACACAGCTGGTTGCCATTTTGGAGTATGGCCCAAAGGCTTTGATTAGGTAATTCAGGTGTGTTTGATTAGAGATGGAATTGCAATCTGCAGGGAGGGGGCCTCCAGGAGTATAACTGCGTCCCTCCCGAACTTAGTAGATCTTTCCACCTGTCGAGGAGCTCCTTCAAGACACAAAGAATTTCAACTGATTTAACTGTAGAGAGACACTAAAAGAAAAGATGGCGAAAATGGCCCACGGTAGGTATCCTCACAAGGTAGCGTGGCCGAGCGGTCTAAGGCGCTGGATTAAGGCTCCAGTCTCTTCGGAGGCGTGGGTTCAAATCCCACCGCTGCCAATACAGCTTTTTAAAAGGCACTTGATTTTCCTTGATTTCCTTGATCCTTGATTTTCTTCTTTACCACTCAATTATAAACAGGCACTTTCTATTTTTATATCGTGTGAACTTATCCTCGATAATATTCCTTGTAAAAAACAATCGGATTGCTTTGATATCGCTACTTAGATCCAACTTTCCGAATCTCGGCTACTAGCCTTTAGCCCGCTAGCATTTCACGCGTGGCCTCGTGCCTATTCGAGCGTCGTCTCATCTTTTACACCCGTTTCTCTGAAAGCTTCTCTGAAAGTACAGACACACGTTGATTGTGCTTAGAGCCTGCATCAACGGGGCATAAGCACATCTGCGTGCGGTCTGTGTTTGTGTTTGGAGCTCCCTCGAATTGATTCATTAATCCTTGATTTTCTTCTTTACCACTCAATTGTAAACAGGCACTTTCTATTTTTATATCATGTGAACTTATCCTCGATACTATTCCTTATAAAGAAAAAAAAACAAAACAAAAAACAATCGGATTGCTTTACTGATTACTATTACTACTAATTTACTGTTCATCTGTTATAATGGCGAACATATCGGATGTGTGTCTAACGTTACCTCTGAGTGCAGGTGAGGACACATTCGAGCTGATTTCGGTACGACTGGAGCTGGAGTCGGTGGAGAAGCAGATTCGTGTTCTGCTGGAGAAGCAAGCCGAGCTGCGAGATCGGCAATCAGCGCTTGAAACATCACGCGCCGATGCTCACAAGTCAGTGGTTAGTAACTTTGTGACTTTGACTCCGACTTCGTCTACTCCGTGCGTTTCTCTGCCCAGGAGGACGCGATCATCTCTGCCTTCAATCACTCCTGCACCCTGGGTCACGACACGAGCCAGGACCAGAGCAAGAACCTCTCCGCCCCTCCCGGTCTTCGAGATCTCCACCCGGAACCGCTTCTCCCCTCTTCGCGAGTCGGAACGCGACGACGCCGTGATCATCGGCACTTCCATGGTCCGCCATGTCCGTGCTACCTCGGGTAAAGGTAAGGTGCGCACTCACTGCTTTCCTGGTGCTCGTGTTCTTGATGTCGCTGCGCAGGTTCCCGAGATCCTGAACGGTGACGAGCGCGTCGGAGCTGTCGTGCTGCACGCGGGGACGAATGACATCAGGCTGCGGCAGACGGAGGTTCTGAAGAAGGACTACCGAAGCCTGATCGAGACGGTACGCAGCACATCGCCTAGAGCAACGATCGTCGTGTCTGGACCGCTTCCCACTTACCGACTTGGACAAGAAAGGTTCAGTAGATTATTTGCTTTAAATGAATGGTTAATGTCATGGTGTAATGAACAGAAACTGCTCTTTGTAAATAATTGGAATCTGTTTTGGGAGCGACCTAGGCTCTTCCGTCCTGATGGTCTGCACCCCAGCAGAGTCGGAGCGGCTGTTCTGTCGGACAACATCTCCAAGACGCTACACACCATCTGACTAGTAAGTCAAAGTCCAAATCATAGTCTTTGCTGTCCCAACTTAATTGATATAAGTACCAATGTAGAACATTATATAGAAACTGTGTCTATTCCTCGCTTAGTGAAGCCAAACAACAAATCTACTGTAAGATCTAGCAAGAATATTATTGTAATTAAACCAGAAAATCTAAATATCAGTGAACAAAAACACTTTCTAAAGCTAGGTCTTCTAAACATTAGATCGCTCACACCTAAGGCGGTTATTGTAAATGAAATGGTCACAGATAATAATTTCGATGTTCTGTGCCTTACTGAAACCTGGCTTAAACCAAATGATTATTTCGGTCTAAATGAGTCTACTCCACCAGGATACTGTTATAAGCATGAGCCCCGTCTGATCGGTCGTGGCGGCGGTGTTGCAACAATCTTTAGAGATATTCTTAATGTTACTCAGAAAACTTGTCATAGGTTTAATTCGTTTGAAGTACTTGTGCTAAATGTTACGCTCTTAGATGTAAGAAAGAAATCCTTACTGTCCCTAGCATTGGCTACCGTATATAGACCCCCAGGGCCATATGCTGATTTCCTAAAAGATTTTGCAGACTTTCTCTCAGACCTATTGGTCAATGTCGATAAAGCAATAATTATTGGCGACTTTAACATACACGTAGATAATACAAACGATGCGTTAGGGGCTGCGTTTAGAGATCTATTAAACTCTTTTGGGGTGAAGCAAAACGTCAGTGGTCCCACTCATCGGCTAAATCATACACTAGATTTAATTATTTCATATGGAACCGATCCAACCGATATAGATATTATACCGCAAAGTGACGATCTCACTGATCATTACATGGTAACTTGCATAATACGCACTGCTGAAATTTGTCA
This sequence comes from Chrosomus eos, assembly GCA_036326025.1. Classification (NCBI taxonomy): domain Eukaryota; kingdom Metazoa; phylum Chordata; class Actinopteri; order Cypriniformes; family Leuciscidae; genus Chrosomus; species Chrosomus eos. Next base: position 10,578,750 of record CM070830.1, on the reverse strand, counting down.
TGTTGCACCACGTTATAGACCAGGCAGAACAATCCTTCCAACCACTATAGATAGATTCTCAAATAGCTTACCTGATCTATCTCAGCTGCTCAGTAAACCCAAACAAACAGATGAACTAGAGGAAATGACTAGCAGTATGAGCAACATTTTCTCTAGTACACTAGATATTGTTGCACCAATTAGATTAAAAAAGGTTAGAGAGAAAACTAAAACACCATGGTACAACAGTGCTACGCATGCTATCAAGAGAGAAACTCGTAACTTAGAGCGTAAATGGAAACGAACTAATTTAGAGGTCTTCAGAATCGCGTGGAAAGACAGTATGTCACGTTATAAAAGGGCTCTAAAATCAGCCAGGGCTGAGCATATCCGCAAATTAATTGAAAATAACCAAAATAATCCAAGGTTTTTATTTAACACCGTGGCTAGACTAACAAATAATCAGACATCTCCAGAGCAAAATATTCCGTTACAATATAGTAGTAATGATTTTATGAATTACTTCAATGAGAAAATAGAAAGCATCCGAAACACAATTGTAAATGTACAATCCTCTATGATGTCTTATGACTCGGCCTCAAATATGGCCCCTCTAGAACAACTGCACCGCTTTACAACTATAGGACAGGAAGAACTAAATAAACTAATCATTGCATCTAAACCAACAACATGTTTATTAGATCCAATACCCACTAAACTACTTAAAGAAGTGTTACCTGTAGTGGAAGAGCCTCTTCTCAATATTATTAACTCGTCTTTATTTTTAGGTCACGTTCCAAAAATATTCAAGCTGGCAGTAATAAAACCTCTCATTAAGAAACCGCAATTAGATCCAAATAACCTAGCAAATTACAGACCCATCTCAAATCTTCCATTTATGTCTAAAATACTAGAAAAAATTGTGTCCGCTCAATTGTACTCTTTCTTGCAAAAAAATGATATCTCCGAAAAATTTCAGTCGGGATTCAGACCGCATCATAGCACAGAAACTGCGCTAGTTAAAATTACAAATGATTTACTCTTAGCCTCTGACCAAGGCTGTATCTCAATACTAGTTCTACTTGATCTTAGCGCCGCGTTCGACACTATAGATCATAAAATACTCTTAGATCGACTACAAAACTACACTGGTGTTCAGGGACAGGCATTAAGCTGGTTTAGATCGTACTTATCAGACCGTTACCATTTCGTCTGTTTAAATGGGGAAAAATCAAAGATAACATCAGTAGACTATGGAGTGCCGCAAGGATCTGTCCTAGGCCCTCTGCTATTCTCAATATATATGATGCCACTTGGTAATATTATAAGAAAACATGGAATTAGTTTTCACTGTTATGCTGATGACACTCAATTATATATCTCATCACGACCAGATGAAAACACTAACTTATCTAACTTGACAGAGTGTCTAAAAGATATAAAATGCTGGATGACGTGTAATTTCCTGCTATTAAATTCAGATAAAACGGAGGTATTACTTATTGGTCCAAAAAACTACCCACAAAATCCCTTACAATACAACCTTAATTTAAAAGGATGTCCTGTTACTTTATCCACTACAGTAAAAGACCTGGGTGTTATACTAGACCGCAACTTGACTTTCGAAAATCATATCTCATATGTTACAAGAACAGCCTTTTTCCACCTTAGAAACATTGCTAAGCTACGTAACATGCTATCTGTTTCAGATGCAGAAAAGTTAGTTCATGCATTCATGACCTCGAGACTAGATTGCTGTAATGCTTTATTAGCTGGTTGTTCTGCATCCTCAATAAACAAACTACAGTTAGTGCAAAATGCAGCCGCTAGAGTTCTTACTAGATCAAGAAAATATGATCATATAACACCAATTTTATCATCTCTACACTGGTTACCTATTAAGTTCCGTATCAATTACAAAGTATTACTATTGACTTATAAAGCTCTAAATGGTTTAGCTCCTGTGTATTTAACAGACCTTCTATCGCCCTACAATCCATCGCGCTCTTTAAGATCACAAAATTCGAGGCTTCTGGTCGTTCCTAGGATATCTAAGTCTACTAAAGGAGGGAGGGCGTTCTCACATTTATCTCCTAAACTCTGGAATAGCCTTCCTGATATTGTTCGAGACTCAGACTCGCTGTCCCAGTTTAAAACTAGATTAAAGACGCATCTCTTTAACCAAGCATTCACTTAATGCTTACCTTTTATACTACTTCTGAATCAGTTCGAATGCATTAATATTATGAACATCAGCTATGCTAATTATTTCCCATCTGTCTTTCTGCTGTTATCTCGGGACGCTAGTCCCGAGGTAAATAGCGTTCGTCAGCTCCAGTTTGTATCCAGCCTCTCACGAAGACTTCAGATGCCCCAACACCTGTGGAGAGACGACTAAACGCCGGTGGAGAGACGACTAAACGCCTGTGGAGAGACGACTCGACGCCTGTGAAGAGACGACTAAACACCGGCGATATGTTATGCCTAAATTTATACATGATTAACTAACTGTATTTTTCTTTGTACATTTCTGAATTGCACTTTCTGTAAAGCTGCTTTGAGACAATGTGTATTGTGAAAAGCGCTATACAAATAAACTTGAATTGAATTGAATTGAATTGAATTGTGGCTGCTATGCCTAAGCAAAGAGACTGGAGAAGTGACAAGGCTTGCTCCCGTTCTCTTCCAAACTCTGCTGCTTTTGCTTTGCTTGGCCGAACTCGGCAGGCTTCAGAGCCTGCCAATGGAGGTCCACACACAACGATTTCTCTATTTCTGAAGAAAAATGAACAGAAAAAGAGAATGAAATGGCCAGAAAACAGCCCACGAAAACAGCCGAGATGGGGTAGCGTGGCCGAGGGGTGAATTTAGGCTCCAGTCTCTTCGGGGGCATGGGTTCGAATCCCACCGCTGCCAGCAGAGATTTTAAAGAGGGCCAGACACCAAAAGTGTGCTCCGAAAAGGCGCAAAAGCAGCTGAAAATCTGCACCCTCTTGAATCAGGGTGCAGTCATCAGTAGTCTATAATAATGGAGTTTGCCAATTTGACTCATTAGCCCTCATTTATCAAAAGTGCGTACACCAAATTTCGAGCGTACACCTGGCGTACACCCAAAACCACGGTGACTTTGAGATTTATCAATATGGACGTTGGCGTACGGCACGCTCAAATCCCACGCCAGCTCAGGAGGTGGTGTACGCACGTTTGAGTTAGTGCGGAAATGCGCAGAAAAACAATTCCTAACACCACAAAACGCACTGACAAACTAAAACATATGACAAAAAAAAAAAAAAAAAAAAACATAGTAGGCTAATTATAAACTTCAGTGTAAAAATCTGTCACAAAGAACCGGCAAAAGTAATGATTATGAATATGTAAAATATAGCAAGGAGATATTTTAATTGTTTATTAATAAAGAAGTGTTTTCTTTGTGCTGCAAAGATGAAGTTGAGATGCTGACTCGCGATCTTCGCAGTAGCTTGAACGCGCCAGAGAGAAATGCACATTTCAGATTACATAAGCAGAGAGCAGTCTGCAGTCTGTTTTCTTTCGTTTTGAATTGAAACTTAAAGTAAAATTAAGATACAATTAATACAAAACGAAATTCAGTTTAAAGAAAGGTTTTATGCTTTCTGTTTGATGTCTCTGTGAAAGTTTTAAAATATATTTTAGTGCCGCTTTCAGAGCGCTCACGTCCGTATCATTGTTTTTTCCTCATAAATGCGAACACGAATAAGAATATTACAAATGGACATGCAATTATTAATGTGAATGAATGGTACTCCACACATCATCATCACTATTGTACGTGATATGATAAATGCTAATTGTTTCAAAACACGTGCTGTAAATAGCTTAGGCATAGGTCCACACCCAACGATTTCTCTATTTCTGAAGAAAAATGAACTGAAAAAGAGAAAGAAATGGCCAGAAAACAGCCCACGAAAACAGCCAAAATGGGGTAGCGTGGCCGAGGGGTCTAAGGCGCTGGATTTAGGCTCCAGTCTCTTCGGGGGCGTGGGTTCGAATCCTACCGCTGCCAGCAGAGATTTTAAAGAGGGCCAGACACCTAAAGTGTGCTCCGAAAAGTCGCAAAAGCAGCTGAAAATCTGCACCCTCTAGATCTAGGGTGCAGTCATCATTAGTATATAATAATGGAGTTTGCCAATTTGACTCATTGGAGGAACTTACAGCTACCTCTTGATTTTGAGTTTAACTGCAACACAGCTGGTTGCCATTTTGGAGTATGGCCCAAAGGCTTTGATTAGGTAATTCAGGTGTGTTTGATTAGAGATGGAATTGCAATCTGCAGGGAGGGGGCCTCCAGGAGTATAACTGCGTCCCTCCCGAACTTAGTAGATCTTTCCACCTGTCGAGGAGCTCCTTCAAGACACAAAGAATTTCAACTGATTTAACTGTAGAGAGACACTAAAAGAAAAGATGGCGAAAATGGCCCACGGAAGGTATCCTCACAAAGTAGCGTGGCCGAGCGGTCTAAGGCGCTGGATTAAGGCTCCAGTCTCTTCGGAGGCGTGGGTTCAAATCCCACCGCTGCCAATACAGCTTTTTAGAAGGCACTTGTGGCTGCTATGCCTAAGCAAAAAGACTGGAGAAGTGACAAGGCTTGCTCCCGTTCTCTTCCAAACTCTGCTGCTTTTGCTTTGCTTGGCCGAACTCGGCAGGCTTCCGAGCCTGCCAATGGAGGTCCACACCCAACGATTTCTCTATTTCTGAAGAAAAATGAACAGAAAAAGAGAAAGAAATGTCCAGAAAACAGCCCACGAAAACAGCCAAAATGGGGTAGCGTGGCCGAGGGGTCTAAGGCGCTGGATTTAGGCTCCAGTCTCTTCGGGGCGTGGGTTCGAATCCTACCGCTGCCAGCAGAGATTTTAAAGAGGGCCAGACACCTAAAGTGTGCTCCGAAAAGTCGCAAAAGCAGCTGAAAATCTGCACCCTCTAGATCTAGGGTGCAGTCATCATTAGTATATAATACTGGAGTTTGCCAATTTGACTCATTGGAGGAACTTACAGCTACCTCTTGATTTTGAGTTTAACTGCAACACAGCTGGTTGCCATTTTGGAGTATGGCCCAAAGGCTTTGATTAGGTAATTCAGGTGTGTTTGATTAGAGATGGAATTGCAATCTGCAGGGAGGGGGCCTCCAGGAGTATAACTGCGTCCCTCCCGAACTTAGTAGATCTTTCCACCTGTCGAGGAGCTCCTTCAAGACACAAAGAATTTCAACTGATTTAACTGTAGAGAGACACTAAAAGAAAAGATGGCGAAAATGGCCCACGGAAGGTATCCTCACAAAGTAGCGTGGCCGAGCGGTCTAAGGCGCTGGATTAAGGCTCCAGTCTCTTCGGAGGTGTGGGTTCAAATCCCACCGCTGCCAATACAGCTTTTTAGAAGGCACTTGTGGCTGATATGCCTAAGCAAAAAGACTGGAGAAGTGACAAGGCTTGCTCCCGTTCTCTTCCAAACTCTGCTGCTTTTGCTTTGCTTGGCCGAACTCGGCAGGCTTCAAGCCTGCCAATGGAGGTCCACACCCAAAGATTTCTCTATTTCTGAAGAAAAATGAACTGAAAAAGAGAAAGAAATGGCCAGAAAACAGCCCACGAAAACAGCCAAAATGGGGTAGCGTGGCCGAGGGGTCTAAGGCGCTGGATTTAGGCTCCAGTCTCTTCGGGGGCGTGGGTTCGAATCCTACCGCTGCCAGCAGAGATTTTAAAGAGGGCCAGACACCTAAAGTGTGCTCCGAAAAGTCGCAAAAGCAGCTGAAAATCTGCACCCTCTAGATCTAGGGTGCAGTCATCATTAGTATATAATTATGGAGTTTGCCAATTTGACTCATTGGAGGAACTTACAGCTACCTCTTGATTTTGAGTTTAACTGCAACACAGCTGGTTGCCATTTTGGAGTATGGCCCAAAGGCTTTGATTAGGTAATTCAGGTGTGTTTGATTAGAGATGCAATTGCAATCTGCAGGGAGGGGGCCTCCAGGAGTATAACTGCGTCCCTCCAGAACTTAGTAGATCTTTCCACCTGTCGAGGAGCTCCTTCAAGACACAAAGAATTTCAACTGATTTAACTGTAGAGAGACACTAAAAGAAAAGATGGCGAAAATGGCCCACGGAAGGTATCCTCACAAGATAGCGTGGCCGAGCGGTCTAAGGCGCTGGATTAAGGCTCCAGTCTCTTCGGAGGCGTGGGTTCAAATCCCACCGCTGCCAATACAGCTTTTTAGAAGGCACTTGTGGCTGCTATGCCTAAGAAAAAAGACTGGAGAAGTGACAAGGCTTGCTCCCGTTCTCTTCCAAACTCTGTTGTTTTGCCTTGCTTGGCCGAACTCGGCAGGCTTCAGAGCCTGCCAATGGAGGTCCACACCCAAAGATTTCTCTATTTCTGAAGAAAAATGAACTGAAAAAGAGAAAGAAATGGCCAGAAAACAGCCCACGAAAACAGCCAAAATGGGGTAGCGTGGCCGAGGGGTCTAAGGCGCTGGATTTAGGCTCCAGTCTCTTCGGGGGTGTGGGTTCGAATCCCACCGCTGCCAGCAGAGATTTTAAAGAGGGCCAGACACCTAAAGTGTGCTCCGAAAAGTCGCAAAAGCAGCTGAAAATCTGCACCCTCTAGATCTAGGGTGCAGTCATCATTAGTATATAATAATGGAGTTTGCCAATTTGACTCATTGGAGGAACTTACAGCTACCTCTTGATTTTGATTTTAACTGCAACACAGCTGGTTGCCATTTTGGAGTATGGCCCAAAGGCTTTGATTAGGTAATTCAGGTGTGTTTGATTAGAGATGGAATTGCAATCTGCAGGGAGGGGGCCTCCAGGAGTATAACTGCGTCCCTCCCGAACTTAGTAGATCTTTCCACCTGTCGAGGAGCTCCTATTTTGGAGTATGGCCCAAAGGCTTTGATTAGGTAATTCAGGTGTGTTTGATTAGAGATGGAATTGCAATCTGCAGGGAGGGGGCCTCCAGGAGTATAACTGCGTCCCTCCCGAACTTAGTAGATCTTTCCACCTGTCGAGGAGCTCCTTCAAGACACAAAGAATTTCAACTGATTTAACTGTAGAGAGACACTAAAAGAAAAGATGGCGAAAATGGCCCACGGAAGGTATCCTCACAAAGTAGCGTGGCCGAGCGGTCTAAGGCGCTGGATTAAGGCTCCAGTCTCTTCGGAGGCGTGGGTTCAAATCCCACCGCTGCCAATACAGCTTTTTAGAAGGCACTTGTGGCTGCTATGCCTAAGCAAAAAGACTGGAGAAGTGACAAGGCTTGCTCCCGTTCTCTTCCAAACTCTGCTGCTTTTGCTTTGCTTGGCCGAACTCGGCAGGCTTCCGAGCCTGCCAATGGAGGTCCACACCAACGATTTCTCTATTTCTGAAGAAAAATGAACAGAAAAAGAGAAAGAAATGTCCAGAAAACAGCCCACGAAAACAGCCAAAATGGGGTAGCGTGGCCGAGGGGTCTAAGGCGCTGGATTTAGGCTCCAGTCTCTTCGGGGGTGTGGGTTCAAATCCCACCGCTGCCAGCAGAGATTTCAAAGAGGGCCAGACACCTAAAGTGTGCTCCGAAAAGTTGCAAAAACAGCTGAAAATCTGCACCCTCTAGATCTAGGGTGCAGTCATCATTAGTATAATAATAATGGAGTTTGCCAATTTGACTCATTGGAGGAACTTACAGCTACCTCTTGATTTTGAGTTTAACTGCAACACAGCTGGTTGCCATTTTGGAGTATGGCCCAAAGGCTTTGATTAGGTAATTCAGGTGTGTTTGATTAGAGATGGAATTGCAATCTGCAGGGAGGGGCCTCCAGGAGTATAACTGCGTCCCTCCCGAACTTAGTAGACCTTTCCACCTGTCGAGGAGCTCCTTCAAGACACAAAGAATTTCAACTGATTTTACTGTAGAGAAGAGAGACACTAAAAGAAAAGATGGCGAAAATGGCCCACGGAAGGTATCCTCACAAGGTAGCGTGGCCGAGCGGTCTAAGGCGCTGGATTAAGGCTCCAGTCTCTTCGGAGGCGTGGGTTCAAATCCCACCGCTGCCAATACAGCTTTTTAGAAGGCACTTGTGGCTGCTATGCCTAAGCAAAAAGACTGGAGAAGTGACAAGGCTTGCTCCCGTTCTCTTCCAAACTCTGCTGCTTTTGCTTTGCTTGGCCGAACTCGGCAGGCTTCAGAGCCTGCCAATGGAGGTCCACACCCAAAGATTTCTCTATTTCTGAAGAAAAATGAACTGAAAAAGAGAAAGAAATGGCCAGAAAACAGCCCACGAAAACAGCCAAAATGGGGTAGCGTGGCCGAGGGGTCTAAGGCGCTGGATTTAGGCTCCAGTCTCTTCGGGGGCGTGGGTTCGAATCCTACCGCTGCCAGCAGAGATTTTAAAGAGGGCCAGACACCTAAAGTGTGCTCCGAAAAGTCGCAAAAGCAGCTGAAAATCTGCACCCTCTAATCTAGGGTGCAGTCATCATTAGTATATAATAATGGAGTTTGCCAATTTCGGGGGCGTGGGTTCGAATCCCACGCTGCCAGCAGAGATTTAAGAGGGCCAGACACAAAGTTGCCGAAAAGTCGCAAAAGCAGCTGAAAATCTGCACCTCTAGATCTAGGTGCAGTCATCATTAGTATAATTATGATTTGCCAATTGACTCATTGGAGGAACTTACAGTACTCTTGATTTGAGTTTAACTGCAACACAGCTGGTTGCCATTTTGGAGTATGGCCCAAAGGCTTTGATTAGGTAATTCAGGTGTGTTTGATTAGAGATGGAATTGCAATCTGCAGGGAGGGGGCCTCCAGGAGTATAACTGCGTCCCTCCCGAACTTAGTAGATCTTTCCACCTGTCGAGGAGCTCCTTCAAGACACAAAGAATTTCAACTGATTTAACTGTAGAGAGACACTAAAAGAAAAGATGGCGAAAATGGCCCACGGAAGGTATCCTCACAAGGTAGCGTGGCCGAGCGGTCTAAGGCGCTGGATTAAGGCTCCAGTCTCTTCGGAGGCGTGGGTTCAAATCCCACCGCTGCCAATACAGCTTTTTAGAAGGCACTTGTGGCTGCTATGCCTAAGAAAAAAGACTGGAGAAGTGACAAGGCTTGCTCCCGTTCTCTTCCAAACTCTGCTGTTTTGCCTTGCTTGGCCGAACTCGGCAGGCTTCAGAGCCTGCCAATGGAGGTCCACACCCAACGATTTCTCTATTTCTGAAGAAAAATGAACTGAAAAAGAGAAAGAAATGGCCAGAAAACAGCCCACGAAAACAGCCAAATGGGGTAGCGTGGCCGAGGGGTCTAAGGCGCTGGATTTAGGCTCCAGTCTCTTCGGGGGTGTGGGTTCGAATCCCACCGCTGCCAGCAGAGATTTTAAAGAGGGCCAGACACCTAAAGTGTGCTCCGAAAAGTCGCAAAAGCAGCTGAAAATCTGCACCCTCTAGATCTAGGGTGCAGTCATCATTAGTATATAATAATGGAGTTTGCCAATTTGACTCATTGGAGGAACTTACAGCTACCTCTTGATTTTGAGTTTAACTGCAACACAGCTGGTTGCCATTTTGGAGTATGGCCCAAAGGCTTTGATTAGGTAATTCAGGTGTGTTTGATTAGAGATGGAATTGCAATCTGCAGGGAGGGGGCCTCCAGGAGTATAACTGCGTCCCTCCCGAACTTAGTAGACCTTTCCACCTGTCGAGGAGCTCCTTCAAGACACAAAGAATTTCAACTGATTTTACTCTAGAGAAGAGAGACACTAAAAGAAAAGATGGCGAAAATGGCCCACGGAAGGTATCCTCACAAGGTAGCGTGGCCGAGCGGTCTAAGGCGCTGGATTAAGGCTCCAATCTCTTCGGAGGCGTGGGGTTCAAATCCCACCGCTGCCAATACAGCTTTTTAGAAGGCACTTGTGGCTGCTATGCCTAAGCAAAAAGACTGGAGAAGTGACAAGGCTTGCTCCCGTTCTCTTTCCAAACTCTGCTGCTTTTGCTTTGCTTGGCCGAACTCGGCAGGCTTCAGAGCCTGCCAATGGAGGTCCACACCCAAAGATTTCTCTATTTCTGAAGAAAAATGAACTGAAAAAGAGAAAGAAATGGCCAGAAAAACAGCCCACGAAAACAGCCAAAATGGGGTAGCGTGGCCGAGGGGTCTAAGGCGCTGGATTTAGGCTCCAGTCTCTTCGGGGCGAGGGTTTTGAATCCCACCGCTGCCAGCAGAGATTTTAAAGAGGGCCAGACACCTAAAGTGTGCTCCGAAAAGTCGCAAAAGCAGCTGAAAATCTGCACCCTACTAGATCTAGGGTGCAGTCATCATTAGTATATAATAATGGAGTTTGCCAATTTGACTCATTGGAGGAACTTACAGCTACCTCTTGATTTTGAGTTTAACTGCAACACAGCTGGTTGCCATTTTGGAGTATGGCCCAAAGGCTTTGATTAGGTAATTCTTGGAGGAACTTACAGCTACCTCTTGATTTTGAGTTTAACTGCAACACAGCTGGTTGCCATTTTGGAGTATGGCCCAAAGGCTTTGATTAGGTAATTCAGGTGTGTTTGATTAGAGATGGAATTGCAATCTGCAGGGAGGGGGCCTCCAGGAGTATAACTGCGTCCCTCCCGAACTTAGTAGATCTTTCCACCTGTCGAGGAGCTCCTTCAAGACACAAAGAATTTCAACTGATTTAACTGTAGAGAGACACTAAAAGAAAAGATGGCGAAAATGGCCCACGGAAGGTATCCTCACAAGGTAGCGTGGCCGAGCGGTCTAAGGCGCTGGATTAAGGCTCCAGTCTCTTCGGAGGCGTGGGTTCAAATCCCACCGCTGCCAATACAGCTTTTTAGAAGGCACTTGTGGCTGCTATGCCTAAGAAAAAAGACTGGAGAAGTGACAAGGCTTGCTCCCGTTCTCTTCCAAACTCTGCTGTTTTGCCTTGCTTGGCCGAACTCGGCAGGCTTCAGAGCCTGCCAATGGAGGTCCACACCCAACGATTTCTCTATTTCTGAAGAAAAATGAACTGAAAAAGAGAAAGAAATGGCCAGAAAACAGCCCACGAAAACAGCCAAAATGGGGTAGCGTGGCCGAGGGGTCTAAGGCGCTGGATTTAGGCTCCAGTCTCTTCGGGGGTGTGGGTTCGAATCCCACCGCTGCCAGCAGAGATTTTAAAGAGGGCCAGACACCTAAAGTGTGCTCCGAAAAGTCGCAAAAGCAGCTGAAAATCTGCACCCTCTAGATCTAGGGTGCAGTCATCATTAGTATATAATAATGGAGTTTGCCAATTTGACTCATTGGAGGAACTTACAGCTACCTCTTGATTTTGAGTTTAACTGCAACACAGCTGGTTGCCATTTTGGAGTATGGCCCAAAGGCTTTGATTAGGTAATTCAGGTGTGTTTGATTAGAGATGGAATTGCAATCTGCAGGGAGGGGCCTCCAGGAGTATAACTGCGTCCCTCCCGAACTTAGTAGACCTTTCCACCTGTCGAGGAGCTCCTTCAAGACACAAAGAATTTCAACTGATTTTACTGTAGAGAAGAGAGACACTAAAAGAAAAGATGGCGAAAATGGCCCACGGAAGGTATCCTCACAAGGTAGCGTGGCCGAGCGGTCTAAGGCGCTGGATTAAGGCTCCAGTCTCTTCGGAGGCGTGGGTTCAAATCCCACCGCTGCCAATACAGCTTTTAGAAGGCACTTGTGGCTGCTATGCCTAAGCAAAAAGACTGGAGAAGTGACAAGGCTTGCTCCCGTTCTCTTTCCAAACTCTGCTGCTTTTGCTTTGCTTGGCCGAACTCGGCAGGCTTCAGAGCCTGCCAATGGAGGTCCACACCCAAAGATTTCTCTATTTCTGAAGAAAAATGAACTGAAAAAGAGAAAGAAATGGCCAGAAAACAGCCCACGAAAACAGCCAAAATGGGGTAGCGTGGTCGAGGGGTCTAAGGCGCTGGATTTAGGCTCCAGTCTCTTCGGGGCGTGGGTTCGAATCCCACCGCTGCCAGCAGAGATTTTAAAGAGGGCCAGACACCTAAAGTGTGCTCCGAAAAGTCGCAAAAGCAGCTGAAAATCTGCACCCTCTAGATCTAGGGTGCAGTCATCATTAGTATATAATAATGGAGTTTGCCAATTTGACTCATTGGAGGAACTTACAGCTACCTCTTGATTTTGAGTTTAACTGCAACACAGCTGGTTGCCATTTTGGAGTATGGCCCAAAGGCTTTGATTAGGTAATTCAGGTGTGTTTGATTAGAGATGGAATTGCAATCTGCAGGGAGGGGGCCTCCAGGAGTATAACTGCGTCCCTCCCGAACTTAGTAGACCTTTCCACCTGTCGAGGAGCTCCTTCAAGACACAAAGAATTTCAACTGATTTTACTCTAGAGAAGAGAGACACTAAAAGAAAAGATGGCGAAAATGGCCCACGGAAGGTATCCTCACAAGGTAGCGTGGCCGAGCGGTCTAAGGCGCTGGATTAAGGCTCCAATCTCTTCGGAGGCGTGGGTTCAAATCCCACCGCTGCCAATACAGCTTTTTAGAAGGCACTTGTGGCTGCTATGCCTAAGCAAAAAGACTGGAGAAGTGACAAGGCTTGCTCCCGTTCTCTTCCAAACTCTGCTGCTTTTGCTTTGCTTGGCCGAACTCGGCAGGGTTCAGAGCCTGCCAATGGAGGTCCACACCCAAAGATTTCTCTATTTCTGAAGAAAAATGAACTGAAAAAGAGAAAGAAATGGCCAGAAAACAGCCACGAAAACAGCCAAAATGGGGTAGCGTGGCCGAGGGGTCTAAGGCGCTGGATTTAGGCTCCAGTCTCTTCGGGGGCGAGGGTTCGAATCCCACCGCTGCCAGCAGAGATTTTAAAGAGGGCCAGACACCTAAAGTGTGCTCCGAAAAGTCGCAAAAGCAGCTGAAAATCTGCACCCTCTAGATCTAGGGTGCAGTCATCATTAGTATATAATAATGGAGTTTGCCAATTTGACTCATTGGAGGAACTTACAGCTACCTCTTGATTTTGAGTTTAACTGCAACACAGCTGGTTGCCATTTTGGAGTATGGCCCAAAGGCTTTGATTAGGTAATTCAGGTGTGTTTGATTAGAGATGGAATTGCAATCTGCAGGGAGGGGGCCTCCAGGAGTATAACTGCGTCCCTCCCGAACTTAGTAGATCTTTCCACCTGTCGAGGAGCTCCTTCAAGACACAAAGAATTTCAACTGATTTAACTGTAGAGAGACACTAAAAGAAAAGATGGCGAAAATGGCCCACGGAAGGCATCCTCACAAGGTAGCGTGGCTGAGCGGTCTAAGGCACTGGATTAAGGCTCCAGTCTCTTCGGAGGCGTGGGTTCAAATCCCACCGCTGCCAATACAGCTTTTTAGAAGCACTTGTGGCTGCTATGCCTAAGCAAAAAGACTGGAGAAGTGACAAGGCTTGCTCCCGTTCTCTTCCAAACTCTGCTGCTTTTGCTTTGCTTGGCCGAACTCGGCAGGCTTCAGAGCCTGCCAATGGAGGTCCACACCCAAAGATTTCTCTATTTCTGAAGAAAAATGAACTGAAAAAGAGAAAGAAATGGCCAGAAAACAGCCCACGAAAACAGCCAAAATGGGGTAGCGTGGCCGAGGGGTCTAAGGCGCTGGATTTAGGCTCCAGTCTCTTCGGCGGCGTGGGTTCGAATCCCACCGCTGCCAGCAGAGATTTTAAAGAGGGCCAGACACCTAAAGTGTGCTCCGAAAAGTCGCAAAAGCAGCTGAAAATCTGCACCCTCTAGATCTAGGGTGCAGTCATCATTAGTATATAATATGGAGTTTGCCAATTTGACTCATTGGAGGAACTTACAGCTACCTCTTGCTCCCGTTCTCTTCCCAAAATCTTTCTGCTTTTTCTTTGCTTGGCCGAACTCCCGGGAGGCTTCAGACCTGCCAATGGAGGGCCACACCCAACGATTTCTCTATTTCTGAAGAAAAATGAACTGAAAAAGAGAAAGAAATGGCCAGAAAACAGCCCACGAACAACAGCCAAAATGGGGTAGCGTGGCCGAGGGTCTAAGGCGCTGGATTTAGGCGCCA
>CM070830.1:9529743-9907243 GCA_036326025.1 Chrosomus eos | reverse complement strand
GGCTCTGAAGCCTGCCGAGTTCGGCCAAGCAAAGCAAAAGCAGCAGAGTTTGGAAGAGAACGGGAGCAAGCCTTGTCACTTCTCCAGTCTTTTTGCTTAGGCATAGCAGCCACAAGTGCCTTCTAAAAAGCTGTATTGGCAGCGGTGGGATTTGAACCCACGCCTCCGAAGAGACTGGAGCCTTAATCCAGCGCCTTAGACCGCTCGGCCACGCTACCTTGTGAGAATACCTTCGTGGGCCATTTTCGCCATCTTTTCTTTTAGTGTCTTGCTTCTCTACAGTTAAATCAATTGAAATTCAATGTGCCTTGAACGAGCTCCTCAACAGGTGGAAAGGTCTACTAAGTACGGGAGGGACGCAGTTATAATCCTGGAGGCACCCTCCTGCAGATTGCAATTCCATCTCTAATCAAACACACCTGAATTACCTAATCAAAGCCTTTGGGCCATACTCCAAAATGGCGACCAGCTGTGTTGCAGTTAAACTCAAAATCAAGAGGTAGCTTCAGTTCTCTCAATGAGTCAATTGGCAAACTCCATTTTTTATAGACTAATGATGACTGCACCCTGATTCAAGAGGGTGCAGATTTTCAGCTGCTTTTGCGCCTTTTCGGAGCACACTTTAGGTGTCTGGCCCTCTTTAAAATCACTGCTGGCAGCGGTGGGATTCGAACCCACGCCCCCGAAGAGACTGGAGCCTAAATCCAGCGCCTTAGACCCCTCAGCCACACTACCCCATCTTGGCTCTTTTCGTGGGCCATTTTCTGGCCATTTCTTTTTCTTTTCTGTTCATTTTTCTTCAGAAATAGAGAAATCGTTGGGTGCGGACCTCCATCGGCAGGCTCTGAAGGCCCGCCGAGTTCATCCAAGCAAAGCAAAAGTGGCTGAGTTTGGAAGAGAACGGGAGCAAGCAGTGTCACTTCTCCAGTCTTTTTGCTTAGGCATAGCAGCCACAAGTGCCTTCTAAAAAGCTGTATTGGCAGCGGTGGGATTTGAACCCACGCCTCCAAAGAGACTGGAGCCTTAATCAGCGCCTTAGACCACTCGGCCACGCTACCTTGTGAGAATACCTTCCGTGGGCCATTTTCGCCATCTTTTCTTTAGTGTCTTGCTCTCTACAGTTAAATCAATTGAATTCAATGTGCCTTGAACGAGCTCTCAACAGGTGGAAAGGTCTACTAAGTACGGGAGGGACGCAGTTATAATCCTGGAGGCCCCCTCCCTGCAGATTGCAATTCCATCTCTAATCAAACACACCTGAATTACCTAATCAAAGCCTTTGGGCCATACTCCAAAATGCGACTAGCTGTGTTGCAGTTAAACTCAAAATCAAGAGGTAGCTGTCAGTTCTCTCAATGAGTCAAATTGGCAAATTTCATTATTATAGACCAGGTGTGCCCAACCCTGCTCCTGGCGATCGACTGTCCTGCACAGTTCATCTCCAACCCTAAACAAACACACCTGAAGGTCTTCAATTAAGGTCTTAACAACCTATTAAGGTATTCAGGAGTACTTGAAAATTAAAGGCAGGTGTGGTTGATCAGGGTTAGAGATAAACTGTGCAGGACAGTCATCGCCAGGACAGGGTTGGTCACACCTGTTCCGTGGGCCATTTTCGCCATCTTTTCTTTTAGTGTCTTGCTTCTCTACAGTTAAATCAATTGAAATTCAATGTGCCTTGAATGAGCTCCTCAACAGGTGGAAAGGTCTACTAAGTACGGGAGGGACGCAGTTATAATCCTGGAGGCACCCTCCCTGCAGATTGCAATTCCATCTCTAATCAAACACACCTGAATTACCTAATCGGCAGGTGTGTTTGATCGGGTTAGAGATAAACTGTGCAGGACAGTCGATCGCCAGGAGCAGGGTTGGGCACACCTGTTATAGACTAATGATGACTGCACCCTGATTCAAGAGGGTTCAGATTTTCAGCTGCTTTTGCGCCTTTTCGGAGCACACTTTAGGTGTCTGGCCCTCTTTAAAATCACTGCTGGCAGCGGTGGGATTCAAACCCATGCCCCCGAAGAGACTGGAGCCTAAATCCAGCGCCTTAGACCCCTCGGCCACACTACCCCATCTTGGCTCTTTTCGTGGGCCATTCTCTGGCCATTTCTTTTTCTTTTCTGTTCATTTTTCTTCAGAAATAGAGAAATCGTTGGGTGCAGACCTCCATCGGCAGGCTCTGAAGCCGCCGAGTTCATCCAAGCAAAGCAAAAGTGGCTGAGTTTGGAAGAGAACGGGAGCAAGCAGTGTCACTTCTCCAGTCTTTTTGCTTAGGCATAGCAGCCACAAGCACCTTCTAAAAAGCTGTATTGGCAGCGGTGGGATTTGAACCCACGCCTCCAAAGAGACTGGAGCCTTAATCCAGCGCCTTAGACCGCTCGGCCACGCTACCTTGTGAGAATACCTTCCGTGGGCCATTTTCGCCATCTTTTCTTTTAGTGTCTTGCTTCTCTACAGTTAAATCAATTGAAATTCAATGTGCCTTGAACGAGCTCCTCAACAGGTGGAAAGGTCTACTAAGTATGGGAGTGACGCAGTTATAATCCTGGAGGCCCCCTCCCTGCAGATTGCAATTCCATCTCTAATCAAACACACCTGAATTACCTAATCAAAGCATTTGGGCCATACTCCAAAATGGCGACCAGCTGTGTTGCAGTTAAACTCAAAATCAAGAGGTAGCTGTCAGTTCTCTCAATGAGTCAAATTGGCAAACTCCATTATTATAGACTAATGATGACTGCACCCTGATTCAAGAGGGTGCAGATTTTCAGTTGCTTTTGCGCCTTTTCGGAGCACACTTTAGGTGTCTGGCCCTCTTTAAAATCACTGCTGGCAGCGGTGGGATTCGAACCCACGCCCCCGAAGAGACTGGAGCCTAAATCCAGCGCCTTAGACCCCTCGGCCACGCTACCCCATCTTGGCTCTTTTCGTGGGCCATTTTCTGGCCATTTCTTTTTCTTTTCTGTTCATTTTTCTTCAGAAATAGAGAAATCGTTGGGTGCGGACCTCCATCGGCAGGCTCTGAAGCCCGCCGAGTTCATCCAAGCAAAGCAAAAGTGGCTGAGTTTGGAAGAGAACGGGAGCAAGCAGTGTCACTTCTCCAGTCTTTTTGCTTAGGCATAGCAGCCACAAGCATCTTCTAAAAAGCTGTATTGGCAGCGGTGGGATTTGAACCCACGCCTCCAAAGAGACTGGAGCCTTAATCCAGCGCCTTAGACCGCTCGGCCACGCTACCTTGTGAGAATACCTTCCGTGGGCCATTTTCGCCATCTTTTCTTTTAGTGTCTTGCTTCTCTACAGTTAAATCAATTGAAATTCAATGTGCCTTGAACGAGCTCCTCAACAGGTGGAAAGGTCTACTAAGTATGGGAGGGACGCAGTTATAATCCTGGAGGCCCCCTCCCTGCAGATTGCAATTCCATCTCTAATCAAACACACCTGAGTTACCTAATCAAAGCCTTTGGGCCATACCTCAAAATGGCGACCAGCTGTGTTGCAGTTAAACTCAAAATCAAGAGGTAGCTGTCAGTTCTCTCAATGAGTCAAATTGGCAAACTCCATTATTATAGACCAGGTGTGCCCAACCCTGCTCCTGGCGATCGACTGTCCTGCACAGTTCATCTCCAACCCTAATCAAACACACCTGAAGGTCTTCAATTAAGGTCTTAACAACCAATTAAGGTATTCAGCAGTACTTGAAAATTAAAGGCAGGTGTGTTTGATCAGGGTTAGGGATAAACTGTGCAGGACAGTCGATCGCCAGGAGCAGGGTTGGGCACACCTGTTATAGACTAATGATGACTGCACCCTGATTCAAGAGGGTTCAGATTTTCAGCTGCTTTTGCACATTTTCGGAGCACACTTTAGGTGTCTGGCCCTCTTTAAAATCACTGCTGGCAGCGGTGGGATTCAAACCCACGCCCCCGAAGAGACTGGAGCCTAAATCCAGCGCCTTAGACCCCTCGGCCACACTACCCCATCTTGGCTCTTTTCGTGGGCCATTCTCTGGCCATTTCTTTTTCTTTTCTGTTCATTTTTCTTCAGAAATAGAGAAATCGTTGGGTGCGGACCTCCATCGGCAGGCTCTGAAGCCCGCCGAGTTCATCCAAGCAAAGCAAAAGTGGCTGAGTTTGGAAGAGAACGGGAGCAAGCAGTGTCACTTCTCCAGTCTTTTTGCTTAGGCATAGCACCCACAAGTGCCTTCTAAAAAGCTGTATTGGCAGCGATGGGATTTGAACCCACGCCTCCGAAGAGACTGGAGCCTTTATCCAGCGCCTTAGACTGCTCGGCCACGCTACCTTGTGAGAATACCTTCCATGGGCCATTTTCGCCATCTTTTCTTTTAGTGTCTTGCTTCTCTACAGTTAAATCAATTGAAATTCAATGTGCCTTGAACGAGCTCCTCAACAAGTGGAAAGGTCTACTAAGTACGGGAGGGACGCAGTTATAATCCTGGAGGCCCCCTCCCTGCAGATTGCAATTCTATCTCTAATCAAACACACCTGAATTACCTAATCAAAGCCTTTGGGCCATACTCCAAAATGGCGACCAGCTGTGTTGCAGTTAAACTCAAAATCAAGAGGTAGCTGTCAGTTCTCTCAATGAGTCAAATTGGCAAACTCCATTATTATAGACTAATGACGACAACACCCTGATTCAAGAGGGTGCAGATTTTCATCTGCTTTGCGCCTTTTCGGAGCACACTTTAGGTGTCTGGCCCTCTTTAAAATCACTGCTGGCAGCCCGCCGGTTCATCCAAGCAAAGCAAAAGTGGCTGAGTTTGGAAGAGAACGGGAGCAAGCAGTGTCACTTCTCCAGTCTTTTTGCTTAGGCATAGCAGCCACAAGCGCCTTCTAAAAAGCTGTATTGGCAGCAGTGGGATTTGAACCCACGCCTCCAAAGAGACTGGAGCCTTAATCCAGCGCCTTAGACCGCTCGGCCACGCTACCTTGTGAGAATACCTTCCGTGGGCCATTTTCGCCATCTTTTCTTTTAGTGTCTTGCTTGTCTACAGTTAAATCAATTGAAATTCAATGTGCCTTGAACGAGCTCCTCAACAGGTGGAAAGGTCTACTAAGTACGAGAGGGACGCAGTTATAATCCTGGAGGTCCCCTCCCTGCAGATTGCAATTCCATCTCTAATCAAACCAACCTGAATTACCTAATCAAAGCCTTTGGGCCATACTCCAAAATGGCGACCAGCTGTGTTGCAGTTAAACTCAAAATCAAGAGGTAGCTGTCAGTTCTCTCAATGAGTCAAATTGGCAAACTCCATTATTATAGACCAGGTGTGCCCAACCCTGCTCCTGGCGATCGACTGTCCTGCACAGTTCATCTCCAACCCTAATCAAACACACCTGAAGGTCTTCAATTAAGGTCTTAACAACCAATTAGGGTATTCAGGAGTACTTGAAAATTAAAGGCAGGTGTGTTTGATCAGGGTTAGAGATAAACTGTGAAGGACTAGTGATGGCCAAATGAAGCGTTTCGAAGCATTATTGCTTTCCGATACAATTGTGTCGAAAATGGTTCATTACTCGAAGCTTCATTCAGATAGAAATGCAGCACCATCTCCTGGTGAAGTAAATGTAATGCAACAAAGCTGACAACCATAAAATGCAAGTAGGCTTATGTTAACGCCCCGTTTATGACGTGTTTACCGAGGCGATCAAAGCTGAAACAGTGTTAGTGCTGAAAAAAAAAAAAAAACAGTGTTAGTGCTGTGAAACTCATTTATGTAGGTGAATTTCATGTGTTCACCTTGATAATAAAACATTAAGCATGATGATGTGTGTGTGTGTAATTATTTCTTTAGACAAGGACAGAATATCAGACCAGCTTAAAAAAAGTTGGAAACCATCACAGAAATTCTAATGGTTTCTATTAAACTGGCTTTTACCATTTAAACCACTACAGAATTATTTTTGTAGTGTGTTTAGCACATATTCCATTAGGATGTAATGCCCCACCAATAGAACCCAACACATGATCAGTAGAGACCCACAGACACCACTATAATTTCCATTATAACCAATACAATTCCCATGACAACCAAATACAATAGAATTTCTGTAATGGTGTCTATAGTTTTTTTTTTTAGCAGGGCAGTATCATGTGTGAAAGCTTTATCTTGTTTAGCTGTGGGAAGCATACCTCTATAACTTGTTAACTGGTGGGACTGGTATTTTTGTATGTTGAAAAGGATGTGCTTGTGTAAATGGTTGTAGTTGTATAATGTAGCAGAGAGTTTTTGTAGTTTCTGTATTTGATGCATATTTTTATGTAACAATGTTCATAATATGTTCTCAAATTAATAATAATAATAAAAATGTGTCAGAGGGTGTGCTTTAGGTAGGCTACATCATGAAGAAGGCGTATACAAAGTGTTCATTAAATTGTATGGTTTTTATTCAGAATAATTATTTTCTCCACAGTCTTTGGTGAAAGGCGATTTCTTTTTTTTTTTTTTAAACAATTTCACCAGCTTTAGAGAATATCCTCTCGCATGGAACAGATGATGCAGGATTACACAAAAACAGCTTCACTTTTATAAGAAATACAGCCGTCAGGTTTCAAACCTGTCGACACTGGATTGGCCTGTCAAAGCAATCGGGTGGTTCACTACAGGAGTGAACTTTTTTTACAGTCTATGGAGTGAAGCAGTGAAGCAGTCTGTTTGCTTCAGACGTCATTTTCACGTGACTAGTGACGTAATGATACAAGCTCCGAAGCAGTGGTTCATTGCAAGGACCGTTCGAGTTTGAAGCAAGCTTCGGAGCGTCGGTGTCAGACGTAACATCACTATGCAGGACAGTCGATCGCCAGGAGCAGGGTTGGTCACACCTGTTCCGTGGGCCATTTTCGCCATCTTTTCTTTTAGTGTCTTGCTTATCTACAGTTAAATCAATTGAAATTCAATGTGCCTTGAACGAGCTCCTCAACAGGTGGAAAGGTCTACTAAGTACGGGAGGGACGCAGTTATAATCCTGGAGGCACCCTCCCTGCAGATTGCAATTCCATCTCTAATCAAACACACCTGAATTACCTAATCAAAGCCTTTGGGCCATACTCCAAAATGGCGACCAGCTGTGTTGCAGTTAAACTCAAAATCAAGAGGTAGCTGTCAGTTCTCTCAATGAGTCAAATTGGCAAACTCCATTATTATAGACTAATGATGACTGCACCCTGATTCAAGAGGGTGCAGATTTTCAGCTGCTTTTGCGCCTTTTCGGAGCACACTTTAGGTGTCTGGCCCTCTTTAAAATCACTGCTGGCAGCGGTGGGATTCGAACCCACGCCCCGAAGAGACTGGAGCCTAAATCCAGCGCCTTAGACCCCTCGGCCACACTACCCCATCTTGGCTCTTTTCGTGGGCCATTTTCTGGCCATTTCTTTTTCTTTTCTGTTCATTTTTCTTCAGAAATAGAGAAATCGTTGGGTGCGGACCTCCATCGGCAGGCTCTGAAGCCCGCCGAGTTCATCCAAGCAAAGCAAAAGTGGCTGAGTTTGGAAGAGAACAGGAGCAAGCAGTGTCACTTCTCCAGTCTTTTTGCTTAGGCATAGCAGCCACAAGCGCCTTCTAAAAAGCTGTATTGGCAGCGGTGGGATTGGAACCCACGCCTCCAAAGAGACTGGAGCCTTAATCCAGCGCCTTAGACCGCTCGGCCACGCTACCTTGTGAGAATACCTTCCGTGGGCCATTTTCGCCATCTTTTCTTTTAGTGTCTTGCTTCTCTACAGATAAATCAATTGAAATTCAATGTGCCTTGAACGAGCTCCTCAACAGGTGGAAAGGTCTACTAAGTACGGGAGGGACGCAGTTATAATCCTGGAGGCACCCTCCCTGCAGATTGCAATTCCATCTCTAATCAAACACACCTGAATTACCTAATCAAAGCCTTTGGGCCATACTCCAAAATGGCGACCAGCTGTGTTGCAGTTAAACTCAAAATCAAGAGGTAGCTGTCAGTTCTCTCAATGAGTCAAATTGGCAAACTCCATTATTATAGACTAATGATGACTGCACCCTGATTCAAGAGGGTGCAGATTTTCAGCTGCTTTTGCGCCTTTTCGGAGCACACTTTAGGTGTCTGGCCCTCTTTAAAATCACTGCTGGCAGCGGTGGGATTCGAACCCACGCCCCCGAAGAGACTGGAGCCTAAATCCAGCGCCTTAGACCCCTCAGCCACACTACCCCATCTTGGCTCTTTTCGTGGGCCATTTTCTGGCCATTTCTTTTTCTTTTCTGTTCATTTTTCTTCAGAAATAGAGAAATCGTTGGGTGCGGACCTCCATCGGCAGGCTCTGAGGCCCGCCGAGTTCATCCAAGCAAAGCAAAAGTGGCTGAGTTTGGAAGAGAACGGGAGCAAGCAGTGTCACTTCTCCAGTCTTTTTGCTTAGGCATAGCAGCCACAAGCGCCTTCTAAAAAGCTGTATTGGCAGCAGTGGGATTTGAACCCACGCCTCCAAAGAGACTGGAGCCTTAATCCAGCGCCTTAGACCGCTCGGCCACGCTACCTTGTGAGAATACCTTCCGTGGGCCATTTTTGCCATCTTTTCTTTTAGTGTCTTGCTTCTCTACAGTTAAATCAATTGAAATTCAATGTGCCTTGAACGAGCTCCTCAACAGGTGGAAAGGTCTACTAAGTACGAGAGGGACGCAGTTATAATCCTGGAGGTCCCCTCCCTGCAGATTGCAATTCCATCTCTAATCAAACCAACCTGAATTACCTAATCAAAGCCTTTGGGCCATACTCCAAAATGGCGACCAGCTGTGTTGCAGTTAAACTCAAAATCAAGAGGTAGCTGTCAGTTCTCTCAATGAGTCAAATTGGCAAACTCCATTATTATAGACCAGGTGTGCCCAACCCTGCTCCTGGCGATCGACTGTCCTGCACAGTTCATCTCCAACCCTAATCAAACACACCTGAAGGTCTTCAATTAAGGTCTTAACAACCAATTAGGGTATTCAGGAGTACTTGAAAATTAAAGGCAGGTGTGTTTGATCAGGGTTAGAGATAAACTGTGCAGGACTAGTGATGGCCAAATGAAGCGTTTCGAAGCATTATTGCTTTCCGATACAATTGTGTCGAAAATGGTTCATTACTCGAAGCTTCATTCAGATAGAAATGCAGCACCATCTCCTGGTGAAGTAAATGTAATGCAACAAAGCTGACAACCATAAAATGCAAGTAGGCTTATGTTAACGCCCCGTTTATGACGTGTTTACCGAGGCGATCAAAGCTGAAACAGTGTTAGTGCTGAAAAAAAAAAAAAAAACAGTGTTAGTGCTGTGAAACTCATTTATGTAGGTGAATTTCATGTGTTCACCTTGATAATAAAACATTAAGCATGATGATGTGTGTGTGTGTAATTATTTCTTTAGACAAGGACAGAATATCAGACCAGCTTAAAAAAAGTTGGAAACCATCACAGAAATTCTAATGGTTTCTATTAAATTGGCTTTTACCATTTAAACCACTACAGAATTATTTTTGTAGTGTGTTTAGCACATATTCCATTAGGATGTAATGCCCCCACCAATAGAACCCAACACATGATCAGTAGAGACCCACAGACACCACTATAATTTCCATTATAACCAATACAATTCCCATGACAACCAAATACAATAGAATTTCTGTAATGGTGTCTATAGTTTTTTTTTTTAGCAGGGCAGTATCATGTGTGAAAGCTTTATCTTGTTTAGCTGTGGGAAGCATACCTCTATAACTTGTTAACTGGTGGGACTGGTATTTTTGTATGTTGAAAAGGATGTGCTTGTGTAAATGGTTGTAGTTGTATAATGTAGCAGAGAGTTTTTGTAGTTTCTGTATTTGATGCATATTTTTATGTAACAATGTTCATAATATGTTCTCAAATTAATAATAATAATAAAATGTGTCAGAGGGTGTGCTTTAGGTAGGCTACATCATGAAGAAGGCGTATACAAAGTGTTCATTAAATTGTATGGTTTTTATTCAGAATAATTATTTTCTCCACAGTCTTTGGTGAAAGGCGATTTCTTTTTTTTTTTTTAAACAATTTCACCAGCTTTAGAGAATATCCTCTCGCATGGAACAGATGATGCAGGATTACACAAAAACAGCTTCACTTTTATAAGAAATACAGCCGTCAGGTTTCAAACCTGTCGACACTGGATTGGCCTGTCAAAGCAATCGGGTGGTTCACTACAGGAGTGAACTTTTTTTACAGTCTATGGAGTGAAGCAGTGAAGCAGTCTGTTTGCTTCAGACGTCATTTTCACGTGACTAGTGACGTAATGATACAAGCTCCGAAGCAGTGGTTCATTGCAAGGACCGTTCGAGTTTGAAGCAAGCTTCGGAGCGTCGGTGTCAGACGTAACATCACTATGCAGGACAGTCGATCGCCAGGAGCGGGGTTGGTCACACCTGTTCCGTGGGCCATTTTCGCCATCTTTTCTTTTAGTGTCTTGCTTATCTACAGTTAAATCAATTGAAATTCAATGTGCCTTGAACGAGCTCCTCAACAGGTGGAAAGTCTACTAAGTACGGGAGGGACGCAGTTATAATCCTGGAGGCACCCTCCCTGCAGATTGCAATTCCATCTCTAATCAAACACACCTGAATTACCTAATCAAAGCCTTTGGGCCATACCCAAAATGGCGACCAGCTGTGTTGCAGTTAAACTCAAAATCAAGAGGTAGCTGT
This sequence comes from Chrosomus eos, assembly GCA_036326025.1. Lineage (NCBI taxonomy): Eukaryota > Metazoa > Chordata > Actinopteri > Cypriniformes > Leuciscidae > Chrosomus > Chrosomus eos. The sequence goes on along the minus strand of CM070830.1, from coordinate 9,896,549 downwards.
CAGTTCTCTCAATGAGTCAAATTGGCAAACTCATTATTATAGACTAATGATGACTGCACCCTGATTCAAGAGGGTGCAGATTTTCAGCTGCTTTTGCGCCTTTTCGGAGCACACTTTAACCGATCGTGCGACGCACCCCTCCCCTGGCTTTAAGACAACCTTTGGGATTCAGAGATTGTCGGCTCGTGAAACCCAGGCTACCCAGGCTAAAAGGGGGCCTTGGCATTTCCTTTTTTGGCTTGCCCACTTAAAACTGTGGGGTGACAGACAGGGAAGAAATTGGGAACAGTTTAAACTGGCACCCCTAATTAATCCTTTAACACTCCTAATATTTTTACTTTTATTAAAATTTTGATAAACCGACAGTCTCTTTAAAACAAACAATTATAATTTACACCCTTTGGGGATCAATTACCTGTGCTACGTTGGCTTTCCCTTAATGGTTAACAACCAGCACAAATCAGTTAAGAACCTAAACTTTTCTGCCTTTAGCATCAGTTCTGCTTTTAAAAATAGCATGTGGGCCCCACAAGGCTGGGCACACCCAAGCGGCCTTAACGTCCGTTTTGTCCCTCTTTCCTTTAGGATTTGAATTTTTCGTCCAAGAAAGACTTGGGGACCTTAACCTGGCCCCTCCCCAAAAACTTTAAAACCATTCACTTCTTCTTGCTTTCTAACAAGTAATCATTAAAACATTAGCGGTTAACCAACAAAGGGAGCCATTATTAACCGGGCCCACCCCCTGTCACTTCCCCGACCTTCCTTATCAATTTGCATCTACAAAATCACCTTTCATTAACTAAATCAAAGGCAGGTTACTAAAAAGGAATCTTAGTCATTAATGTGCCCCTGCAGTTTAACTCCCTTGCTACCATTCTCACTTGTTCTCACAATCAGCGTGTTAAGATTTACGTAGCACCACTTACGGCCATGTTGGCATCCCAGCTTTCCTTTCAACCTGAATTTCAATTAGTTGAAACCTACGGTAAGCGATAAATAAAGGGAGTAAACAGGAGCAAGGGGACCCTATTATGCTAGGAGCCCCTTCCATGTAATTTCCTTTGCGTTTTCGACCCTTAGTCTGGCCTTTACTGAACATGCCAGTGCAAAACTCCAATCGGTATCGCCTCAACTTGGCAATCACATTGCTTAGCATCTTGTATTTTCTCTAATTTTGGTTTTCAGGCCCTGTCATCCCAAACAATGTAGTAAACGACGCCCCAGCTTTGGATACAAGCCCAAAGGCTCCACTTTTGGCAACTAACTTTCCCCTACCCTGTCAAGGCAGATTGATCTTTGTGAGACCTGGGCCTCCACTTTAAAACTTGTGCCTCGAAACAAACAATGTGTTTCATACATGAATTCTTTAAGGAAGGCATTTGACGAGCCCAAATATATTAACACCCAGATGCAATCACCTCCCTTAAAAACGGTTTTTAAATCAAAAATGTTTCTTAAAGTAAATTGAAATTCATTATAAACTTTTAACATGGCGATAAGCTTTGGGGTTTTACCCTTCACCCTCGGAATTATCACCCAAAAAACCAACCACCAGCCCAAGGCAAATTTCTAGTGCGGCATTTTCTTTCGGTTCGCAAACTTTTTGCATTAACACCATAAATCAGGCCTTTACAGCCTAAGGGACTTAGACTGGGAGAGTTCCTTCCTTTTGCCTAGAGCCGCCTCTAAAATTACTAATACTTACCCTCCAAAGGAGCCATTCCCGGGGGATTGGCGTCCTAGAATTCCCATTTTCAATAAATCTGCCTTTGACCTAACCGCTTGGTCAAACAAAAGGTATTTGGGAAAGTCAAGCGCCTTGACCTCCACTAGCCACTGAACCCCAACTCCCTTAAATACCTTTTAAATCTCAATATTTTTTTTCAAAAAGCAGTGGTGGGGCAGCGAACCTGCGAGTAAGGATATGTTTTACTTCATCATCTTCCTCATTTTTTATTTTAACTTAAGATCTAAATGATTAAGTTAAGGGAGAAAATGGAGGCTCCGTAACCGGGCACCCTTAATACTAGACATTTTTTCAATTGGCCTTTAATGAACTGGTTGCTCAAACAGAGGCTGTCAAGGAATTAACTAGACCAACCCCTTCCCCCTTACTCACGCTTGGCCCTTTTCGGGCCATTTTCTGGCCATCTTTTAATTCTGCACAGGGGTTTCTTCAAAAATAGAAATTGTCTTAAGTGAAGGCCCACGACGCTTGCCCGAGTCATCCCAAGCAAGGCATTTAGTGGTGTTTGGAGCATGGAGTTGCAATCTCAGTCTTTTGCTGGCAAGCACCAAGCCTCTAAGGTAAATCCAGCAGTGGGATTGGAAAACCACCTTAAAAAATGGCTTTTCAGGCTTTCTTCTGTGTCAGGCTGAATTTTGGCTACTGGTGGAAACCTCCGGGCATTTGGCCATCTTTTTAGACCCGCGCTTGTAAACATTTAATCAATTGCCTTGAAGAGCTCTTCAACAATGAAAGTTTTAAGAGTTGGGAGGCCTACTGAGGCACCCCCGGATTCAATCCTTTCCACCCCCCACAATTGACCTAATCAAAGCCACTTTGGCATCTTCCAATGCAAATTTTGTTCATAAAATCAACCAGGGAGCTGCAGTTTCTCAAGGGTACAATTGGCAATATTAAAATTTGAAGACTTATGTCGGAACACCCTGATTCAAGAGGGTGCAGATTTCATGCTTTTGCGCCTTATCGGAGTTAGGTTTGGGGCCCTTTAAAACTACTGCTGGGCACCGTCTCATCCAACAAAGCAAATTGCTAAGTCGGGGATGCCAACGGATGGTCCACTTTCGTCTTTTCTTTAAAACAGCTCAAGTCCTTTAGAGAAATGCGATTGGGATCATGGGGTCTGAAGCCCCCGGTTTCAAGAAGGCAAAATGCGTGGGAGGGCCAGGTCGGAACCCCCAGTCTTCTTTTAAAGACCTCGAGGGCTTCATAGCATCTTTTCTTTAGTGGATTAACCCCCTCCACATTTGCCTTAATTTACTTAGCCTCTGGCGCCCGTCAAACCTGGCCATTCTAATTTTTAGTGGCTCCTTTTGTAGACATTATGTTATATCCTTACAGGTCCTGATGGGTATCTTAGTTAAATCCGGATTCCATCCTGCTTGGCCATACTCAACAAAAGCCGATTCTATAAGCGTTTAACAAAAAGGCGCTAGTTGAGTTCAATCAAAAAGGAAAATTATTTTGAAGAGTTTGGAAACTCCTCATTGATCATGTGCCTGACCTCTCACTCACCCTATTCCACACAACCCATCTTACCCAATAAACCTTGAAGTCCTCAATTAGGTCTTAGGACTATTAGATTAGATACTAAAAATAAGCGGTGGTTTGATCAGGTAGAAACTGTCTAAAAGGGAATAAAGTTTGGGCGGACCAGTGATAATGAGCTCAGCGTTTCAAATTTTGATATTTTTCGCCTCTTTTGAGGCACCCTTCTCCTAGGCCTTATATTGCTAAATCATGGGCTGAACGTCCTTAAACCTCAAAAGCTCCTAAATCGAGGCGCAGTCTCGACACTCCGGCAGCTTCCCTTTTTCCAACCATCTCCCAATTTTTCTTTCTTAAGCTTTGAACCCAAAAAAGGGGTCACTTGGATCTAAGCCGGTAGTTCATTTCCCCAAAGTGCGAATTGGCAAACCTACAAATGTCATCTCCCTTTCAAGAGGGAGCAGATTTATGCGCCTAGCGTCTTGCGGGGATTTAGCCGGCCCCAAAAGCAGCCTTTGTAAACGGTTCAATCCCTACCCCGCTAGCTTGGAAACCATCCCCAGGCCTTTTCCTTTTACTTGGCCTCTCTTAATCATTGTTATTTTCTTGAAGATCGACAAAAGTCTACAAGAAAAGGAATCGGATAATCGGACCCCCACCCGGGAGACTGAGCCCCAATTCCCTACCAAATAATCAGCTTTGGAAGGGAAACTAGTGCCCACTGCTTTCGTAACAAATCAAGGCTAGCCCCACAGCCTCTTCAAAGCAACTCCTTTCGATCTGTGCGGACCACCCGCATCCAAATTTATCTTACCTCGCCTTCGAGCCCGTCCGTCGGGCCCCTAAATCCTGGGACCTCCTGGCGCCCAAAAACCATCTCCTTTGATGCCCGCAGCATTTACTCTCATTACTTAAGTCGCAAACCTGCCCCAAAACAGGGAAGTTTTAGTTCGGGGCCAAAATCCGAGGCAACCCCCCCAACGCCCCCTACCATGACAACACCTGATTCCATTCGCCCTTTGTCTTATTTTTTCGCGACACCGTTTGCATTAATTCCTAAGAGCTCCGCAGTTCCAATGAGTCAATTGGGAGGACCTTATATCTGCTTGCCAGTGCACTTCCAACAGTCAACATTATTGCTAAGCAACTTTTGGCACCCTAAAGGTGGCCGTTTTAATAACTGGAGGGGTACGGGCCCCCCCAGACCATTGGAAACTCCTATTTCCAGTCGTTTCCCCCCCCTGCTCACAATCCAGCTTGCCTTCATGCCATTCCTCCAACCCTTAAGGTCTTATATTTTCTTAAAATAAAAGTGTTGGGAGTACCAATAGGCAGTTGACCCGAATAAACTGGGCAAAGTCGATTTGAGGAGCAAGGGGCAGCAGCTGTTCCTCCAATTTTTGGCTATTTTAGGTCTAAGCCTCATTAAATCAAAGTTCTGTGCAGGCCTTGGGGAAAGCTCAATAGGGCGACTTAATCCAGGAGGCCTCCATTGGCCCTTTATCTATTTAAAACACCTGGTCATTTTAAAAATTTATCACTTGCCAGGTTGATAAACTTAAATTAAGTGCTTATTCTCTCGAGTCAATTGGAAATCCTTATTAAAACGATGACGGCCCCCAAGAGGCCCCAGTCTCAGCGTTTCGCCTTTTATCAACCAACGCTGCCCTTTTCAATTCCTTTGGTCATGATAAATGCACCCTGGGAGCTTACTCTAAATCAGCCTAGCGTTCCCAAACAAATTGGCTCTTTAAAGACGTGGTTCCATTTCCTTCTTTATTTTCTCAACAACGTGCTGATCCCCGAGTTGAACCCCGATTCCCAAAAGCTAGGGTATTGAAGAACGGGCTGTCCTTCCCATCTTTGCTGGCAAAGCCACCAGCGCCTTGCAACTGTATTAAGTGTTGGCCCACTCTCAAGAATGTCCAATCAGCTTTTGGCGTCAGTCCGGGAAAACTCGGCATTGCAATCTGCTTAAAAGGCCCAAGCTTAATTACATTCTGGGCCCAAGGGACACAAGTGGAAAGTTGATCGGGCAGTTAAATCCTGACATCGCAGAATGAGTCATCCATCGGCAACCACACCTGAATACCTAAAAGCTTGGCTTCAATTGCCACTGTGTCATCTAACTAATCAGGTAGCCTGCACCCTTTAAAAAAGTTAAATTGGCCTGAATGAAGAGCCCCCTAAAGAGGGCTTTTCCAGCTACGCCGTTTCAGGAACCCTTTGATCCTGGCCCGTTATCATGCTGTGTTGACCACTTAAACTGAAATCAAAGGCCTTAGTTTTCTCAATACTCCATCTACTTTCGGGGGCATTTTCTGGCTTTCTTTCTTTCGCATTTCTTAGAAACAAAATTCGGCGACCTCGGCGGCTTGAACCCGCCGAGCTGCGAGCAAACAAAGGTATTTTGGGAAATAGGCACATTGTCATCTCCATCTTTTTCATAGCACAACCTCTAAGAAGTCTTGCAGCGTGGGTTCCACAAAGATGGCTTTAAACAGTGCCAAGCCAGGCCTTGTAAAATCCTGAGCATGTACCCCAGTCTTTTTATCTCTCGCCAGTAACAATGAAATCAATCCTGAACAGCCTCCGAAAGGAAATCCTCAAGACGGAGGCCACTGCAAAATTGGAGGCCCTCCGGCGTTGCAATCCATTCTGAGCCCATTTTACCATTAAACTTTCATTTTTCAATTTTTCACTTTCTAAATAAATAAGGCTTAACGAGGCCTCACAGGTGAATGGATCTACTAATGGACGCAGGGTTCAATTCCTGGGAAACCTCCTGCAGCTCATTCCATCTTAATCAAAACAACAATAATCGACAAAGCTTGGGCAAACCCAAATTACAAGAGGTGTTTCAAGTTGGGAATCAATTGGTATGCTTTGCCATTGGCTAATGTAAATAAATTTTTGAAACCCTTATTCAGGTGAACACTGACTTTAGGGTGTAGGCTTTTTTCCTTTTAAAACACCTTAGGTTGGATGCCCCCTTACAAATGCTGCAAGTGGGATAAACGCCCCCCAATGAGCCTGGCAATCGGCCTCTTAAACTTGGCCACTCACATCGAGCTTTGGGACCATTCGGCCTTTTTTCTCTGCCATTTCCAGAAATAGCATGGGGCACCTCTCTGGCTTAGCTTGCATTCACCAAAAAATTCTAATTGTAGGGTCAGGGCAATTGTACTTCTCCAAGTATGGCTTATCATGCCTAAGGCGTCAAACTGTAATGCACTGGGATTGTACCACCCTCAATAGTATGCCTCGACCATCTATGCTTCCACTACTGTAAAAGTTAGGGGTCCAATGGTCAATTTTAATCCCTTTTACAGTTAATTGAACCAAAAACCCCCCTTTAATACTCATCAACTGAACCCAAATAAAACGAGGGCCAGTTATCCGGCCCCAACTGCGATTGCATATCTCTAATCAAATTACATGATTATATCAATGCTAACCATCAAAATGCGAACATGTGCGTTAAGTCAATCAAGTGTGGCCGTTTTCCTTAGGTCTATTGGCAAATCAATATTACTAATTAAGGATTGAAGCAGCCCTAAGGGTTAAACACGGAGTGAAATCATCTGCTTGTTGGCACCTTTTCGGCAACGCTTTTTTCTCCTTTTAAAACGGCGCCCGCGGGGGTCACAAGCAATGCCATTTTCCAACTGCAAAGTGCATTGCCCCATTTAATATTGATTTCAATGGGCCTTAACGGTCTAAAGGTTAGGCTAAATTGGGAGACCCTAAAGGACGGCCCTTTCAGGCCCTTGTCCCGCCTACAACGCACCTTTCCTACATCCTGGGCCATTTTCCCATTTCTTAAACTTTTTCTCTACTTAAATCAATTGGTAATTAGTGCCTTGAAGTATTGCAAATAAAGGTTACTAAGTAGGAGGGACGCTGTTAAAGGGAGCCTCGCCTTGCATTGACCCTTTAATCTAACCACCTGAAATCTAATCTAAGCCTTGGATCACCCAAACCGAAGCTTGTTGCTTAAACCACCTAACCCTCAAACAGCCTTTTGGCACTGATTCCTCTTTCATTTTCGAAATAGACGTTGTCGCTCTGAGGCTCTAGCCGATTCACAAAAATGTGAGTTGGGACAAGCAAGCATACTTCTCTTTTGTAGCAAGAGCAAGCTTAAAAAGCTTTGAGGGGGAGCCACCTAAGTGAGGCATATCAGCGCCTAGACCCTCCAGCCCTTAGAAACCCTGGCATTAGCCACTTTTATGTCCTCTACAGTTTTTGATTAAGTAAATCAAAGTGAAGTCACTAACGGAGCAGTTATAATCAGCCTTAATGCATCACTCTATCAAACATGATCCAATCAAACCTTTGGTATCCGCGACCACTTGGCAACAATGGAGCCGTGTTTCTCAAATCAAAGGATATTATAGCAAGACCCTATAAGAGGGTGCAACACTGCTTTGGCATTTCGAGCACTTTTTCGCCCTCTTTAACACTGCTGAGCCGTTCTCGAAACAAAATGGGTGGAAACGGGAGCGATGTTTCTCCGTTTTTGTTAGGAAGCACCCAACGCTCTGCTTTGCAGGGATTTCCCACTCCAAAAGCTGCTTAATCAGCTCTTGGCCACGCTACGTGGAATACCTTGGGCATCGCATTCGGGGCTCCTCGTTCATTGAAATCATTCCTGAATTCCAACAGTTAGGCTCTATGGACAGTTTTGATCTCCGCAGAGCATCCTCAACAAACAACGAATTACTAAGTTGGGCACTCAAATGGAGGCTGTTTCAGTAATCAAAATCAAGAGGTAGCTGTCAGTTTCTCTCAATGAGTCAAATTGGCAAACTCCATTATTATAGACCAGGTGTGCCCAACCCTGCTCCTGGCATCGACTGTCCTGCACAGTTCACTCTCCAACCCTAATCAAACACACCTGAAGGTCTTCAATTAAGGTCTTAACAACCAATTAAGGTATTCAGGAGTACTTGAAAATTAAAGGCAGGTGTGTTTGATCAGGGTTAGAGATAAACTGTGCAGGACAGTCGATCGCCAGGAGCAGGGTTGGGCACACCTGTTCCGTGGGCCATTTTCGCCATCTTTTCTTTTAGTGTCTTGCTTCTCTACAGTTAAATCAATTGAAATTCAATGTGCCTTGAACGAGCTCCTCAACAGGTGGAAAGGTCTACTAAGTACGGGAGGGACGCAGTTATAATCCTGGAGGCACCCTCCCTGCAGATTGCAATTCCATCTCTAATCAAACACACCTGAATTACCTAATCAAAGCCTTTGGGCCATACTCCAAAATGGCGACCAGCTGTGTTGCAGTTTAAACTCAAAATCAAGAGGTAGCTGTCAGTTCTCTCAATGAGTCAAATTGGCAAAACTCCATTATTATAGACTAATGATGACTGCACCCTGATTCAAGAGGGTGCAGATTTTCAGCTGCTTTTGCGCCTTTTCGGAGCACACTTTAGGTGTCTGGCCCTCTTTAAAATCACTGCTGGCAGCGGTGGGATTCGAACCCACGCCCCCGAAGAGACTGGAGCCTAAATCCAGCGCCTTAGACCCCTCGGCCAACACTACCCCATCTTGGCTCTTTTCGTGGGCATTTCTTTTTCTTCTCTGTTCATTTTTCTTCAGAAATAGAGAAATCGTTGGGTGCGGACCTCCATCGGCAGGCTCTGAAGCCCGCCGAGTTCATCCAAGCAAAGCAAAAGTGGCTGAGTTTGGAAGAGAACAGGAGCAAGCAGTGTCACTTCTCCAGTCTTTTTGCTTAGGCATAGCAGCCACAAGCGCCTTCTAAAAAGCTGTATTGGCAGCGGTGGGATCGGAACCCACGCCTCCAAAGAGACTGGAGCCTTAATCCAGCGCCTCAGACCGCTCGGCCACGCTACCTTGTGAGAATACCTTCCGTGGGCCATTTTCGCCATCTTTTCTTTTAGTGTCTTGCTTCTCTACAGTTAAATCAATTGAAATTCAATGTGCCTTGAACGAGCTCCTCAACAGTGGAAAGGTCTACTAAGTACGGGAGGGACGCAGTTATAATCCTGGAGGCCCCCTCCCTGCAGATTGCAATTCCATCTCTAATCAAACACACCTGAATTACCTAATCAAAGCCTTTGGGCCATACTCCAAAATGGCGACCAGCTGTGTTGCAGTTAAACTCAAAATCAAGAGGTAGCTGTCAGTTCTCTCAATGAGTCAAATTGGCAAACTCCATTATTATAGACTAATGACGACAACACCCTGATTCAAGAGGGTGCAGATTTTCATCTGCTTTTGCGCCTTTTCGGAGCACACTTTAGGTGTCTGGCCCTCTTTAAAATCACTGCTGGCAGCCCGCCGGTTCATCCAAGCAAAGCAAAAGTGGCTGAGTTTGGAAGACAACGGGAGCAAGCAGTGTCACTTCTCCAGTCTTTTTGCTTAGGCATAGCAGCCACAAGCGCCTTCTAAAAAGCTGTATTGGCAGCAGTGGGATTTGAACCCACGCCTCCAAAGAGACTGGAGCCTTAATCCAGCGCCTTAGACCGCTCGGCCACGCTACCTTGTGAGAATACCTTCCGTGGGCCATTTTCGCCATCTTTTCTTTTAGTGTCTTGCTTCTCTACAGTTAAATCAATTGAAATTCAATGTGCCTTGAACGAGCTCCTCAACAGGTGGAAAGGTCTACTAAGTACGGGAGGGACGCAGTTATAATCCTGGAGGTCCCCTCCCTGCAGATTGCAATTCCATCTCTAATCAAACAACACTGAATTACCTAATCAAAGCCTTTGGGCCATACTCCAAAATGGCGACCAGCTGTGTTGCAGTTAAACTCAAAATCAAGAGTAGCTGTCAGTTCTCTCAATGAGTCAAATTGGCAAACTCCATTATTATAGACCAGGTGTGCCCAACCCTGCTCCTGGCGATCGACTGTCCTGCACAGTTCATCTCCAACCCTAATCAAACACACCTGAAGGTCTTCAATTAAGGTCTTAAACAACCAATTAAGGTATTCAGGAGTACTTGAAAATTAAAGGCAGGTGTGTTTGATCAGGGTTAGAGATAAACTGTGCAGGACAGTCGATCGCCAGGAGCAGGGTTGGGCACACCTGTTCCGTGGGCCATTTTCGCCATCTTTTCTTTTAGTGTCTTGCTTCTCTACAGTTAAATCAATTGAAATTCAATGTGCCTTGAACGAGCTCCTCAACAGGTGGAAAGGTCTACTAAGTACGGGAGGGACGCAGTTATAATCCTGGAGGCACCCTCCCTGCAGATTGCAATTCCATCTCTAATCAAACACACCTGAATTACCTAATCAAAGCCTTTGGGCCATACTCCAAAATGGCGACCAGCTGTGTTGCAGTTAAACTCAAAATCAAGAGGTAGCTGTCAGTTCTCTCAATGAGTCAAATTGGCAAACTCCATTATTATAGACTAATGATGACTGCACCCTGATTCAAGAGGGTGCAGATTTTCAGCTGCTTTTGCGCCTTTTCGGAGCACACTTTAGGTGTCTGGCCCTCTTTAAAATCACTGCTGGCAGCGGTGGGATTCGAACCCACGCCCCCGAAGAGACTGGAGCCTAAATCCAGCGCCTTAGACCCCTCGGCCACACTACCCCATCTTGGCTCTTTTCGTGGGCATTTCTCTTTTTCTTCTTCTGTTCATTTTTCTTCAGAAATAGAGAAATCGTTGGGTGCGGACCTCCATCGGCAGGCTCTGAAGCCCGCCGAGTTCATCCAAGCAAAGCAAAAGTGGCTGAGTTTGGAAGAGAACAGGAGCAAGCAGTGTCACTTCTCCAGTCTTTTTGCTTAGGCATAGCAGCCACAAGCGCCTTCTAAAAAGCTGTATTGGCAGCGGTGGGATCGGAACCCACGCCTCCAAAGAGACTGGAGCCTTAATCCAGCGCCTCAGACCGCTCGGCCACGCTACCTTGTGAGAATACCTTCCGTGGGCCATTTTCGCCATCTTTTCTTTTAGTGTCTTGCTTCTCTACAGTTAAATCAATTGAAATTCAATGTGCCTTGAACGAGCTCCTCAACAGGTGGAAAGGTCTACTAAGTACGGGAGGGACGCAGTTATAATCCTGGAGGCACCCTCCCTGCAGATTGCAATTCCATCTCTAATCAAACACACCTGAATTACCTAATCAAAGCCTTTGGGCCATACTCCAAAATGGCGACCAGCTGTGTTGCAGTTAAACTCAAAATCAAGAGGTAGCTGTCAGTTCTCTCAATGAGTCAAATTGGCAAACTCCATTATTATAGACTAATGATGACTGCACCCTGATTCAAGAGGGTGCAGATTTTCAGCTGCTTTTGCGCCTTTTCGGAGCACACTTTAGGTGTCTGGCCCTCTTTAAAATCACTGCTGGCAGCGGTGGGATTCGAACCCACGCCCCCGAAGAGACTGGAGCCTAAATCCAGCGCCTTAGACCCCTCGGCCACACTACCCCATCTTGGCTCTTTTCGTGGGCCATTTTCTGGCCATTTCTTTTTCTTTTCTGTTCATTTTTCTTCAGAAATAGAGAAATCGTTGGGTGCGGACCTCCATCGGCAGGCTCTGAGGCCCGCCGAGTTCATCCAAGCAAAGCAAAAGTGGCTGAGTTTGGAAGAGAACGGGAGCAAGCAGTGTCACTTCTCCAGTCTTTTTGCTTAGGCATAGCAGCCACAAGCGCCTTCTAAAAAGCTGTATTGGCAGCGGTGGGATTGAACCCACGCCTCCAAAGAGACTGGAGCCTTAATTTCAGCGCCTTAGACCACTCGGCCACGCTACCTTGTGAGAATACCTTCCGTGGGCCATTTTCGCCATCTTTTCTTTTAGTGTCTTGCTTCTCTACAGTTAAATCAATTGGAAATTCAATTGCCTTGAACGAGCTCCTCAACAGGTGGAAAGGTCTACTAAGTACTGGGAGGGACGCAGTTATAATCCTGGAGGCCCCCTCCCTGCAGATTGCAATTCCATCTCTAATCAAACACACCTGAATTACCTAATCAAAGCCTTTGGGCCATACTCCAAAATCGCGACAGCTGTGTTGCAGTTAAACTCAAAATCAAGAGGTAGCTGTCAGTTCTCTCAATGAGTCAAATTGGCAAACTCCATTATTATAGACCAGGTGTGCCCAACCCTGCTCCTGGCGATCGACTGTCCTGCACAGTTCATTCACAACCCTAACTAAACACACCTGAAGGTCTTCAATTAAGGTCTTAACAACCTATTAAGGTATTCAGGAGTACTTGAAAATTAAAGGCAGGTGTGTTTGATCAGGGTTAGAGATAAACTGTGCAGGACAGTCGATCGCCAGGAGCAGGGTTGGGCACACCTGTTATAGACTAATGATGACTGCACCTGATTCAAGAGGGTTCAGATTTTTCAGCTGCTTTTGCGCCTTTTCGGAGCACACTTTAGGTGTCTGGCCCTCTTTAAAATCACTGCTGGCAGCGGTGGGATTCAAACCCATGCCCCGAAGAGAGACTAATCAGCCCTACCTCCATCATTGTCTTGTGCTTTGCATTCTTTTTCGTATTCTCGATAGGAATCTTACTCTGCAGTTAGCCCCGAGTATCAGACAAAAGCTAGTGGAAGAGGGCAAGCGTCATTTCTCTTTGCTGTAGGCGCTCTAAAATGTATGGCGCGGGTGAAGCCAGAGAGAGCTATCAGGCTAGCTCGCAGTACTTGATCTTGGATTCGCATCTTTCTTTAGTGTGTCTCTAAATCAATTGAAATCATTGTTGAGACTCAATGAAGTTACTGGGACTGGAGCCTAAATCCAGCGCCTTAGACCCTCGGCCACACTACCCCATCTTGGCTCTTTTCGTGGGCCATTCTCTGGCCATTTCTTTTTCTTTTCTGTTCATTTTTCTTCAGAAATAGAGAAATCGTTGGGTGCAGACCTCCATCGGCAGGCTCTGAAGCCCGCCGAGTTCATCCAAGCAAAGCAAAAGTGGCTGAGTTTGGAAGAGAACGGGAGCAAGCAGTGTCACTTCTCCAGTCTTTTTGCTTAGGCATAGCAGCCACAAGGCCTTCTAAAAAGCTGTATTGGCAGCGGTGGGATTTGAACCCACGCCTCCAAAGAGACTGGAGCCTTTATCCAGCGCCTTAGACCGCTCGGCCACGCTACCTTGTGAGAATACCTTCCGTGGGCCATTTTCGCCATCTTTTCTTTTAGTGTCTTGCTTCTCTACAGTTAAATCAATTGAAATTCAATGTGCCTTGAACGAGCTCCTCAACAAGTGGAAAGGTCTACTAAGTACGGGAGGGACGCAGTTATAATCCTGGAGGCCCCCTCCCTGCAGATTGCAATTCCATCTCTAATCAAACACACCTGAATTACCTAATCAAAGCCTTTGGGCCATACTCCAAAATGGCGACCAGCTGTGTTGCAGTTAAACTCAAAATCAAGAGGTAGCTGTCAGTTCTCTCAATGAGTCAAATTGGCAAACTCCATTATTATAGACTAATGACGACAACACCCTGATTCAAGAGGGTGCAGATTTTCATCTGCTTTTGCGCCTTTTCGGAGCACACTTTAGGTGTCTGGCCCTCTTTAAAATCACTGCTGGCAGCCCGCCGGTTCATCAAGCAAAGCAAAAGTGGCTGAGTTTGGAAGAAACGGGAGCAAGCAGTGTCACTTCTCCAGTCTTTTTGCTTAGGCATAGCAGCCACAAGCGCCTTCTAAAAAGCTGTATTGGCAGCAGTGGGATTTGAACCCACGCCTCCAAAGGACTGGAGCCTTAATCCAGCGCCTTAGACCGCTCGGCACGCTACTTGTGAGAATACCTTCCGTGGGCCATTTTCGCCATCTTTTCTTTTAGTGTCTTGCTTCTCTACAGTTAAATCAATTGAAATTCAATGTGCCTTGAACGAGCTCCTCAACAGGTGGAAAGGTCTACTAAGTACGGAGGGACGCAGTTATAATCTGGAGGTCCCCTCCCTGCAGATTGCAATTCCATCTCTAATCAAACACACCTGAATTACCTAATCAAAGCCTTTGGGCCATACTCCAAAATGGCGACCAGCTGTGTTGCAGTTAAACTCAAAATCAAGAGGTAGCTGTCAGTTCTCTCAATGAGTCAAATTGGCAAACTCCATTATTATAGACCAGGTGTGCCCAACCCTGCTCCTGGCGATCGACTGTCCTGCACAGTTCATCTCCAACCCTAATCAAAACACCCGAAGGTCTTCAATTAAGGTCTTAACAACCAATTAAGGTATTCAGGAGTACTTGAAAATTAAAGGCAGGTGTGTTTGATCAGGGTTAGAGATAAACTGTGCAGGACAGTCGATCGCCAGGAGCAGGGTTGGTCACACCTGTTCCGTGGGCCATTTTCGCCATCTTTTCTTTTAGTGTCTTGCTTCTCTACAGTTAAATCAATTGAAATTCAATGTGCCTTGAACGAGCTCCTCAACAGGTGGAAAGGTCTACTAAGTACGGGAGGGACGCAGTTATAATCCTGGAGGCACCCTCCCTGCAGATTGCAATTCCATCTCTAATCAAACACACCTGAATTACCTAATCAAAGCCTTTGGGCCATACTCCAAATGGCGACCAGCTGTGTTGCAGTTAAACTCAAAATCAAGAGGTAGCTGTCAGTTCTCTCAATGAGTCAAATTGGCAAACTCCATTATTATAGACTAATGATGACTGCACCCTGATTCAAGAGGGTGCAGATTTTCAGCTGCTTTTGCGCCTTTTCGGAGCACACTTTAGGTGTCTGGCCCTCTTTAAAATCACTGCTGGCAGCGGTGGGATTCGAACCCACGCCCCGAAGAGACTGGAGCCTAAATCCAGCGCCTTAGACCCCTCGGCCACACTACCCCATCTTGGCTCTTTTCGTGGGCCATTTTCTGGCCATTTCTTTTTCTTTTCTGTTCATTTTTCTTCAGAAATAGAGAAATCGTTGGGTGCGGACCTCCATCGGCAGGCTCTGAAGCCCGCCGAGTTCATCCAAGCAAAGCAAAAGTGGCTGAGTTTGGAAGAGAACAGGAGCAAGCAGTGTCACTTCTCCAGTCTTTTTGCTTAGGCATAGCAGCCACAAGCGCCTTCTAAAAAGCTGTATTGGCAGCGGTGGGATTGGAACCCACGCCTCCAAAGAGACTGGAGCCTTAATCCAGCGCCTTAGACCGCTCGGCCACGCTACCTTGTGAGAATACCTTCCGTGGGCCATTTTCGCCATCTTTTCTTTTAGTGTCTTGCTTCTCTACAGTTAAATCAATTGAAATTCAATGTGCCTTGAACGAGCTCCTCAACAGGTGGAAAGGTCTACTAAGTACGGAGGGACGCAGTTATAATCCTGGAGGTCCCCTCCCTGCAGATTGCAATTCCATCTCTAATCAAACACACCTGAATTACCTAATCAAAGCCTTTGGGCCATACTCCAAAATGGCGACCAGCTGTGTTGCAGTTAAACTCAAAATCAAGAGGTAGCTGTCAGTTCTCTCAATGAGTCAAATTGGCAAACTCCATTATTATAGACCAGGTGTGCCCAACCCTGCTCCTGGCGATCGACTGTCCTGCACAGTTCATCTCCAACCCTAATCAAACACACCAAAGGTCTTCAATTAAGGTCTTAACAACCAATTAAGGTATTCAGGAGTACTTGAAAATTAAAGGCAGTGTGTTTTGATCAGGGTTAGAGATAAACTGTGCAGGACAGTCGATCGCCAGGAGCAGGGTTGGTCACACCTGTTCCGTGGGCCATTTTCGCCATCTTTTCTTTTAGTGTCTTGCTTCTCTACAGTTAAATCAATTGAAATTCAATGTGCCTTGAACGAGCTCCTCAACAGGTGGAAAGGTCTACTAAGTACGGGAGGGACGCAGTTATAATCCTGGAGGCACCCTCCCTGCAGATTGCAATTCCATCTCTAATCAAAAACACCTGAATTACCTAATCAAAGCCTTTGGGCCATACTCCAAAATGGCGACCAGCTGTGTTGCAGTTAAACTCAAAATCAAGAGGTAGCTGTCAGTTCTCTCAATGAGTCAAATTGGCAAACTCCATTATTATAGACTAATGATGACTGCACCCTGATTCAAGAGGGTGCAGATTTTCAGCTGCTTTTGCGCCTTTTCGGAGCACACTTTAGGTGTCTGGCCCTCTTTAAAATCACTGCTGGCAGCGGTGGGATTCGAACCCACGCCCCCGAAGAGACTGGAGCCTAAATCCAGCGCCTTAGACCCCTCGGCCACACTACCCCCATCTTGGCTCTTTTCGTGGGCCATTTTCTGGCCATTTCTTTTTCTTTTCTGTTCATTTTTTCTTCAGAAATAGAGAAATCGTTGGGTGCGGACCTCCATCGGCAGGCTCTGAAGCCCGCCGAGTTCATCCAAGCAAAGCAAAAGTGGCTGAGTTTGGAAGAGAACAGGAGCAAGCAGTGTCACTTCTCCAGTCTTTTTGCTTAGGCATAGCAGCCACAAGCGCCTTCTAAAAAGCTGTATTGGCAGCGGTGGGATTGGAACCCACGCCTCCAAAGAGACTGGAGCCTTAATCCAGCGCCTTAGACCGCTCGGCCACGCTACCTTGTGAGAATACCTTCCGTGGGCCATTTTCGCCATCTTTTCTTTTAGTGTCTTGCTTCTCTACAGTTAAATCAATTGAAATTCAATGTGCCTTGAACGAGCTCCTCAACAGGTGGAAAGGTCTACTAAGTACGGGAGGGACGCAGTTATAATCCTGGAGGCACCCTCCCTGCAGATTGCAATTCCATCTCTAATCAAACACACCTGAATTACCTAATCAAAGCCTTTGGGCCATACTCCAAAATGGCGACCAGCTGTGTTGCAGTTAAACTCAAAATCAAGAGGTAGCTGTCAGTTCTCTCAATGAGTCAAATTGGCAAACTCCATTATTATAGACTAATGATGACTGCACCCTGATTCAAGAGGGTGCAGATTTTCAGCTGCTTTTGCGCCTTTTCGGAGCACACTTTAGGTGTCTGGCCCTCTTTAAAATCACTGCTGGCAGCCCGCCGGTTCATCCAAGCAAAGCAAAAGTGGCTGAGTTTGGAAGAGAACGCGAGCAAGCAGTGTCACTTCTCCAGTCTTTTTGCTTAGGCATAGTAGCCACAAGCGCCTTCAAAAATTCTGTATTGGCAGCAGTGGGATTTGAACCCACGCCTCCAAAGAGACTGGAGCCTTAATCCAGCGCCTTAGAACCGCTCGGAGGCCACGCTACCCTGCTGATGAATCCTTCCGTGGCCATTTCCATCCATCTTTCTTTCAGTGTCTTGCTTCTCTACAGTTAAATCAATTGAAATCATGTGCCATTAAACGAGCTCCTCAACAGTGGAAAGGTCCTATAAGTTACGGTAGGACGCAGTTTCAATCTCCTGGGGTCCCTCCCTGCAGATTGCAATTCCATCTCTAATCAAACACACCTGAATTACCTAATCAAACCTATTGGTCCAATACTCCAAAATGGCGACCAGCTGTGTTTGCAGTTAAACTCAAAATCAAGAGTAGCTGTCAGTTCTCTCAGGAGTCAATTGGCAAACTCCATTATTATAGACTAATGATGACTGCACCCTGATTCAAGAGGGTGCAGATTTTCAGCTGCTTTTGTGCCTTTTCGGAGCACACTTTAGGTGTCTGGCCCTCTTTAAAATCACTGCTGGCAGCGGTGGGATTCAAACCCACGCCCCCGAAAGAGACTGGAGCCTAAATCCAGCCTTAGACCCCTCGGCCACACTACCCCATCTTGGCTCTTTTCGTGGGCCATTTTCTGGCCATTTCTTTTTCTTTTCTGTTCATTTTTCTTCAGAAATAGAGAAATCGTTGGGTGCGGACCTCCATCGGCAGGCTCTGAAGCCCGCCGAGTTCATCCAAGCAAAGCAAAAGTGGCTGAGTTTGGAAGAGAACGGGAGCAAGCAGTGTCACTTCTCCAGTCTTTTTGCTTAGGCATAGCAGCCACAAGTGCCTTCTAAAAAGCTGTATTGGCAGCGGTGGGATTTGAACCCACGCCTCCGAAGAGACTGGAGCCTTAATCCAGCGCCTTAGACCGCTCGGCCACGCTACCTTGTGAGAATACCTTCTGTGGGCAAATTCCGCCATCTTTTCTTTTAGTGTCTTGCCCCCCCCCCCCCCCCCCAGTTATAATCCTGGAGGCACCCTCCCTGCAGATTGCAATTCCATCTCTAATCAAACACACCTGAATTACCTAATCAAAGCCTTTGGGCCATACTCCAAAATGGCGACCAGCTGTGTTGCAGTTAAACTCAAAATCAAGAGGTAGCTGTCAGTTCTCTCAATGAGTCAAATTGGCAAACTCCATTATTATAGACTAATGACGACAACACCCTGATTCAAGAGGGTGCAGATTTTCATCTGCTTTTGCGCCTTTTCGGAGCACACTTTAGGTGTCTGGCCCTCTTTAAAATCACTGCTGGCAGCCCGCCGGTTCATCCAAGCAAAGCAAAAGTGGCTGAGTTTGGAAGAGAACGCGAGCAAGCAGTGTCACTTCTCCAGTCTTTTTGCTTAGGCATAGTAGCCACAAGCGCCTTCAAAAATTCTGTATTGGCAGCAGTGGGATTTGAACCCACGCCTCCAAAGAGACTGGAGCCTTAATCCAGCGCCTTAGACCGCTCGGCCACGCTACCTTGTGAGAATACCTTCCGTGGGCCATTTTCACCATCTTTTCTTTTAGTGTCTCCCTTCTCTACAGTTAAATCAATTGAAATTCAATGTACCTTGAATGAGCTCCTCAACAGGTGGAAAGGTCTACTAAGTACGAGAGGGATGCAGTTATAATCCCGGAGGCCCCCTCCCTGCAGATTGCAATTCCATCTCTAATCAAACACACCTGAGTTACCTAATCAAAGCCTTTGGGCCATACTCCAAAATGGCGACCAGCTGTGTTGCAGTTAAACTCAAAATCAAGAGGTAGCTGTCAGTTCTCTCAATGAGTCAAATTGGCAAACTCCATTATTATAGACTAATGATGACTGCACCCTGATTCAAGAGGGTGCAGATTTTCAGCTGCTTTTGTGCCTTTTCGGAGCACACTTTAGTTGTCTGGCCCTCTTTAAAATCACTGCTGGCAGCCCGCCGGTTCATCCAAGCAAAGCAAAAGTGGCTGAGTTTGGAAGAGAACGGGAGCAAGCAGTGTCACTTCTCCAGTCTTTTTGCTTAGGCATAGCAGCCACAAGCGCCTTCTAAAAAGCTGTTTTGGCAGCAGTGGGATTTGAACCCACGCCTCCAAAGAGACTGGAGCCTTAATTCAGCGCCTTAGACCACTCGGCCACGCTACCTTGTGAGAATACCTTCCGTGGGCCATTTTCGCCATCTTTTCTTTTAGTGTCTTGCTTCTCATTTCTTATCAGTTTAAATCCAAATGAAATTCAATAGGCCGTTGAAACGAGCCCCCTCCGCAGATTGCAAGTCCACTAATCAACACACTGAACCATAATCAAAGCCTTGGGCCCACTCCAAAATGGGAACCATCTTATTCTAAACACAAATCAATAGGTAGCTGTCTTTCCATATCAAAATGGCGAAACCCATTTATTAACTAACCAACGTGTGCACCTCAGTCTCTGCGATCGATTGTCACTGCCATTTATCCTCCAACCGCCTATCGAACACACCTGAAGGTCCTATCACAACTGAAGGTCTTAATAAGCTACAAATTAAGGTATTCAGGAGTACTTGAAAATTAAAGGCAGGTGTGTTTGATCAGGGTTAGAGATAAACTGTGCAGGACAGTCGATCGCCAGGAGCAGGGTTGGGCACACCTGTTATAGACTAATGATGACTGCACCCTGATTCAAGAGGGTTCAGATTTTCAGCTGCTTTTGCGCCTTTTCGGAGCACACTTTAGGTGTCTGGCCCTCTTTAAAATCACTGCTGGCAGCGGTGGGATTCAAACCCATGCCCCCGAAGAGACTGGAGCCTAAATCCAGCGCCTTAGACCCCTCGGCCACACTACCCCATCTTGGCTCTTTTCGTGGGCCATTCTCTGGCCATTTCTTTTTCTTTTCTGTTCATTTTTCTTCAGAAATAGAGAAATCGTTGGGTGCGGACCTCCATCGGCAGGCTCTGAAGCCCGCCGAGTTCATCCAAGCAAAGCAAAAGTGGCTGAGTTTGGAAGAGAACGGGAGCAAGCAGTGTCACTTCTCCAGTCTTTTTGCTTAGGCATAGCAGCCACAAGCGCCTTCTAAAAAGCTGTATTGGCAGCGGTGGGATTTGAACCCACGCCTCCGAAGAGACTGGAGCCTTAATCCAGCGCCTTGGACCGCTCGGCCACGCTACCTTGTGAGAATACCTTCCGTGGGCCATTTTCGCCATCTTTTCTTTTAGTGTCTTGCTTCTCTACAGTTAAATCAATTGAAATTCAATTTGCCTTGAACGAGCTCCTCAATAGGTGGAAAGGTCTACTAAGTACGGGAGGGACGCAGTTATAATCCTGGAGGCCCCCTCCCTGCAGATTTTAATTCCATCTCTAATCAAACACACCTGAATTACCTAATCAAAGCCTTTGGGCCATTCTCCAAAATGGCAGCCAGCCGTGTCGCAGTTAAACTCAAAATCAAGAGGTAGCTGTCAGTTCACCAAAAACTCTCAATGAGTCAAATTGGCAAACTCCATTATTATAATAGTCCATATTTATAGTCCAATATATATATAGTCATATTTACAGTAGTCCAGCTTGTCTTCTTTCGTTGGCTGTTTTCTGTTCTTTCTTTTTTCAGAAATAGAGAAACCGCTCGGTGCGGGCATTTTTGCCAATTTTTTCTTTTAGTGTATCTTTAGAATTTCATTCTAAATTCAGAATTTCACTGATTTAACTATGGAGAAGCGAGACACTAAAAGAAAGAAAATGGCCCATGGAAGGTCCGCACCCAATGATTTCTCTATTTCTGAAAAAAATAATTGCCAGAAAATGCCCCACGAAAGGAGCCAAGTTGGGGTAGTGTGGCCGAGGGGTCTAAGGCACTGGATTTATTTTTTGATTGATTCCCACCGCTGCCAGCAGTGATTTTAAAAAGGTCCGGACACCTAAAGTCTGCTCCGAAAAGGCACAAAAGCAGCAGAAAGTCTGCACCCTCTTGAATCAGGATGCAGTCATCATTAGCCTATAATAATGGTTTGCCAATTTGACTCATTGAGAGAACTGACAGCTACCTCTTGATTTTGAGTTTAACTGCGACACGGCTGGAGTTAAACGAATAAATGTAGAACAATAAAAAAGTACAAGAAAGGATACAGCAGGTTGAGAAGTGGGGAATAAAGTGGGGTGTTACATTTTCTGTAGAGAAAACTAAAGTGATCGTTTTTACAGGGAAGAAAGTCCTTTTAGGCAAGTCCTGCCACTCGGCCGCCATCTTGGCAACGCCTCCAGGCAGCTATTTCTGACTAACAAGACCAGGCTCCTATCTAAATGAATGGGCAGAGAGTCATAACTGCAGTTTCACTGGTCACCGGGACATAAAAATCTGCATGTGTAGAAACAGCAGTAAAATATGATAAAAATCGCTGAAAAAGTTGGACGACTTTGCCCCAAAATAAGGTTTAAAACGCCTTTTTTTTAACGACACCAACACGCAAGGTCTCTCGCTCTCTCCCTCTCTGCCGTACGGTGCGCGCTACACGGTTTGAAGCACACTCGCTCTAGATTCGGGGAGATTTGAACTAATTTGCGGGCATCAGGAAGCCGCTATCAATATGCGGGAGACTTGGGATGTCTGATATTTACACAACGCACTCATACAGTACATATCAAATCTGCCGCCTTTTCAAACAGTAACGTATTCTCCGCTGTCGCAAACCTCAACTGTGCGCATGCGTCAGAGGCTCAAATAGGCTCAAATGTTTCCCGGCTTGACTGTTAAAAGCAGACGATTGGCTGTCCAGCGGGAGGGGCGCTACATATGCATACAACCGCCATCTTTGGCGTTACAGGTTTTCCCTATTTAATTCTATTGAGGATTGAGGAAGTGGCACGTCTCTTATATAAATTGTCTCTGTTATAAGTCACTGAAGTATATATATATGTGAGTTTAATAAGATCAAGGATGGATTATGGAAGTGTGGCGTATGGATCAGCAACCAAATCTGTACTTGTGAGGCTTGATGTAATGCAGGCTAAAGCACTGAGGTTATGTTTAGGAGCAGTAAAAACATCGCCAGTGTGTGCTCTCCAAGTTGAAGCGGGAGAAATGCCACTTAACATTCGACGTAAAAAATTGCTTGTAAATTATTGGATAAATCTAAAAGGACATGGAGATAGTCATCCAACCAAAAGAATACTGCAAGCTAACTGGGAAATGAAGAGAGCGCAAAAGCTTTATACAGTCTAATGACAGGTATGTCTAGTCATCAGGATTTAATGTATAGCCTACAATATTGACAATATACACAAGAAAAATGAAAAAATGCTATTTGATCCAACTGATTTGGATTCCTGCTAAAATCTGCATTGTGGGTAATGAGAAAGTGGACAAATTAGCCAAACAAGGTGTTAAAAGGTAGATTATTAAAGCAAATATTAAGATGTCAAAATCTAAAGGAAAGAGTATAATATGGAAAGAAGCCATTAGAGAATGGCAACATCATTGGGACAGGGAAACTATGGGAGACATTTGTATGCTATATTCAAAATAAAGTTAGGGCTGTGATGAAGAATATGGGAGGGAATAGAAAAGAAGAAATAGTTATGAATAGATTAAAGGGCACCTATTATGGAATTTTGAAAATTACCTTTCATGTACTGTGTAACATAGATCAAAGTGAACAAAAACATCCTACAAAGTTTAATATATGAAAGTTAACCGTAAAAAAGTTATTGTCTGTCAAAAGTATGAGTCGACTCTGAGTCAACTCTGAGTCAACTGAGATTTAATGAATCGTTTTTCCATTGAGTCATTTTCCTTTTCCTTGTGACGTCAAGACGAAAAATGATCAAATTGGCCGCGCCCAATCATTGCGCGCGTCGCGCAGACACCAGGGAAATTTGAAAACATAATGTCGACAACAAGACGCTGTTCTGAAGTGCGAATCAAAAGCGACATTTTTTCACTGCCCAGGGACGAGCATGTGAAGAATCAGTGGCAAGTATAGCCCGAACCTTGTGCTGTGTTAATTTTAATCATCATTTTAATGACGACTGCTTTACAAACACAACTGACTGGGTCATCTGACCAATTGCCGCCGATTAGCATCACGCAAAGGAGGGGATTGGAAAAATGAGTCGTTGAACGAATCATTTGGGAGTCGGTGAGCAAATCAGGTAAAGATAAATGCATATTATAAGATAACAAAGGTGTTTTTTGTCATTGCATGCATGTAAACCTGTTGTTGGGGACTCCCAAAACAATATTAGGAACATTTTAAATGCCATAATAGGTGCCCTTTAAGGATAGGTCACAGAAATTTGAATGGCACGACACACTACACATTATAAGGAAGCACCCAACTGGTTTTTGTAGTTATTGTCAGGTTGCAGAAACTATAGTGCATGTGCTGTTGAGTTGCAGACACTATGAAGAACAGAGGAAAATGATGATGGAAGAATTAGGGAAAGTCAGAATAACAGGGACAGGAATGAAGGAAATACTGGAAAGTGGGGAGAATGAACAAAGCAGAGGAAGGTTTTTAAAAATGTAACAAGAACAGGTCCGATGAGTAATAGGTCTGAGAATAATGATGTAAATGGACAAATCCGGAAGATATTTATAGAGAATTCCAGTAGCACATCAATGCAGTAAATGAGATCCGCGGGGAGGAGTCGGATCAAGATCCAAGGGGTGGAGATGGGTAGGATTAGGGGTGGGTTTAGGGATTAGGGGTGGGTTTAGGGATCAGGGGGCGGAGATGGGTAGGTTTAGGTATATGTAAGGTGGGAGGAGTTGGATCTGGATCCGACTCCTCCCCGTGGATTTCATGTTCTGCAGTGAGGACCATCTCAAGAATTGAGATTCTCAAGAATTGAGATGGTCTGGCACTGTCTGGTTACTTCCGGTTTCTGGACTGGCTGCAGTAACACGTCTCTGTCCATACGGGGGCGCTCGAAGGCGAGTGCAGAATGAATGGGAGTCTATGGGGTTTCACCCCCAGAAATCCACTTTTCTCAGGATGATTTTTATCAAGTAATTTGAAAGATGCATTCAAAAGGGAGGGCAAACATAATACACTCTGCTGAAAATTGCACTTTTAAGTTCACTTATCTGTTCTAAAAATCCGTTCAAAAATGTGATGACGTCACACAATAGCAGAATGCTAGCGTGTTCTGGCCGTTTTTGGCCTAACCTGTAAGAAATCGAAAGGACATAAGAACTCGTTTATTCGACTTTTCGCCTATAATCTATATTGAACTTGCGGAATCAACAATAAAATCTATGTTGATTCAACGACAAGCAGGAGAAAGAGATACATTTAACCGTTTAGCTCCATAGACTACCATTCATTCTGCACTCGCCCGCGATCACCTCCAGTGGTATTCTAGGCTCTCCGTAGTAGACGGGCTCTGGTTTGCCCAGAGATGGTTTGCATATGGAGTTTGCCATAGACGTCTCAATGATATCTTTTGCAGCATTCTCCAAGTACACCTGGCTGCAGCCTGCAGATCAGGGCGGGGCTACACCTGGGGCGGGGCTACACGTGCAGCCCCGCCCAAAACGCTTCTCATTGGTTAGGAGCAAATTGATGACGTCGATCGAGGCGGGGTCGCATCTGGGGCGGGGCTGCACGCCCAAAACGCTTCTCATTGGTTAGGAGCAAATTGATGACGTCGATTGAGGCGGGGCCGCACCTGAGGCGGATAAACTATGGGATAAACAGGAAATGCCATCTCTGAAAATTCGTGCGCGATTTCACGTCACGCATCTTAAAAACGCATGCTTAAATTTGAAACAATACTTTAATAAATTTATACTGGTGTAAGATATTAAACTCTAAAGTAATAATGAAAGCAGTAAAAGGAGTAGAGCACATATCCATCGTTTTTACTATACCTAATCTAAGGTAAACTTTAAAAAAATTACTGTATACTTACTGAATTATGTATACTGGATGTTCTTAGAAAAAAGGGTTCATTGGGGTTCTATATATGAAGCATATAGGTTTCTTTTCTCAACTCCAAAGGAACTTTTATGCTAAAAAAGGTTCTATAATGACCAGAAAGAATCCCGTTGACACACAGGTTCTTTATAGGCTATTATTCATTCATTTATTACATTATTCCGCAACATTTTGTAGTTGTAATTAAGTTATTGTTTATTAAACTGTTGTAGTAACTTAATGTCACATTTTAATATTGCTGATTTTTGGAGGATAAAAACTGAAATGTCACTCTCCATGTGATATTAATTATATTTTTTAACCCCCATATCACATTCTGTTGCACTTCACTGTGTAATTTACTGTAAACATTAATGGCACCATATTAATTTCTTATGTTAATCCTTCCTCTGTAATAGTTGTTTATTTTTGTGCATTATATAGGCTATTGTGAAACATTTATGCCAATAAAGTTGTTTGTAGTTAAACCAACTACTGTACATTGTCAATCTCTGTATGCATGCCAACACAAAAAACAAACTCATACCAGTGATAACATTTATTTCAAAACAAGAATAATTGTGTAAAGAGATATATATACACACACACATACAGATAATCACATCAACTGTCACACACACACACACACACACACGTACACAGACGTATAAACACGCATATACACACACGCACATACGTACCGGTACGTTCGTAAAAATGCACGCACACACCTGTATATAGACGCATATACATAAGCACACACACACACACATACGTACACATGCATGCACACACCTGTATATACACGCATATACATAAGCACACACACACGTATGTACACGCATCTACATATGCACAAACACGTAGGTATGCACAAACACTTAGGTACGGTCGTACGCATTCCCAACGTACGTACACTCACGTACAGTCACTCACATGTACGTACAGGTATGTACACTCACACACTACGTAAAGGTACGTATACTCACTCACACAGGTACGTGCACTCACACACACGTACACACACGTATGTACGTACACTCAGACGTACACTCATCACACACACGTGCACACACACGCACACACACACACACACACACACGTCCACACACACACACACACACACACACACACACACACATTACTCAGCCTGAAATTCCCCTCCATCATTGAAAAAACAATCAACCGAACAATAGCCCTCAACCTCCTTCTCGGAATAAAATCCACGCAGGACTCCTCTTCTGCCATCACCAACATATCCAGGTGGCACGTCCTTGTATAATACATTGCAGTGAAAGCAATGAGTCAAAGAGTACGGCACCCGGAACTCTTGCCTATATTCTCTTGAAAATGCAGTCCAGTTCACAACATCTAATTTAGATGAAATACAAAACAAACAATTGAATATTTTGAAGAAAGGCATTAACATTCATACAGTCATTCAAGGAATTAATTTTTTTTATACATTTTAAACATTATAGGAAAATGTTAGACAAGATATGAGTGTTTTTCGCTTTGTCTGTAAAGTACTAAGTTTACTTACTTTGTTTATGACAAACATACTTTAATTTGGCTTGAGAAAGCCTTTCCTAAAAGTTTGAAATAGCTTTAAAGGCTTTTCAGTTTGAAGATCAAACTAGTTTTCAAGCTAAAAGTTTGGAAGAGTAAGTCTGTCTATCTGCCTATGATAGACTTTTTCCAAGTACCTTTTACAGTGCTCACAACTTAAGTTTAAAGAACTTACTGTCCAGCCATGCAAAGTCGGCCTCCTCTCTGAATTTGGGCTCACTGACAATTTCTCTGAAAACCTTACATGTCAGTGAAAGTCTCCAGAAAGCCACATCACCGTCGTCTGTGATGACTCCCATCAGGATCCGCCACAGGATGTCAGGTGGCATCTGTACAAAGTAGCCAACAATCAGTCCAAAATGTAACTTAACATACAACTTATAAAATGGGTAACTGATAAATTTGACAGGAGTTTATATTGCCCTTACCTTGGTCAAAGAATCAGCAGGCAGGGGGTTTCAATCACCTCTAAATTGGAGGGTAAGAACAAGGGTAGCATCATTTTCAAATCCCTGTTATTTACAGTTCAAGATTTAAAGTGGGAACCAATACCTGCTCTCTCTACTCTCCTCTTTTTCCGGATTTGCTTTCTTTCAGCATCTGACCTGCAAATGTTTAAAATTTTAAGTCTCATAAACACAGTTTGTTCTTAATGACATCTCCCAGGACCATAATTGTAATCCTTTTGTTTAGATTGTTAATAAATTCATTACATGTATCAATCTATAGTTAAAAACAATTTTTAAACTGCTAAAGGTAAGCATTTGGTAATTGAAACTTCAATAAAACAAATTTTAAACTGCTAAATTTAAGCATTGGGTAGTTGGAACTTCAATGAACAGTACCTATACTGTGACAGAACAGCAAAAAATAGAGTGCAATTTCAAAATGTGGATTAAAAAAAAATGAAGAAAAACAAACCTCAAGGGGAAATTCTCCAAAAGCAGCAGACACCACCACCTCCTGATGCAAGGCATGTCAGGCTAAGTTAAAAATAAATAATCTGTAAGTTTACTTTTAATGATATGGGGGGGGGGTTCCATTGCATATTTCACTTACTTCTGTAAAATCAAAGGCCCCTGCTGTCACAAAGCTCAGTGAATACTGAAATGGTAATCATTACAAATATGTTTGGTCAGATACTGGACAAACACATAGTAAGCAACACTTCAGCTTTATAAACTTACCATCAGGACAAAGACACCACAGCTGTTGCTTTGATGTTGTCGTGGAAGGCCCTGTTAACGTTGCCATGCACAGAGTCAATCCACCTTGAAAAAATAAATCAATTTCCAATGCTTTTACAAGTTATGTATTCAAATGAACATTGGTACCGTGACATCGTTGACACAGTATTCATGCCAAGGCCCAGGAGACATGATTTGTGCAATATTTCTGCAATGACAAAGACAAAACAGTTACTGCACTGCATCAAACAAAACAACACAAGAGAACTGAAATGTGAGGCACAACCAGAACTCGGCATGAGTATTATATGATCATTTTATTGACCCTTTACAAAAAAAAGTGATCTGTAAACATAATTACAATAATCCCAAGTCAGATAAACAAGTCACATAAAAACCTTTAATGTTAATGGCCACAATTTTATTTAAATGTGGTTAAGAACGACCACAATTTTATTTAAATGTGGTTAAGAACGACCACAATTTTATTCAAATGTGGTTAAGAACGACCACAATCTTATTAAAATGTGGTTAAGAACGACCACAATCTCTGAACTCCGAATAGTGAACTAAAAAACCTGTAGATGAGCATGTATTCTTCATTATTGAATGTTTTGCCGTGCAGAGGATCAAGGAAAAAAATGTCATGCTCTCCAGGCTTCATAATCTGTTGATATGTCACAATATATACACCGAAAGACAATTGCAGTTTATATAACAAATAGTATTTAAAAATGATGCAGACATAAGTTATCCCAGGTATACACTACAGATTTAGAATGACTTACACAAACCATCCAATGTCCTGGTATCCATGTTGGGAAGATAAACCAGTCGATGTTTTCATCCATCTTGAAAACAAATAATATCGGTCATCATTGAAATTTAGAAACCTTGGCTGGGTTTCATATTAAACAGAACTGACTATAATACATACAGGCAGGTGTAGAAGTTGCTCTTCAAGAGTCCTGTTTGGCCATGTTTCAATTTGATATGAACTGGCCGAAAAAACATTCACATTCTGTATGGAAAATTGAACATACAATAATTTAAAAAAGGCAAAATTGATAAATACAATATCTGGGAGAATTAACTTTCTGACCACTGTAAGCACATCTACAAAAGTATATATTTCTGCTAAAGGGCTGCTTAAAGGTATTGTTCACCAAGAAATACAAATTATAACTGTACATACTTCCATTGTATTGTAAAAAAAATATATATCTATCTAAATTATATATACACACTATTATATATATATATATATATATATATATATATATATATATATATATTATATATATATATATATATATATATATATATAAAAATGACAATGGGGACTAGCCACTCTGTATGTCATCATCATCTTTTGTGTTCAACAGAAGAAATAAACTCAAATGATGACAATTTTCATTTTTGGGTAAACTATCCCTTCAAGCAGCTAAAGTAAATTGAGCAAAAAATATTATTTTCACTATTTATATGACTATTTCACCTGTGATTTTGCTATGGTCTCTACCACTTTCAGGCAACAGTTGAGAATCTGCATTTTAAAAAAAAAAATAAAGAAACTCAATATAACATAATATAATATCACCATTAATTGCTGTATTAAAATATGATGTCTTTGAATTCTGTACCGTTCCCTCAACGTCTCTTTCAAGTCCAAGGCAGCACAGGTCTGATCGGTTTAGCGTTGTGTTGTACACAGTTGCCAATAGCTCATCTTTGGACTTTCTGACATCCAAAGCATTGTTTAGCTAACATTCAGATAGAAATACATAAGTACTCAGGCTGATGAACAATATTTTGTAAAGTCTCTAAAAATCACTTACCAACTGCTGTTGCCCTTCATTTGGCATGGCCCCCCAAAATGTTTTGCTTGATTTAACAAGGATCAGGCTTGTCACCACAGGACTTGGAAAAAGTTTAGGGTCACACTGCGACTGGACAGCTGTACATAAGTAAAAGATTTTTAAAAAAGAAATCACTTAAAATGTTAGCAAATCTTCAACAAGTTAAAGAAAAACCTCAACCTGGATGCTTTTCCTCCTCATTCAGAGTTGTATTCAAAGTTTGGGTCTTTGGATAATTTGGTCCCACATTTGGTTCTGGTTCTGCTCCTACTCAGGTGTTATAAAAATATAGTTAGTAAATTTAATAGAATGACCTATGACCTATTCACATGCAGAACATTATTACTTGTATTATATTATGTCTATGTTGCAGACAGTCAACGCGCACCCGACTGCACGCACCGTGATTGCGTCACAGACAGACGCCGACGTATTACAACTTCCTGTTTTGGGGAGCGTTGAGTTGGTCTCTTGTTCGCTATCTAGCTAGTAAGCTTGAAGGTACAACGGGATTGCATAACCTGAGTGTCCGAGTGTGCGTACGGTGTTAAGGAGTAAAAAGTGCAACTTACTACGTTTAGTGAAACTATGTCGGACAGTCCGGGTGGGTGTTGTTGTATACTAAAGTGAAGTAGTTAAGTTAGCTAACTACATTTTCCATGCTAGCTTTAGACTGCTCGAATCGACATGTAAACATAAAAATGTATCTCTCTTTTTAAAGTGTAGCTTAATCTACATGTCTGGTTCAAACTATTAATGATTAATGCGTTTCAGAAATGTCTGCCATAATTAAACGCCTGTTTAAACAGTTAAAACAAGGTCACCAGATTGTGTCACGACAGCCTTTGCTTAAAGAATGTAAGTTATGTTCATTTTAGCCATGTCAGTCATTCGTAAGTTATTCTGTTGTTGTTTTATTAAAACTTGACATCTTCAAGTTTTTTTTTTTTTTTTTTTTTTTTTTTTTTTTGCTTAAGTGAGTTATGGTCTAACAAAAATATAACACCAGAACTTTTCTTTAAGGAAAGGCATTTTTACTCAGTAAGTTAATGTTACCACTGTAACGTACATGTTATAATAAAAAAACTGTTTTTCAACTGGTTCCTGACAGATTTGCCACCAAGTGATGAGCAGAATTTAGAGATACAAGGCTCTGTTACTAATTACTCTTCTGTTGTGATGATGGGGGAACAGGAGGGTAGCATGTTTAATGACCAACATTTCTGTAAGTAAATAAAAGACAAACTTAAATTGGTGAATGTT
The DNA here is from genome assembly GCA_036326025.1 of Chrosomus eos. Lineage (NCBI taxonomy): Eukaryota > Metazoa > Chordata > Actinopteri > Cypriniformes > Leuciscidae > Chrosomus > Chrosomus eos. The sequence goes on along the minus strand of CM070830.1, from coordinate 9,865,499 downwards.
TTTTTAAAAAATTTATTTATTTGTTTTTCTCTTTCATGTGTACCTTTTATTCTCTCTGTGTCTCCAATACCCTCTCTTTCTTGTATTCCTTGGTTTTTGGCAGACTGTGAGATGTGTCATCAGCACTTCATAGACCAATGTGAGGTTCATGGGCCACCATTATTTACATGTGACTCACCAACAGCTATGGGCATTCCTCAGAGAGCTCTGCTAACACTGCCACAAGGCTTGGTTATAGGTCGATCTAGCATCTCTAATGCAGGACTTGGGGTTTTCAACCAAGGCCAGACTGTGCCACTGGGGATGCATTTTGGACCTCTAGATGGAGAGGTGACCTGTGAGGAAAAGGCATCGGATAGTGCCTACTCTTGGGTAGTGAGTGTCAACCTTAATGTTTTGTTAATTGTTAGAGTTACAATTGTAATTTCAATATAAGTATTGGGCTAAACATATAGTAATGCCTTTTTCTCTCCAGATTTATAGGGGTAATAATCAATATAGTTACATAGATGCAGAGAGGGACACTCACTCTAACTGGATGAAGTAAGTACTTTTATGCTCTTTTGTTGTGTATTGTAGTTTATGCATTTATTTTGTATTTGTCTCAATCTTGTGTCTTCGCTTTAGGTTTGTGGTGTGTTCAATGAGTGAGACGGAACAGAATCTTGTTGCATTCCAGCAAAATGGACGTATTCTGTTCCGGTGTTGTCGCCCTATTAGCCCTGGGCAGGAATTTAGAGTTTGGTTTTCTGAGGAATATGCTCAAGGACTAGGCACTCTCTGGGATAAGATCTGGAATAAGAAATGCATTTCTATAGGTAACTACATCTACTGTGTGGAAACTTTGTGCCATATTATCAACTAGCATGTTTTTTGTTAACACTTTAGAATACTGTTCCATCATTAATGAATAACTACACAGGAACAAATGAGTATCGCTCTATTAACTAACAAGAAACTAATTAAGAAATTAGTAAGTATTAGCGCTCAGTTGAATGTGGTAGTTCACTATTAGCCAATTAGTAACTACTATTTTTTTCATACCTTCCAGAGAACTACTAAGAACTAATATACAGGTTCATAACTAGCATGAATAATGCATTATTTATAAGTTAACGGTAACCTACTAGTTATGACTCAAGTGTTACTACATCCAGAAGGAACTACTAATAATTTGGATCAGTATTCTAAAGTGAAAAGCATGATAACTCTAGAGTAATTACTGAGTTATTTTAAGCTTTTGAGATTTTTGTAATATTTTGAATAGTAATTCCTTCCGATGGATTTGGTAAGATTTTAGTCATTACTAATGTGTTCCCATGATCTTCACTTTACTGATACTGATCCAAATAATTAGTAGTTCCTTTAGAAGGATGTAGTAACACTCAAGTCTTATTATACAAAGCCTTACAAAAATTCTCAAAAGGTTACAATGACTTTAGTTATTTATTAGGTAGTTATCAAGCTTTTCACTTTAGAATACTGATCCAAATTATTTGTAGTTTCTTTAGAAGCATGTAGTAACACTTGAGCCATTACTAGTGGGTTACCATTATCTTATATCATAAATTATTTTACATTTGAACCTGTATATAGCTGTTCTTAGTAGTTCACAGTGAGGTGTGAGAAAATAGTAGTTACTGATTAGCCTAGCTAATAGTGAACTACCAAATTCAGCTGAGCGCTTTTACTTACTAATTCGTTAATCAGAGTTTCTTGTTAGTTAGTAGTTTCTAAAATGTTAATAGTGCATTACTCAGTTGTTCCTATGTAGTTATTCATTAATAGCGGAACAGTATTCTAAAGTGTTAGTTTTTCTTTTTTTTTCTTTATTCTGTAACTTTTCTGTGGCATGTTCTAAAGAATGTTACATAAATGTGCAGTGAAATTGCTCATATATATAATTTATGAATTAGCTCATTATGCAAAGGAAACAATATTACAGATCTGGACAAAGAGTTGCTTTACAAGAATGCCATGCACAGTCATTTTGATTTGTTGTGACATTTTTACTAACATAATTTGTTGATGCCACAAATATTTCAGTTAAAAGATAGAGAGAGAGAAAAATACTCCTTAAATAAGCTTTCTCTTCCCGACTCAGGTTTTTTTTTATTTTTTTTTTATAAATTTAGCTTCACCGGAGCAGTGCCAATCATTCAGTAAACAATATTATACGGTCTTTAGATGTAAGGGCGTTTACAATTTTAGAGAGATATGGCAAGTAGCCTAAAAATAGACTTCAGTTACATTAATTATTGTAAATAATGAATTCACAAAATGTACCATATTCTAACTGCGTAATTTAATTAAATGTCAATATTATCTTTACTAAAATTCGAGCACTGAGTTAATCCAGATGATATTTAAGAATTCCTTATTTAATTCACCTTAGAGAGAAGCATGTTTTTTTCTCTAAAAAGCTTTCCCTAATTTCTTCTTTCACAGGTATTTGAGGTTTGGGGGGCAGGTCGCCATCATTTTACATTTACATTTTTGCATTTGGCAGATGCTATTAATCCAAGACAATTTGGATTACATTCAGGGTATAGAGACAGAGCGTCACGTGTCATAATCTGAAAACAAAACATAATCTGATTTAAACAAAAAACAAAACAATGTCTAAAGGCTGCTAAGTGACAATCTGTACAGCAAAGAAGCAAAAAAAAAACAGAAATAAGCTTTTTATAAGCTGTCGACCCCAACAAACGAGTGTTTTACAAGGGGGTAATCCATCCGCCTGAAACTGAAGCCTATCCAGGCGCCGCCATTGTAGCTGACTATCACCTGCTGTTAGCATTCCATTGACTCCCATTCATTTTGGCATCACTTTGACAGCGAATAACTTTTCATCTGAGGCGTCCAAAGACTCCATTTGTCCATTATTTATTTCTAAAGAAACACGACAATGTATAAAAGACTCCATTACTTTGTATCTTACGGTATGGCCCCGTAGAAGCCGTTTTTGTAAAAATAGGCTAACGATTGCGTCATAACACACGACTCTCTGTCGCACACTAGAGAACATTACCGTATAGACAGAAGTAGAAGCTTGCGCGCAATCGGGGGACGTGGAGGCATAAAGTCAAGGGAGAAGCCCATAGAGAGTTGTAAAGTTGCTCCTGCTGCGAGCTCATGGACAGCTAATACTCACGCTCTCCGGCTCTGCAAGATTCAGAAGGGAATGATTCAGATTCCTCTTGGCACAGCTACTAGAAGACGTACAACTGTCAGTCAGGTTGCTCACGTCACATATACGTCGTCAAGCTTGGCTATCAGGAAGTGAGTGCTTCTATTGGGCTTCAATTCTCTCCGTTGAAATCAACGGGGTCGCTGTGTCCATTTCTTTTACTGTCTATGGTGTTTTAGGGCACAAAAGTGGATTCAGACATTTTGTCACTGGTAAGTCAAATATCTAAATGTCAGTTTTATATATTATATTTATCTAAGCTAAGCTATCCTGTCGCCGATTACGTTCCCCTCCAGTGGACGTAGTTCTCAGAGTAATATGACACCTTGCTCTCTGTTTCAATTGCCTGTATCCACTTTTGTGTCCTTAAACGCTCGTTTTTTGGGGTATTTCTGTTTTTTTAGCTTGTTTGCTGTACACCTTGTCACCTAGCAGTTTTTAGACATTGTTTTGTTTTTGTTATAAGTCAGAAATGACAAGGAGGCAGCTTCTCGCAATGCAAAGTCAATGGAGACGGTTGGATTGGTTTCCCCCCTACGGTGAGGGTGTGGCCTAAATGCGCTCTGTCTCTATATATTTCATCAGTTCATGGATTCCCTGGGAATCCGACCCATGACCTTGTCTTTGCTAGGGTCATGCTCTGCTGTTTGAGCTATTCTTTAGGAAACACTGCCTTACCATGTAACAGCATATTTGAAGTTAATCTTTGTAATTGTGCCAGAAACATTTTAGTTATTTAGATAATATAAGTCTTTAGGGCTTCCATACTACTCTGTAGAAATACAAAGTGTCTAAATACAGCGACTGTAATGCATTTGGTGTTGATATCTGTCATGGGCTTTGGCTTTCCAGGAATTTGATTTTTCTTTTTCTTTTTTTTCAGGTACAACTGAAGAACAGGCGACTCAGGTCTGTCTATGTTCTCATTGCCATTACTCCTTCCCAACTATTTTTTATCTGCGTGTTCATGTGAAGCGCTCACATCCCGATCAGTATGCACGCTTCATACAGACACAGTCGCTTGAGTCCGAAGACCACTCAACAGTTATAGACATAGACCAGTGCCTTCTTGCCCCTGATGCAGCTCCTCCAACCCATATGCAGCCAATGACAGAAAGCTGTCAAATTTCAACCCTAAATGGACAACCCATTCATCACTCAGAAAAGTCAGACTGCACTGATTTGTCCGAAACATGCAGTAATGGTTTGAGTGACCAGGCAAATTGTGCTACTGAGATCTCGGATGAAATAAATAAATGTGGTGATTGTGGCCGGAACTTTTTGAGATCTTGTCATCTGAAGAGACACCAGCGCACTATTCACTCTAAAGAGAAGCCTTATTGCTGCAGCCATTGTAAGAAGTGTTTTAGTCAGGCAACAGGTCTGAAAAGACACCAACAAACCCACCAGGGGGAGGAAAAGAAAGAGAAAGATGCCGACAGACCGTCTGACATATATCCTTGCACTAAGTGCTCCTTTTCTTTTGTGGCCAAATTCAATTTAAATCAACATCTCAAACGGCATCACCATGGAGAGTACCTCAGATTAGTTGAGAGCGGCTCACTCACAGCAGGGACTGAGGGTAATACAGAGATGAATTCTGACAAGCATGACCCAACCTATGAACCTCCTACTCGAGTGAAGAGGTCTGCAAAGAACCCTCTGAGAGGCAGTAGTCGTCCTAAAAAAGTGTCTGTTGGCCGACCACGGGGCCGACCACCTAAAAACAAGCAAGCAGCGGAGGTTGAAGTGCAGAAGAGTTTACCTATCTGCACTGAGTGTGAACAAGGGTTCTCTGATTTGGAGACATTGAAAACTCACCAATGTGCTGGACAAGATAATAATAAGATCGGAGAACCACAGGATGCGCCAGCTTCCAAGCATGTCTGTGGTGAATGCCTGAGAGCTTTCAGTAATTTTGACATTCTCAAAGTCCATGAGTGTATTCAGCAGGGAGACGGATCTTACTGTTGCTCCCACTGCAACCTTTACTTCAACCGTATGTGTAACCTTCGTCGCCATGAGCGCACAATCCACTCCAAGGAGAAGCCCTACTGTTGCACTTTGTGCCTCAAGTCCTTTACCCAGTCTTCTGGCTTGAAGCGCCACCAGCAGAGCCATTCACGCCGCAAAGCCCACCGCCAGAGCTCAGCCCTGGTTAATGCCACCATCTTTCCCTGCACATACTGCCCCTTCTCCTTCACTGATGAGCGCTATCTTTACAAACACATCCGCCGTCACCACCCAGAAATGAGCGTAAAATATCTGAGTTTCCAAGAAGGGGGCGTTTTGTCAGTTGAAAAGCCTCACAGCTGCAGCCAGTGCTGCAAGAGCTTTAGCACAATCAAGGGCTTCAAGAATCACAGCTGTTTCAAGCAGGGGGAAAAGGTGTATCTGTGCACAGATTGCGGAAAGGCCTTCAGCTGGTTTAATAGCCTCAAGCAACACCAGCGCATCCACACAGGAGAAAAACCTTACACATGTCAGCAGTGCGGAAAGAGTTTTGTCCACTCTGGACAACTGAATGTGCATCTCCGCACACACACAGGAGAAAAACCTTTCTTGTGTTCACAGTGCGGCGAAAGCTTCAGGCAATCAGGAGATTTGAGGCGGCATGAACAGAAGCATTCAGGCGTTCGACCATGCCAGTGCCCCGATTGTGGAAAAAGCTTTAGTAGGCCGCAAAGTCTCAAAGCTCACCAACAGCTTCATAATGGCACCAAACTTTTCCCCTGCACTCAGTGTGGAAAAAGCTTTACTCGTAGATACCATCTCACCCGGCATCATCAGAAAATGCATTCCTAACTAAAATCGTAACAATAAGACACTGGTGAATTTATAGCTGTCATATGAAAAGTTTGTTGTTCCTGCTTTAAGAACATCTTTAGTTATTTTAAGACAAATTTATGTAGCCAATGAAAAGATACCGTTCTTGTAAAAATGTTTAGACGTATCTGAACTTGGCATTTTTGAGTATAACATACGTGGGCACACAATTGCTAGGTGTAGTTGGTTCCCAGAGTTATTGAATCAAATGTGCAAAAGTCAAAACTATATTTTATTAATGAAAAAAATGTGTAATTGTTGAACAATATGTTCCTACGATCATAGTTAAAAAAAAAAAAAAAAAGTTACATTTATGTGTTGCAAGATGTTTTCTTTTAGTCAAGAAACTTGAGGGAAATGAGGGTTTTTGTTATTCCAGTTATATTCATAGACAGAAAAAAATATTATTCTTAAAAAATCAGAACCCATAAGAGTTTGCATAGATGCATAAGTGTATTTTTTAAAGATGGCATGTCACTCTATACAACAGAAAATGCATAAGATCATCTGTTGTGCTTATGTTAATATTTTGCCTTTAGCTTATCAAATAAAAACCTTGCACAGATAACTGCATTTCACCATGCTTTACTGTTATTACGATTTATTCATCAGCCTAGTTTGCCTCTTACATTTTATTTTAGTTCTGCTTTGGTTTCAAATAAGCCTCCTAAAAGAGAAATAGTGTGATGATCGTTTGTACACTGTGGCTGGTTGCCATCATGTTTTAGCCATACTTGTATCCTATATAAAATATAATGTGTTTATTGTCTATATTAAACTCAACATTGTCATGATATGTGCAAACAAAGTAGAAAAAACAAACCTATGACCCCCAAGAAAAAAAGTTACCTTAACCACACTAAAGAGCTGGTTTATTAGAATGATCATGAAATAATTATGAAATCATTGAAAAAAAAAAAATACATGATGCCAAGTACAAAATTCCAAAACAAATGCTTTTAAAGATACCATAATAATCACACAACTGTTTGTTTACAGGACTGAGTGTCAAGCTTTATACATACCATCTGTGTCATTGCTCCAAAATCTCTAAAAAATAAATAATAATAATAAAAAAACTTATTTTGGGGGTTAGAGACTATTTCAGATAGCTTGAAGATGTTCGTGAGTTCTTGACATGCACATTGTTGCTATGCAAATGTCCTGCCTCATTGGAAACAATTTAACCCTCAAATGCATTAATAAAATGAAATAATTTAACCAACTTTTTTCTTTCTCCATCTCCCCATGAGCATAATATTTTAGAAACAGAGTTCTCTATTGCAAAGTATGTTTTAAAAATATGAAATTATAGGCATTCATTTTAAACACTAAGTTCCAGTTTCGCACACAAGGCTTAAATTAAGCCAAGATTAGGCCTTAATTCAATTAAGACATTTAAGTGGCTTTTATATATGTGCCTTAGAAAAATATATTACTTGTGTGCATATTGAGACAAAACAATGGCACTGACATATTTTAAGATTATGTCCGTGCAGGCTTTCAGTTATAAGGGCTCAAACATCCATTTTAGTCTGGGACTAGCTTAAGTGCTGTCTGTGAAACCGTCCATAAAAGACTGAGCAAAGATTACATTTACAATGTTAATGTAAGATGTTTGGGTTGAAGAGGAAGAGAACCCTCTGGTATCAGGCATTTGAGGGCTGACATCTTTGTCAACACAAAAAAAACAAGTTGTATCAATTCGCTCCCTCTAGAGGTCAGTAACGCACACGGTCACGTTTGAACTGCAAAGCAGTCTCATCATATACATCCAAGCTTTATATAATCGTAGTTGCTCTCTTGACAGATTTAGTTAATTGAAAAGTTTAGGACTACCATTATGTCCATGCAATTAAGTTATTTTGAGCAAATGAAACTTAATGAAAACAAAGCAACCTTGGTTACAAATCCACAGTTGACTGTTTATTTCATAAAAGCACATTAACAAACCACATGAGTGTTTTTCATACAAGCATTGCACTGAAAAAAAAAAAAAGTTGTTTACATGCCTCATTGATTTAATTTAGTCCCGGTGTAGACTAATAGTGACACTAAATCTATAATCACAATCATTTATAGTTTGTGGTTCCTTCATACATTTCACATGATTATGTTAACAAAATGTCTTGTCTTTTTTTGTTGTTGTGAAATTCACTGTCGTATCTAGAACATATTTCTCCAACAGCTAGTCTAGCTGTGCTCTGTAGTAGGTTAAATTATATTGAACAATTCATGAGGCGGATTTACTCCAGGCAGTAGTATGTAGATAGTGTCCTATTTTTATTTATTTATATATCCAGATTTCATGAAACTATTGTGGCCTCTACAGGTCAATCTCTTTCAACTGCATTTAAATGTAAATCACATTCATAAAAAAAGAACAAAACAAAAAAACTATACACATGTGGAGACCAGTCCCATAATCATACATGTGTCTGGTATAGCTGAATCAAAGAACAGTTCCACTGATAAAAAGTAAGTAGCAAACACCTTTTTTTTCTGCCTTGGTAAAGAAGGTTTAAGGGAGGTCTAAATGAACACTGGAGAGTGACAACACTGGAGTAATACTGAGGAAAAAGGCAGCAGTTGGTTTTTAAGGTTCAAGTCACCAAAACCTTGCACAAGAGGTATAGTGTGAACTGATATAGGTAGAATAGAGGCAATTGGAGTGAGAGAAACCCCTTGAAATCTGGCTATATATACACATATATAAGGCTAAGCTAAGTATGTTGTTTTTAATGACCACAAAATATTAGCTGAAATACATCCTTGACTGGTTCTTTAAGAGACCATTTATCATTTTGAGTCTTTCCTATGTTCCTCAGGTTCCATTCATTCATGAATGATGTGCTTCCCATTTTATACTAATATATACTTTTAAAGAATCTAGACAAATCATAATTATTTTATCGCATATAATGACAGTAGAAAGACATCAGGATAAAAGAGAGAAAAAAGAGTAATGAGACTTTTAAGGTACAGCAGCAAGTGGCAGGTCATTACTGGAGTTTCAGAAACAGATGTCTTCAAACACGAGACCTTGTTTTCACCGCTTCTGGTCCAATCAGTGCCTTCGTTTCATTAGTTTCAGGACTGAAACTGGAAAAATATTCCACTGTAGTGTTTTGTTAATGAAAGATCAGTCTTCCGTTCTGCCACATTTATGTTGTTGACATAACTTAAAAAAGACAACAGAGTTTATTGTGTACATTAGATTATTACAGGAACAACTTTGGCAAAACTATCGATGACAGCCGAATCATTATCTAGAGTTGAATATAAGGAAAATACAAAGGATTTTAAAGAGCAAACACTGCAGGTAAAACATTTATTCACAATACTAAGAATGAATAAAGAAAAATCTCTAAAACCATAAACGCCTCAAATAAAGGTGTGAAGAAATGAAACTTACTGACAATAATTAAATGGACAAAAGTACAGATTCTGTATTTCCCCAGTTCCAGTACATTTACATTGAAGTAGTTATTTAAACAATAACTTTTACGATGGATCCAGTGACTTCAATTCCTCGACCTGTGACCCAAGATCTATTACCTGTATAAAGAGATATTTCATATGACTGCTTAATTTGAATTGTCTAAATAGCCATATTTATCATTGATGTATTAGTGAGCAAAATGATTTGATCATTACTAAATATTATAGGAATGTGATCACTCTACCTTGTCTTGAAGTTGATCTGTTTCCTCCTTATGTGAAGCTTCAGTCTCTTCTAGAGTTTTCTGCTGAGCTGTTTTCTTCTTCAGTAACTCAATCTCCCTGTATGAATAAATGGAAGGAAAAAGACATTGATTAGATTCCTGAAGTTTCTCATCTCTTGGGTGTATATAATTATCCTGGGCTGATTACTAAGAGAAAAATCTCATTTAAAAACAAATTTGCCAAGAAATAAGTGCTTAGAAACGTGATCTTTGTATTCATGTTGGTTTTATAGTTTATAGCAAGTTTGTAATTTTTATTTAATAATGAAAAGTAAAGATTTCCTTGTATCTTAGATGCATGTGATGTGCACATGTTTGGTAAAAGTTTATTTTCTTTAACAATTAGAGAAATAGATTATAAAAAAACTTTTCCTTCCGTTCGTAAATTTCTTGCAACCGTAGAAGATGTGTAACCAACTTATTTAATTTTGAATAAATAAATTGATCCAAACAAAAATGAGTGTCACATCATGAACCCTCTTACTGTTTATACAAATTGTAAAGGTTTTATGTGTGTTTAGTACATGTCTTCTAAAATGCTGCTATCTAATGATTACTGAAGGTACATTTAAATGTATTTATTAACCTTGTACATACAATTAACATTACATTACAATCAACAAATATCAAGTGAATATGTGAACTTACTTTATATTAAAAACTCAGGGTTAAAACTAAATCGGACCTTTATTAAGATTGAGGATGTGGATTAGTATCTGTGTTTTTTCTCACTTTTGCTGATACTCTTTTATAAGGCGTTTGGCCTTGCTGTATTTGCGCTCTAGAGCCTGGTATTGAGCCTGTGTTTCTTTCAGGTGCTCATCCACAGCCTGGCACAGACTCTGCGCCTCCATCCAATATCCCTCCAGCTTCTCCATGCGCTCCCGATTCTCCTGCATGTTATGTTCCATTTGGGCTTTTTCAGCACGCCAGCGCTGCTTCTCCTGCTCTGCATGATTCAGCTTAACACATAAAAACAACAGATTACTTTCTTAGACTTATCATGCAAATAGTAACAGAGATCAAAACTTTACAAATGTGGAAAACCAGAACTCTTTGTCCGAGGAAAAACTTCCCTATGTGTTCTTTTGAAAAATGTAAAGGCATAAAAATGGAAATTCTGCCATCATTTACTCACCGTCATAGCATTATACTAGATCTTTATGATTCTCTTACTTTTGTAGAACACAAACCAAGAAAAGTAAGCTGTAATACACTGATAATCTTCCCTTACACCAAGCTCTAAAGTCTCATTAAAACATATCTATATATTTGCGCATTTAAACTTGGTGCCTCAAAGCGTGTTTGATGTCAACAATGCTATAAATTATAGGCAGGTTTGGAAAGACAAGTAAATGATGACAGTTTTCATTTTCGGGTGAACTTTCTCTTTGTCCTAAGAAAACACAGAATTTGATTAGACATATCCAAAAAAAAGGTTATCATACCTTCCTCTTGAGCTGTTGGATTTCAGCCTGAGTCACAGCATGTTTGATCTGCAACTGTGCCAAAGTAGTAAACAGATTAAAGAACGTAACTTAATCTACTCTTTTGCAATGACAAAACTGGCAATTTAATTGACAGAGCTTACAGTTTTTTCAAATTGCTTACACACAATTTCTGAAACTATGGCTCAATTTCTTGAAAATCTACACACAAAACCACAAAAAAAAGCACACAGCAAAACATCAGACATCTCTTGAAAAAGCAAACACATCATTCAAAACTATTTTGACTCTTCCAAAAAATGTTTTTATAACACACAAACATAAAATGATTATCCACATGCATGCCAAACTACACACTGGTGAGAAAAATGTAAATACTATCTTGTGTATTTTGCTTGTTCCTTATGCAGTGGAGTGTACAGGATTTTGTGCACAAATACACAGTATGTATGCACAATTGATGAATGTTACAGTTATTGAACTGAACTGAATCAACACTGAAGTGACTTGAGCTGAATATTGAGATTATTGGCTTGTTGGCCAAGCTGCTTGTAATTATATATATGTAAATATATACACAAGAAATTCAAGGGGGTAAAAAATTTTTTTTATTTATTTCTCAAAACTGAGTTTTGATTTTTATGTGATCAATTTATCTATAAGTGTTTTCACACATGATCATTGGGTATAGGTCATCAGTAAATGAGTGAGGCATGTATAGCGAACTGTGTTTAGAGTTTATTCGTTGTGTGTTTTATTAGTAAAGCCACATGTGACACTTATACTTTGTCAAAGTTTAATGGGAAAATCTCCTCCGTCTCTTGACGTCATCCGTCTTTTTTGAACTTTACTTTTTTAAACTTTACTTTAACACAAGTACATTTTTCATTAGATACTGGTCAATACAATTTCTCTGTATGTTTTAAACCAGCTCAATTTGTGTCTTACTTCTTTATATTTGTGAGCAAGCTTCTCAGGGTCAGCTTCCACCGGTGACAGCATGTCCTCGTTTTCGGCCAAGTCAAACACCTCTATGGCAGTAGGGTATGTGGGGCTCATCTCGTCTTCTTCATCTTCATCAGTGCCATAATCACCCGGCTAGAAGGGAAGGACAAGGGAGCAGTCTTTTGTCACAAGTTTTTTAACTTTTTTAAAATTTTGTTATGATAAACACAAGAAAAATAAAGACTTTCAAGTCTGCTAACATGATAAAACACTCTTCCCTTCTTCACAGATATCTGAAGTTCAATACCAGAACAATTTGATTGTATGCAAATTTAAGAACAACATGGCAGATATGTATCGCTAAAACTGTAAATGAATCTGGATGAAACTTATACGAAATCATTCCAAGTAGATACAGTGAACTTTTCAGTTTTCCATGTTGGATTATAACTCATTAGATGTTTCAATGCTGTTTAGTGCACACGGATTCCACTGAGGGCCTGTTTACACCTGGTATCACCTGGTACACCTTGATCAGATCACAAGTAGATGAGGAAGACACATTCCTGTTTACACCTTGTATTTTAATCCGTCTCTTTTGTCCACTTCCAACCACTTCTGTCCTGATTTCTTCGAGGGGAGGGTCTATGGGTAGGTAAATGTATGGGTGTTTTATTCAGATCTTTCGATCCAATGGACAGAATAAGCTCTCGCAATTTACACATGAACGTGCCCGGAGACAACAGGTGTTTATCAGGTGTAAATAGGGCCTGAGGGGATGACGTCTGACCCCCTTAGCCGGGACCCAAGATGGGTGGCCAAGACTGTTTTTAATTAGTCAAACATCACACAAACCCTAAAGTAAAGTAACTGTCCAAGAGTGCTTCAGCAGTAAAGATATGCACAAGTACCTGATAACAGACTGTTTAAAAAAAAATCTGATACAACTATTCGGCTCACACATCACACATTGTTCAAATAAAAGCAAGTGCACAGACCTCTTCCTCATCACCCATGTAGTTGCCATATCGTTGCTCCATCATCTCCTGTTGCCAGCGCTCCTGCTCAAGGGTCTGCTGGATGAGCTGGGCGACTTCACTTTGCTCTCCCGGCTTCTCTCTCCCAATAATAAACCTAGGAACAGAAGTGTTTATTACGCACCCTGTGGTAATCTAAAGTTTTTATCTTTATCTGTTAGTGCTTGCTTATAGGCTGCGAGAGGAAGGTTCTACTTCTACTGTCTTTCTTCCTTTAAGGGGTCATCATATACATTTTCATAATTTTTTAATCATTTTACTTTCTCCTGAGGTCCACTTACAGTCTAATAACCTTTAGAATTAAAAGGGCTGCTTTTTGTTGCTGTGCCTTTAAGATTACAGTCTAAATGCCCTTTTGCATTCTCCAGAATCAGTAACGGTCTGTATTCAACAGCCTTGCATTACATAAAGACAATCTGCACTGAATGTGTCACTGAAAACTGCAGCTGCTCATTAATAATGCTGTTTTTTTAAGGATATGCAGAATGGCAGGTGACAATATATCTGAGTATAGCATTTGGCGGACATTGTAAATCATTTTACTTATATGTTCTTTTTTAATTGTGCCATTTAAAAGAGATCTTAAGACTTTTAAGATTTTAAGGGCATTCAATTTATGAAAATACCATATTTATAGTGATATGATGGTATGATGGCAACCAGATTTACTGTTGTTTACTTCTGATAAAGCACTTATAGATCCTTTGCTGCTCTGTCTGCCCTCTTTTATATTTATCCATCCTTAATTTACTCCCTTTTTTTGCTCGTACATTGTGTGAGTCTCTTCCCCCCAGTGTCTAATTTAATATAACCCTCTCCTTGTTCTGGCCTCCCCCTGTTTACACTTATCTATCATAATGAAATGTACTATTCTTCTCCTCTAAATACAAGCTTTGTAACACATCATAATTACAACTGTCACAATGACCCCCATTGGATGAATGCTGAATGAACTAAGGAAAAGAGCAGATACATAATATACATATTCCATTTAAGACTGCAATGAACCCACATCATTCTTTAAACACGTAAAGAGCAAAAATTAGTATAAAGATTGTATCAAAAGTGTTAATTTCACCATGTTATTGAGGTAGAAATTGGTACAGTGTTTCCATAACAGAGAGACCAAGCAAACATTACACACACAATACAGCTGTAGGCAATTGTAAAATATTATACAAGTCTAATGACAGTGTGCAACCTGCCCTGAATTCACAAAATTCATAAAAATAAAGACTAAATACTATTTAAATCAAGCTGTCATGGGGTCAAATGTACAGGCTATAATTACTTTGAATTTATTGCTGCCATCCAATCTGTCTGGGAAGTTCCTACTTACGATTTCGGAAGATGCAATTATGATGTGATTTGTCCAAGTGATTTTGATTAGGGAAGAAAGTATAAATGGGTATATACGTTCACAGTTAAAACTTAATTATGACCAAAACCAATTACCAATCCCAATACCATAATTTTTTATTACCTGCCCAAATTTCCAGCATTTCACACTGATAATTACATCATTATGGTGGTGTCCATGTGTGCTTGACTCATAAATACGAACCATTCCGACATTAATTTAAGGTAGCATATGATTAATTCAATATTTGTGCCTACAGCGATGAGTGAAATTCAGTGTTTAATGCATTAAATACAGTGGTGACTGTAGACTAGAGGACATGGTAAATATAACTGAAAAAATGGGTCTTAAATTAAATGAAACTATATCAGCAGGAAGGCGAAATGTCTATCGTAGTGGACTACATCCAGCTGGTCTTACCGTACTGTGCCAGATGTGTTTCTCAGGACAGAGGCAGCAAAACTTTGAGTTACACCAACCAGGCTTGTTCCATCCACCTCCACTATCAAATCATTCACCTGTATCCTGAAAGAGGTGAAAGTGTGCAATGTGACCATTGTGGAATGAGTTTCAGTAATCAAGTCAAGAAATAACTATGATGCTGTGGAATATACATAACATCTACCTGCCATCCCGATGAGCTGCCCCTCCCTCTGTAACGGTCTTGACGAATATACCGAGCTTCTCCAATCCCATGTCAGCTCCAGCACCCATACCAATAATACTGATACCCAAACCCTCATTGTCTGTTGATGGACAACACAAAAAGGAGAATTCAATCTTTAAAACATAGCTTACAATGGCCTCAAAATGTTTTTGTACAGGGGTTGGACAATGAAACTGAAACACCTGGTTTTAGACCACAATAATTTATTAGTATGTTGTAGGGCCTCCTTTTGCGGCCAATACAGCGTCAATTCGTCTTGGGAATGACATATACAAGTCCTGCACGGTGGTCAGAGGGATTTTAAGCCATTCTTCTTGCAGGATAGTGGCCAGGTCACGACGTGATGCTGGTGGAGGAAAATGTTTCCTGACTCGCTCCTCCAAAACACCCCAAAGTGGCTCAATATTATTTAGATCTGGTGACTGTGCAGGCCATGGGAGATGTTCAACTTCACTTTCATGTTCATCAAACCAATCTTTCACCAGTCTTGCTGTGTGTATTGGTGCATTGTCATCCTGATACACGGCACAAAACTGTGCTCTTACCCTGCTAATTGACCCTTCGCGTGGAGCTTGATTGACAGGTGTTCTGACCAATCATACTTCGCCATCCGCCATTTTGTCCGACAAAGCAGTCAGAAGAGATAGTAGATTAACATGGGAGGATTTGAACTTGAAAAACTGAATATACTGGCGCCTTTCCGCGGTTAAAACAACATTCCTTCTTATGTTAATTCATGTTTATTTGATGCTATAAATGAACTAGAAGGAAGAGATGATCGGATCACGAGCAGCTTTAACTGATGCTCTACAGCGATCTGTCACGGCACATTAAAGAGCCACAAAACGGTATTTATTGTTTCAATTTCTTTAAAAAAATGACCATATTTGAAAGGTGAGACTTTGTTTAATATGCTTAATATCAAAAGTAACCGAAAAGTAACCTGGTCTGTCCTGTCTGTCCGCGTGTTGTCAGTCTCCTCTCTGCTCCGCGATGTATTTTTCACTGTGTGAGAACATGGTGAGAGCGTGAGAGCGGCGTAGCTTGTCGGAACATAGCGACAGTAACTAAGGAGGGCGGGTCTTTGCGAAGGGTCAATTGGACCTTCACAGTCTGCTCTTATTGGTTCAATGTGCAATTAATGAAGATTGGCCACCAGGCTGGTCCAATTTAGCCATGAAACCTCCCACACTAAAATGAGAGGCGTTTCAGTTTCATTGTCCAACCCCTGTACATTTAAGTCACACTTAAAAAAACTATAAATAAAATTGCATTCAATAACAAAATATCAAACCAAATCAGGCAAATCAATTATTGTTGGTGTGACTTTTTTAGCAACTTGTTTTGCAATCATTTTTAGTTTATGTATGTACGTCAGCTCCTCTTAAGTTTACACAGGTGTAGTTCATCACAGTTCATGTTCTACTCACATTTGAGAACAGTCTTTAAAACAGTATGTCGATGATTTACCATCTCAAACCTAACAAACTTTTTGTGAAAGACTTTAGCTTGAAGTGTGCTTGTACTATACACTGCTGTATGTACTCAACCATCTAGTGTATGATGTCTTTTCTAAGGGTAGATTTGGAATAAAACAGTCCTCACTTCTTTTTTTAAGTACATCATTTGAGTACTGAGTACATTGTGATCATTGAGTGAGCACACTACTTGTACAAAATGGTTCAGAATAATAAGTATTGTGAAACGCTCCTTCATTTCCTCTTTGATATCTCTCTGTTGAGTGTTACTCTTTGGCTACACTTCTTTCGTTCTCCTAGTCTTTCATTTTATCTATAACACACTTTTATATGCTATATTGTGAATATAGTATAGGTGTTGTTAATCACAAAGTCCAGTAAAGTGATTATAATTTACAATACAGCATGGCTTTGAGTGTCTTACTGATTTTATATAAAAAAAAAGTTTATTATGGCTACAACGCTATGCATCAAATTTTAAGAACACAAATTTCCATTGAAACATCTTGTGCTCAGAGTTCTATAATCATTTAGTTATTTTAATACTTTTAAATTCAACATACTATTCACTAGATTTTTTTTTATGACTTTAAAAGATGAATTTCATTTATAGGTGAGCTTCACTATGCCCTACTCTCTCCAAGGGGCAAAGCACTTTGAGTAGTCAGAAAGGTGCAAGTATCACTGTCTCATATGTACATTTGGAACACCCTACACAAATCTATATGTCATTACTTTTTTATTTAAATTAGAATGTTACATATCAGTAAATTTGTATTTAAAATCCCAGATAAGATCTTAAATGGCCTTACTAGCCCTTTCATTACCTTTCTCCAGTTCAACGGGGAACAGGTCCAGCCTTTCCACGCGTTTCTCCAGCTCATACTCAGCAGAAGCAGCCATGGGGTCCACATCATCATTCCTCCTGTCATAGTCCTCATTGGAATAGGTTGTGAACACCTACAAATGTAATCATATATTAATGACCACTCATTTTGTTGCAGTATTGCATCATTCTGAAAAGTAATGTCACACCTCTGCAAGCTGCAGAATTACACTCAGAGAATTACACACATTATGCAACTTAATACTCAGTGTTAGTGGCCCGTTCACAGAAATAATGATAACTATAAAGATAACTATATTAGAGTCCACACCAATGCACAATATTGTTCTCCCCAAATATTATAAACAATAATTTGAAAATGCTCTTTAGTAGTTTTCTGGCAGGTCATTTTATGAGCCCACTGATTGGATTGAAATACAGGTATATTGATATTTACCAAAAGAACTCTTAAGTGTTGCATGCAGTTTGATTGTAAACAATTTTATCTACTGATGCACTGACAGTGGAATTGAAGTGGCTCTCTATTGAAAGCAAAGCTGTGTGGGCAGAGCTGCAGGTGTGCCCACTTCACGGCAGCTCTTGAGGCTTCACTGCTAGTTTTATACACTCAAAAAATGAACGAGGAAGGTTGTGCACTTTACATAATATATTTATATTTAGTTTACTTATAATAATTGTGTTTGTTGACTTGAAATGTTTTTTTCTAGTAAGGTCAACATAATTATGTCTCAACTTAACAGTACAAAATCCTAATGCGTTGTCTAAACACAAACTATTTATGTTAAGTAAAAAATTCTTACATCCAGATGGTGGCAGTATAGTGCGACGCCAACTGCCATTTTGCCCTAACTTAATTTGATTGTGTTCAATCTGTTTAACTATATCTATTACATGTGATTACATGATTGACTTGTGTTGCATTGACTGAAACTGGACGGTGCTTGTTAGTTCCCAGCATGCTTTGCATATGGTTGAATTAAGAGAGAATAAATGTTAAAATTAAGTGTTATTTTATATTTTTTTGAGAAAATGAGAAAAGGGGAAGACTTGATAGTGTGTAATTGTGTTTAATGTTCAATAACATTGGAATTATTAGAACCTTTTAAATTACAGTGGCTTACCATGGTGGAGAAGAGTGGAGCATTTTGTTTGGCTGTGGACTGATAACAAGTTTTTCTACTGCTTTGGTTGAAGGAGCGTGTAAATCATAGCATTTAAGATGCTAATATGTGCTGCTGCTAGCAGCACATATTATATATTAGCTATTATAATAGCTATACTCTCATACGTAATCTCACTAAATTAACTAAGATTAAAACACATAACTCAAAAAAGATGCAATTGAGTTTAATGGAAATGTTAATATCATGTTTAACCAATGCATCTATTTTGTGTTCAAATAACATGATAAAGGTTGGTTGACTTAACTTGGTTTGTTTAGATGGAATATAGGTGGCATGATTAAATCATGTTCATCCAATGAATTATTTTTTTGAGTGTATAATCTTTTTAACGTGGGTGCAGCCTGCGCCAACTTAACCTGACCTGAACACACACGCACACCGCCAAACAACATGCTTTGTAATTCTGTTTTCAGAATCTCATTCTGCTTCCTAGTCCCATAATTTATAGGGAGCAAGATTTTTATTTTCCCACCAAAAGTGATTGTAACCGAGGGAAAAGGTGTGCCAGGGTGGTGTTGCAGTCCATAATGCTCTGCATTATGGAAAAATTTATGGAAAAATATGCATTATGGAAAAATTGTGCTTTACTCCCATCTGTGCTTAAATTCCACTTGCACCTCTTCCCCACTAGCAAAACACCCTCTGATGCATCACATACACCAGCTGAGACCAGCCATTGCCTTATGATTCAGTTAGACTGTGTGGCTGGGATTTTTTGTGGTGCCTGATAGACAAGCCATTTGAGAGAATGAGTTCATGGATTTGCTTATTAATATTAAACACTATTAATGACTATAAATTCCCTTGGTATTTGAGGTGTAACATAAAGCTTACATAATAAAATGTTGGTAATGCAAATGTAATATGTAACTGTCCATCATTTTGCTAAACAACTGTAATTTTCTTCAAATTTGCCAGTTACGGATGTTTCAGGTAAGCAGATCCACAACAGCTTTTGCACCTACACTCTGTTGTTAGGCATCAACATAATTGTTCTGCGTTCTCATTGGTTTTCTGGCATATGTGGGGATTTCATGCTCAAGGAAAGCTGTCCGCCGCAAATTGTTTGCCCAAGTGAAGAAGTGTGCTGTTGAAGCCGAAAATCACATCGTAATTGATACAAAACTAACTAGACTAAAAATATAAAATAAAATAAAAAGCCATAACTGAAACTATTTTCATAGTATTAAAATGTAATGGATTTATTTAAGGAAATGACAATTGAAAATCCGTTTCAGTCTGCTAGGAAGAGAAAAATGTGAAATAGTAATAATTGGATAAAATAATTATTCTGCCATGTAATACAGTTAATTAACCAAACTGCCGGCTGTTTACAGTTACCAGTCATTTAGGATATGTTTTATAATTATATGGAGGCAGTCACCAGATTAGATGTTACACCTAATTCCTACTTGTTTTTTATTCTCACAAGTACACTTTTTCACACTTTCCTTTAGTTTAATTTGAAAGCTCAAATTATGTTGTCCAATCATACAGTTTGTATTGTTCTCACAGGTTCCTCTGCATCCACTTCACAATGCTTGCATTACATTCACTTCAGGAGTTTCAAATGTATACCATGTGTTACAATGGTCATTTAGTTATTTATATTGTAATACACATTATAGATTGTGGAGCATGGTGCTGTGATCTAGTTTTGCATATCACAAAGTTACAAAAGAAAGATTTCAGCTGACCCTTTTTACATGTTCCTGGTTTTATTATGCATTATTCATCCGTACCTGTTATTCCAAAAGGCAAGTGGTTTAGAAAATGAATTTTTGTTATTCCAAAGAAACAAAAATGGACTGGTTTTAAAACTTTTAAAACAGCACTTTAAGGTGTCATAGACACGTTCCCAGCTGTTTTAAAATGTAAGCAGAATAATTATGCAGTCTTTCTTAAGGTATCTTCTTTTGGCATTGCATTGCAATTATCCTTCACAGAGAAGGCAACACCAAAATGCCTTTCAAAAAGCTCAGTGAAAAAATCTATCCATGATGGCAGACAAAACCAAAGACAATTTTAAAGAGATTATAAATATACTTGCATTTAATTCAACCCTAAATGTATTGTTAAACAATAATTTGCACCATGTTTGTTAGTGCTATTCGGAAATTAGTTTCCTGTTCGGCTGTCATCACCAAGCCCATTTTTTTTCATCCACCTGTCATACTTTCAGAGTCCAATCAAGATCCCAGTGAATAAAATCAAGTCCTACCCTACTTTTTTCTCCTTGAATATCCTGTTTCATTCAGAAATAAATCACATTACGGAAGTAAAATGTTGTTTCCTGTTATGTAATAAAACAAAAATAATACCAGACAGTCTTTATTCCCCAGACAACCACCAGCTTCCTAAATCCTCATCCCTCAATTCCACCCACTCATGTCCTGCCACAAGCATCCCACAGTTAGCAGCACATCCCACATTAAACACAACCCCTGAGAGAAAAATTGTGCTTTACTCCCATCTGTGCTTAAATTCCACCTGCACCTCTTCCCCACTAGCAAAACACCCTCTGATGCATCACATACACCAGCTGAGACCAGCCATTGCCATTTGATTCAGTTAGACTGTGTGGCTGGGATTTTGTTGTGGTGCCTGATAGACACAAACATCAGATTAAAGAGGGGGAGGATGGAAAGAGAGAGAGAGAGGGAGAGACAGTGGTGTTCCAGTTGTGTGAGAGTGCCAGTAGGTCATATCTTTTAACAGATGGTCAGGGATACCCCTCCTCCGCTCAAACTGTCCCGTCCTGGCTTTGCTGCCCTACTAAAGGTATGCATGACAATAATTTTACAGTAAAACCCATTATAGGAATTGCTGTTTCTTGTTGCATGAATCTCATGAAACTTGTCAATACGTCATGGTTATATTTCAACAGCCCATCCACCACCACCACCAATAAATAAATTACATTTACCAAAAAAGAAATGTAAAATATATTTATTTCAGCTCACTGTAATGTAAAAGTCTCTATCTCATTACAATCCTATATATACATTTATTTTAGTTTTACATAACAATACTGAGAGGGGTTTTTTTTTTGGGGGGGGGGGGGTGCGCTTAATTATAATGCAAAAATATGGCTGCTGTAACACTTCAAGACTTAAGATCATAAGACGCAAAACAAAATAGGAAAAGTTCTGACAGGAAAACCCATGTAAGGAATAGTGCTAATTGTCAGTTCGAAATCATAAACCCAAATAAACTGGTTGAAAAAGTTGTTGCCCGCAACCACTGACGTTTTCTACTCTACTCTCTGCTTGAGGTCAGGAACAAGAGAGTTGCAGTAAGATTGGTTCCGTTCCAGTTGACAGGAATAGACTGTTGAGCATTAAAAGCACACTATGTTTTAGCTAAAACATAAGGCAGATGTTTTCCAGAGATTTTTTTCTTCCCTTTCTCTTCAAACACTCCAGTTACAAAATGTTCTTACTCTTCTAGCTATTAGTAAATACATTTAGATAAAAAAAAAAAAATCTACATACGTTAAACATAAAATAAAATAAAATGTTGTTGCTAGGAATGGCGCTAACAAAGCCAGGATAAAGGGTTTGATTCCCAGGGAATGCATGAACAAATATTAAAAAATGTATCCCTTTAATGCAACTTATGTCGCTTTGGATAAAAGTGTCTTCCAAATGCATAAATGTAATGAATCACTGGAACAGGGGCCATCTAATTGCATCAAAGGATTTCACTAAAGCATTTCACAATTTTCTGGACACATCACGGATATTAGCTAAAATAACAGCAGTACTGTAGCTCATTCACACAAAGTTTTCCCAGAACAAATACGCAAAATACATGGCAAAAATAGCTTATTGTTGAATTTAGGCAGTCATTCCTGAACACCATCTATATCCTGCAGATCTGAGGCTTTGTTCAATAATGTAGCATATGGTATACTGCAAAGCTGGATTTTATCCTAATGATGTCCTGCTATTGAGTAAAGAATGAGGGATGGATGAATTAACTGCTCCTGCAGCTCAAATACGAATAATTTGCACTTCCTATAAATAATATACACCTCTCTGTTCTAATTATATATATTGAAAATCATATTATTAAAATGCATTAATAAGCAGCATTTTTTAAAGCTATTTGATTAAGGTTTGAAGGCTGAAATGTAAAGTAGGGCAAAGCCACCTTGATGTGAGTATTCAAGCTTCCTGTGGTGTCCCTCAGGGACCGAGGTGTGAGGAATGTCCTTCTGTCTCACTCACAGGCAGTTCTGGGCTGTCTGCAGGATCATGATATATCTGTCAGTTGTCTGACTGTCTACTGGCTCAAAATTCCAGGTCAAATTCACTGCTACACATTTATTCCTTTATTACTTTGAAACATACCCAAGCCAAGATTCACTGCCACTATTTCTTCCTGATATTAAGCACAAAGTTAGAGTTTACACAATGTACTCTTTTCCATGCAATTACAATGAATAGCCTTGAAAAGCCTCAGAAGGATGCAAGCACCCTAAAATTACTATAATATAAAAAAAGCAGTCCATACAACAATCATGCGACCATAATATCACACTGGAGGGGAAGATTATCAGAGTATAACATAAATTTCTGGTCTATTCCTCTCACAAAGCTATTCTACGTGAGCCTCATTTTTATTTCCTGTTTTATGATACATTTATGGTGCTTTTTAATTTCCCAGTCTTGGTTCTAAAAATGTTCTCTCTTTTTTTCTGGATGAAACATGACCCAGATATTTCTTAAGAGTTACACTCACCTATTTATATCTAGAAAAATAATTCCTTAACTACAGTTGAAGATTATAAGCAGGACTCAATGTATTGTGTAAAAATAAAATAATTATCTATATTGATTTTTTACTAGTGGTTTACCCATATTTTGATTTACACATTGCATTGTGTTGTATTTCAGCGTTAAAGGAAATGTCCATATTACCTTTTCCATTTTTTCCACAGTTTTTTTTTCTTACAGTGAAGAGATAGATAGCCTACCTTAATAGATCATTTCCCAAACTTTAATGGCCTCTCTCACCAGGTTTATTTCTAAGTTACATATAGCTTGCATAATAATAACAGACATATATTGATTCTGAACCACAGGGTAAGGTGTAAAAGATACAAATATTTTATTACACATTTTAAAGGGTAACTAAACCCTAAAACAACTTTTTTTTGTTAATGATCTATAAGACTGGGGCTTTATTAATGCTGTTCATTGGTGTTAGTAATTTTTTTGACATTTGGGTATAAAGTGTTTTAATTCTACAATATATGGTGTAAAAACGTCTGAGTGCTACCCTCTTCAGGTTGAACGGTGGCTACTGCAGTTAAATTTTCCTATTGGATGTTGTGGACGCTATGGGAACCCAATTCAATCACGCTGTGCTATTTTTTATCTGACGACTTCGCTCTGAACTCCCGCCTGAGGATGCAAGGCCCGAGGCTTAGAGTAGAACTTTAAGTCAGAAATCCAACGGGTGTCAGATGCCGGGGCCAATAGAAGGGATACCTAGTGGTTTGGGCTCTTTAGAGACCAACACCCACTTAGATAGAAAGGACTCGTGCCTGCAGAGCCGGCACCTCCAAGTTGTAAAACCACACAAATGTGGACGGTGAAGACCAGCCGGCTGCCACACAAATGTCTTCAATTGGTACACCACTGAACCATGCCCATGAAGAGGCCATGTCCCTTGTGGAATGAGCCCTGATGCCTATGGGGCATTGAATGCCCATTGAGGCGTAGGCCAAAGAGATAGAGTCTACTATCCAACGTGACAATCTTTGCTTCGTGACTGGGAGCCCCTTGGTGCGGCCGCCGAAGCATACAAAGAGCTGTTCCAACTGCCTGAACAGGGCAGAATGCTCTAAATAAACTCTGAGAGCCCTGATGGGGCAGAGCAGACTTAATTCTCTATCGTCTTCTGACAGGGGAAGGGCAGATAGTGAAATGACCTGGGCTCTGAACGGAGATTAGAGCACCTTGGGTACATAGCCATGTCTCGGTTTGAGGATGACTTTGGAGTTGTTGGGCCCAAACTAAAGGCAGGAAGCGTTCACAGAGAGCGCTTGTAAATCTCCCATTCGCTTGACTGATGCTAGGGCTTGAGCGAAAGTGGCTTTAAGTCAGCCGACTGAAGTGGCTTGAAAGGGGGTCCCCTAAGATCCCTGAGGACCATGGATAAGTCCCATGGGGGTAGAGAGGGAGGACGATGTGGGTTCAGCCTCCTGGCCCCCTTGAGGAAGCTTCCGACGAGGACGTTCCTTCCTAAGGATTGGCCGGCCACAGGGGCATGGAAGACTGCTATGGCCTCCACATATACTTTGAGCGTGGAGGGGGTACGACCCACGTACAGTAGCTCTTCACATGAGTAGGGGTCTAGGTTCTGAGCTGAGCACCAGCTGGTGAACACTGACCACTTAAGGACATAGAGGCATCTTGTGGACGGAGACATTGATATAGCTTAGGACTCTTTCCGGGAGGTCCCCGGGTACCCATTGAGGGGCCATACTGTCCTGTTGGCCTGAGTGAGGAGGTCCTCCCTCAGCGGTATCGGCCGGGGAGCTGTCTCTAGCAGCTTCATCAACTCGGGGAACCATGTTTGGGTCTGCCAGAGAGGGGCTATTAGGAGAACTGCACGCTTGTTCTCCCTGATCCGTTCGATGGCCTGAGGGAGCATCGAGACCAGAGGGAATGCATAAAGGGGGCGACTGGTCCATTTGTGGGCCAGCACATCCCTGTTCTTTGAAAAGAATGTTGGGCAGTGAGAGTTGTCTCCTGAGGCGAGGCCATGGTGTACAGGTTGCTCGACCTAAGCCGACCCTGGCGATTTATATATGACCCCACTGCCATGTTTTCCGTCTGGACCAAGACGTGGTGTCCCGCCAGGTTCGGGAGGAAGGTTTCAGCACCCATTTTGACACATCGGGGATGGCTTCCCAGGCCTTGACCCGAGCGACTAGGGGCTGAATAAAGTCTGGAGGCGGGCCGCCATGTATCGGGGACCCGGCCACCCAGGTGTTTTGAAGAGGAAAAGTGCTCTTTTTCTGAGAATTTTTGTCGCTGTTGAAACAGAATTTGTTTGCAAGGGTGCGTGAGTCAAAACCAGAGTATCCGAGCAGAGCGTGAGCGGAGCGGTAATACTTCCTCCTGAGCGGAGAGCGCCTTTCTGAAGATTCCGCTCCGCTCGCTCCGTCCGCTCAGCGCCGCTCGCTCTACCCAGAATGCCCTATTGTGATTTGATAGTTCGAGAATCTGTGAATTAGCTAAAGCAATAGTGGGTTGGTTATGGAGTTCAAATATTGTTTTGAAGAAGTTGCGAGCCTTATGCATAAATGCACAGTAAAAATCACAGTTAAGAACGAGCAGGGAGGAGAAATTGAAAGGGAGTGTGAAGAGACTGTGAGAGTTAGCAAAGATTCATATTGGAATCTAAAGCGTCACATTTCATCTTGTTTGTGTGTGCGTGCGCACACGCGCGTTTTAATATGCCTGTTTTGCAACTGCAGTTATGTTCACGGAAATAAAATAATGAATGTCTGAGCGGGATCTGAGTGGGATTTGTTTTACCGGTGAGCATGTGCGATTCATTAGTGGAGTGTTCGCTTGGGACGCGAGCGACTGAGTGGAGCGCACGGACATAGAGCGGAATATTGAGCTGAGTGTCACACCGCTCCGCTTCGCTCACATGCTCTGGTCAGAACAGGCCCTTTGACTGCGATCAGAACATTTCCAGCCGCCTGAACTGAAAAGGGGGCTGGGGGAAGCAGAGTCACTGTAGGGGCACAGCATTTGAAACAAAGCTGCGCTGATCTTTTAGAGTGGAATTTTGCCTTTTAGGCGGAACACTCGTGAAAAGGATACTTTGTCAGATGACCACAGGGAAACGCGAATCAGCAGATGACGGCTGTGGTGAGCAGGACGAGGCCGAGAGCCGTGAGAGAGCGGCACGAGGCCGGTGGCGCTCATCAGTAATCATGCCACGTCCTGCTCGCCACAACGGCGTCAAGTCAGAAGCGCTGAGCAGGAGGCCGCTGTCCGCTGAACTGCTGCTGCAGATTCTCTGCATTCAGCTGCTGGACTCGTTCGACAGCGAGAAGGCTTTCAAGCTGGAGAGAATCAGCGAAGAGTTGAGTTGAGAAGAACTGAGTCGTCGCTGAAGGAGAATAAATCTAATGTATATGGCGAAATGGGCCACTTATATAGTCAGTAGCTCCGCCCATTTTGGCAGGCTCAGCTCTCTGGTGGCGGGACGAGTCCTGATAGGTTTGCGGAGCCACACCGCCTCGCCATAGGTTTGTGCAGTTCCCACAGCCGAGCCAATCAGCTCTGCACTATGCTGGCAGTGCAGCTCCACTGCATTTTAAAATAAAGGCTTCAATATTCTCTAGAAAAGGAGTTTTCCCATAGAGTCTAGCAGACGCAACACGAGTGAACCATTTTCGAAAGAGAAATGAAAGGAAATGTAAGTGTCAATGAAAAATTTTAGAAGTTTAAGCGTTTGGAGGACAGGCAGTGACAATAATGCTATTTATAAACACTGCCAAGCCACTGAGAGAAAGAGAGACAGGGAAATGAGTGAAAGAAAGAAAGAGAGGAGAAAATGGGATTAAAATGGGAATGACTTGGAAAATTAAGGGAAGATAAGGGAAAAAAATAATACTAGATGAACTTGACTGAATATGTTCATCTCAAATGAATATGGGTTGAAGAAGGACACAGAGAGGTGAAGAAGTGAGCAACTGAAAGAGGGGCAGAGAGAGAGAGACGGAGGGAGGGAAGAAAATGAGAACAAAGCGGTTAGTGTGAGATCTGCCTCTTAGGTCAGCCTCAACTCTCCAGCCTAAAAAGAGGGAGAGAGAGAGAGGTTTAATAAAGACCCAACACCCTAGCCAGCACAACAGGCCTTGTGTTTGACGGAGAGCTGTTAAATTCATTTAGGAAGAAAACTTTGTCCTAAATTCGGTCCACAAATAAGAAAGGGGGTGAAAATGGGACAGAAGGAGAGAGAGAGACCGGGAGAGTGACACGGCCACTTACTGACCAACACAAAAGCAGCCACAGTTTGGCAACGATTGAATACAGTCTCTTTGGACTGCGGCCTCTATGTGATCTCACACACCAGTGAGAAACACTGTACAAAGACTCCAGATTGAGAACCGATTACTTAAAAACAGTTTTTACTTGTTTAAATGGTTCTGGTTTTGCACAAAAATTCTGGTGCAAAGTAAATGCTGTGGCTATACAGTGGCACTGCCATAGACCATGGTTCTGCACGTGGCTGGGTACCCTGGGTGAACCACTTTGGTGTAACAGGTGGTATAATATTTACATTGTCGTTTGCAGTGCGCATGCGTGTCGGGAATCAATAGGCACAGGTAGCCAAGACTATTTCGACTGTTATTACCCACAGATAGGCAGCTGCTTTTAAACGGTCCCATGCTTATTTGTGTTCACACTCTGTCGTCTAAAGACTTCAAAGGTTTCTAATTCCAACATGATTTACAGCAGTGAGCATTGTAGCCAATAGTGCTGCAAATTAATTGATTGACAGCTTCTGTCATTATAAAGGAATCACTATTTGCTCAATTTCTAGCCTATATAATCTATTCACAATTTGAATAAACATGTTTTTTTTTTTCATGCTGCTAAGAGGACCAACGGCCACGTATACACGACACGTATATCTCTGTCAGGAGAGACAACTGCATTTAAATGCAGAGTGAATCCGCTAAAATATCCCTGATATTATATGACAATAAAGGCTCATATTTGGCTATATGTTCTTTTAATTTATGGAGACCTCTACGGGTGCAGGTTTACCAAACAGGACCCGTGCAGGACTGCATTAATTCTTTTTTAAATTGTTTAAAGTAGACTTTTCAACCTAGGCTCATTGGAAATACATGACTCAAGTGAAATGACCAGTGAATGCTGCAAATTTCGTTTTCTCAGAAACAGTTAAATGTGACCGTGGCACCATTGTATCACGTTAAATAATTCACATATCACAGAAGTTCAGAAACTAAATGTCCGGCAAAGGCTAAAGCACATTTATAACATTAATCGTGTTTGAAATTAACGTACCCCCAACAGTAAACCCTACCCTAAACTTGACCGGTTACACTTTATTTTGATGGTCCCTTTAACACATTCACTATAAGTAACGTTGCACCTATATGTCTACTAACTCGCATTAGAGTGTTAGTCGAGTATTAGTAGACTATTAGGATAGGGTTAGAATAAGTTGCCAGACATGTAGTTGCAAAGTTACTTGTAGTAAGTAGAATTTCTGATGGAGGTCTATTAATACTCTAATGAGAGTTAGTTGACACATAAGTGCAACATTACTTATAGTTAACAGAATGTTCAAAATGCAACTGCTCTCATATATTGCCGCAGGACAGCAAATGTGAATACATTTTTTGTAATCTCTGCAGGACTGTGATATGAAGATTGTGCAAAGTAACATATTTGTGAAACTGTGTGAAAGTGAATGGCAGGCACAATATCGCCTGTGAGAGTTATCGCCTGTATTAAAATAGCTATTTTAACAATTTTGATTGGATCGATATCTACAATATTTAATGACAATTCTTTTAAATAAGGTCACTTTTTAATGTGTACATGTATAATCATGTATAGCCACGGCGCTGCGTGTGGCAAATTCAAAAGAGTTTACAAAGACGAAGTAAATCCAAACAATTGCGGTTTATTCCAGAAGACAAAGAGTACATGCACACGCAATGGTAACACATACAATAACCGACCGTGAACACAGAACAGAGAGGAACAATGAAGACCAGGTGATAACAGCTGAACACGGTGAGTGATGACGATGATGATCGCTGCCAGGTGCGGGTAATGGTGGAGGAGTGCGTGCAGGTGTGAGCCGGAGAGGATTATGGGACATGAAGTGCAGACAGTGACTAACAGGTGACAGTGACACATGATCTACAATGAGCATTATTTATTATTCATCTTTAATGTTAATGGATAGGTTATTGTTAGTTCAACGTTATACAACTTTTTAATTTAAAAAACGTATTAATAAATGTGTAATTTTAAAGTGTTTCCCATTTTACTCTACTATGTGTATATTATTTCCTATTATTATTTTCTTCTATTAATAGGTCAGCTATTTCTACCCTTATCACTTACAGGAGGGGGTTAATCATGTTTTCAAATTCCCTGCATCTGAAAGACTCACACCTTTCTCTCAGATGCATAATGTGGGCGCATGTTCACATTTTAGGCAAGCTCATAATTGTACAAAAAAAAAGTATGTATAATTGTACTGAATGAGCACTTAATGTGTACTGATCAGATCTTAAAAGTATTATTATTATTTTACTTAGCAGATACTATAGATTTTAAAGAAATAAAAGGCCAATTAAGTGTACTTAAAGAGAGTACACTTTCATGGCACACCTTTTTTAAAAGTGCATTTTATAACTAAATCAAATTATCAAATATCATGCTTTAAAGAAGTACATTTATTTGCATGGTAATTTATAATGTTATCTGTAGTGTGTTATTCAATATTACATTTAAAAATAATATATTTTAAATGCACTGAATTGCAACTTCATTGTTACAAATGTGTAATTACAACATTTTAACTAAATAGTTTCAATAGAAATTAAAGTAGGCCTATATTTTAGTTTAAAATAAATGCTATTCACTACATTTGTTAGTACACTATAACCATATTTCAAAGACATTAGAACTAATAATGAAATTGCATATTCAGATTAGTGAAGACATCGTTAAAATAGTCCATGTGACTACAGTGGTTAAACCTTAATGTTATGAAGTGACGAGAATAGTTTTTGTGCGCAAAAAAACAAAACAAAAATAACGACTTTATTCAAGAATTTCTTCTCTTCCCTGACAGTCTCAGACTTTTGCACACAAAAAGTATTTTTCTTGCTTCATAACATTAAGGTTGAACCACTATAGTCACATGGACTGTTTTAATAATAGGCTTGCTCGACTTGAAATGGCGCTGCACAGACCGGCTGGTTTAGGACATCAAAGTACCCCGATTGAAAAACATTCACCGATCGGTCTGTCCAGCGCCGGTTCAAGTCGAACAAGCCTGATGTCTTCACTACCTTTCTGGGCCTTGAAAGTTATGACGTTGGCTGCTGCTGTCTATAAGGGGTCAGAAAGCTCTCAGATTTCATCAAAAATATCTTAATTTGTGTTCCGAAGATGAATTAAGGTCTTACGGGTTTGGAACGACATGAGGGTGAGCAAATAATGACAGAATTTTCATTTCTGGGTGAACTAACCCTTTAAAGGGGCCATGAACTGAGAAATCAAAATTCCCTTGATCTTTTGACATATAAGAGGTCATTGTACTATAATAAAATATCGTGAAAGTTTCAGAGCTCAAAACTTCCCCGTTTGGAATGTGCTACTTTAAGATGTAATAAGGTAGCTAAACACCGCCTCTGCAGAAGAAGATTACGCCTGCTTCCATCACTGCGTCTACCGCCACTGATTCGCAGTGTATTTGGTAAATAACGAGACGCAAACGCAGGTCAATGCAGAAACCAAACGATAAAGATGGCTCTGAAGACAACAAGATGCTGTGCAGTGCCAAGTTGTGGAAAAACAGTCTTTGCATTGCCTTCCTTCTGATCCCAACATTGGGAAACAGTGGATGAACTTCATTATTTTAATGAAGTTCCAGACCGTGTCTGTAAGAACCTGGTCCTTTGATCACTTAATTATTTTATTTATTATTTATTTATTTATTTTTACCGCAGATTCATTTATAAACAAAGCACAATTTGACGCACGATTTTCATAAAGATTGAAACTAAAAGACAATGCTGTGCCGACTATATTGGATCCAACAATAGCATGACACACCAAACAAATGTGAGTAATGTTTTTATTGCTTGGTCACTATTGCTTTGATTGTTATTGGGCAAT
This sequence comes from Chrosomus eos, assembly GCA_036326025.1. NCBI lineage: Eukaryota > Metazoa > Chordata > Actinopteri > Cypriniformes > Leuciscidae > Chrosomus > Chrosomus eos. Next base: position 9,833,860 of record CM070830.1, on the reverse strand, counting down.
TCCAGCGTCATGGATGTGACATTTGAACTCATAATGACAGGTGAAATGTCTCAGAAAAAAAAAACTTCTTACAATATTTAAATTGGAAATGCATATTCTCAGAGCACCCCATCTGGGAATTGACAGGCAAAATATGTTTTTCTAAAATATATTTAAGCACCCCCAAAAAAGGAAAATATGCATGCGTTATGGATGTGACGGGAAATGACAGAGTTTTTGGTATTCTGTTCGATTTCCTTTAAAGTCTGTGTACTTTTAAATCCAATGTATAAATATTGCTATCCACATGATGAAGGGGTCTTAGCTGAACATAAAAATATCAATGTTTAAAATATATATATATTTATGAAGTGTATTATGAGGAAAAAACAACGTTATGGATGTGACAAAAACCCTGTTATGGATGTGACGCGTCTGAAATGCATAGAATCTGTTTGGAAAATCAAACCATCATGGCACTTTTGTTGACGCATAATGGCTGTGTTTTCACATTAAGAAGACTGTCTGAAATGATTCTGAAGATTATTAAATAAACTAAAACTTTAAAACGTTATGGACGTGACAGTGCACAGAAGCGTCAATACCTCTTTATTATAGCCCTTATAAATTCAACAGGCAGTGCTGTTATGACCAAATTACTATATTTATTTCTCAGGCATGCCTCCATCTTTCTGCAAAATGCTTACTGTTAAAATAAAGTTTAAAAAGGGGGGTCTTTGATACCTTTTTTTGAAAGTATGAAATATGGCTGGTTGAAAATGTAATTTAAGCATTGTTGCTCACCTCATATCTGGTGGATAAACAAGGCAATTTTCTTAATTTTTGTTAAAGCACATTAATACAGTATATTACAGACCTAAATGGACAACTTAAAATGGGTTTTGTTCTTTTGGTTAAAACTTTATTTTTCATGGTAAAGATGACCTTTGCATGGAATTGCCCTATTACAGATCATTTGATATGCACTGAGTATTTATGCGTTTTAACCTGTACTGTGACCAGTGATTTCTGTACAGAAATCGAGTTGCAATGACGAGATCGCTACATTCAAACAGAAGATTCTAACATTCTAACCAGAGGCTAAAATCAGGCTAGGGAAAATGCCTTTTATTTCCAAATTATGACAATTTTTGACAATACTAACATTATAAGTGCACCACAGGAAACATTATGAAAGAATAAAACAATGCAGTTCATGACCATTTAAGTGAGTCAAAAAAGCCCACTAAAATGCAGCTTAATTGCATTAATTATAAACTTAAACAAAATTTAAATTATCATTTTAATTTCAATTAACATCCAATTAGGTGAATGAAAATATTACAGTCAGTTAGCACTAAAGTATATAAAGTATACGTTTTTTTCATAATAAGCACTCTAACTATGCTTCTTTTTCACAGACTTATGGTGTTATTGTTGAGTCTTTTTAAACGGCCAAAAGCCAACAGTTTTCTTCAGATTGCTGCAAAAAGGCAGAGCATCCAAAGATGACCCATGATTTTCTTCTTGCTATTGTTAGTCAGTGCAGGATGTATAGTTTAGGGGGAGTGACATTCTTAATTCTAGAGAGAATGTTATTGGACCCAGGGTCCTGAAAGGATCTTTTGGTAAAAGTTGGTTCAGTTTCATGTTCATAAAGTATAGACAGAACTACATGCTGATCACAAGCAGGGCAGCTGGCTGATCAGACACATTGTCTGAGGTATGTTTGTTACCTCAGCCACTGATGTCAGGTCAGCATTTGTCTTGGATAAATGTCACCCTAAATCACAAAGAGGAAGCCATTGGGAAAGAATAGATGCCAAGACAAACCGACTGACGGTCTGGATTATGTTATATTCTATTCAGCTCATTCAGTCTGTACCAGTCTGCAGCCTCTAAGCGTACCAACTAGAGGCCAAAGCTTCTACAAGAACCAATACATAACAGACTGAATTATATAACGTAGTTCATTCATTCACTCAGTCCAACACATACTACACCAATCCCCAGGCGACCATTTTAAGTGAACCAGACCCATCTCATTCACCTTAATGAATATGAAAATAAAAAGAACCATAAAATACAAACACAAAACACAGCTCATTTGAATACAGATTAATCAAATACTTTTCAAAGTATACTTTTTAATGTGCATAAACATTATCCTACCTGAAAACATGGTCAGTGTCCTAATTTCTTGTTAAATAGTGTACTTAAAATACAAAATATACATAAACTGAAAATCTTCCCCTCCATCATAACTCTCAAATATCATTCATAATTCAAATGTAACAAATACCAAGAGTGTTTGGTGATGATTTTCTGTAAATGATTTCAATTTTGATCTGTTCTTAAAGCAATCATGTGTCTCCATAAGACCTGGAATATATAGTGCACTATTTAAAAGTAGTTTTTTTTTTTAGATTGATCAGTGTTACTTCTCAACATTTTCGATCCGAAGGCCTCCTGTTAATGTCCAGCACAACGTTCTGGCCCACAATAGGCTATTTTATATATTTATGCTGTAATCAAGGCAAAGTAGTTTTTTTATCAACAGAAACGGAAGTATTGTTGATATATTAAATTCATTCATTCATTCATTCATTTATAATACTGATTCCAGTTTCAAAAAAATGTGTGCTTTTCAATATAAAATAAACATGATTTCAGTTTACACCTTTGTGTTTTTTAATTGGTCATTGGTATATAAATATATATAAAACCAATAATTTAATAATTTTATTTTAATAATATCAATGAATTCATTTAAATGTTTTTATATTATCCTGAGGCCCCATTGGAAGTTTCCCTCTTCACCCTGATTGAGAACCACTGCCCTATAGATGTAAAGGGCAGCTTAGATGTTCTGCAAAATATCTAATTTTACAATCTGAGGAAAAAAGAACTTCATATTGGTTTGGAATCTTATGAAGGTGTGTAAATTATGACAGAATTTTTAATATGTGGTGAAATTTTCCTTTGTATAAACTCACCTTGATGGGCGCAATGCTGAATTGAATTTTCCGGCTCGGGGGCGGATCCTCCTCCGTAGGTAATCCAGTAATCTCGGAGCAGCTCGACTCTGGCTCATATACATCATCTTCATCCTCCTCATCCTCAAGCTGGCTACCACCAGAGTCTTCTCCTACTGCGCTGTAGGCACTGATATCCACCAAATCAGCCGTAGAGTAATCCTCCTTCAGAGTACCATCATCATCCTCTTTCTTACTGACCCCCACTGATGGACGAACATGTCCATCTTCGCCCTTCCTTTCAGTGCTGGTGATGCCAGACTCCATAGTGTTTCTCTCCAGGGCCTCTCCATTGGAAGTAACTCCCCCATTTCCCAAACTATGGACATCAGCAGAAATAAGAGTACCTTTAGCCTCTGTGGCATTGGCCTGTGCTGGCTTATGCTTATCTAGAGTATTGGATTCAGTGGCACTAGATTCATCCTTCTCCGCTGTCTTTTTCTCTTCCAAGGACTCCTTTTCCAAACACGTGAGACTGCCCTGAAGCTCAGATGCTCCATTAATGCTGCTAAACCTCCCATCTTTTTCCGCCTGGTGTTGGTTAACCCCATCCTCCTTGTTTGCCCCCGAAGGAATGGCGCGTACCCGTTTGGTGATGATTTTGGAGTTGAGCGCACCGACCCGGCCGGTGACCCCGCGCAGAGGTAGAGGCAGCGGGGGCGTGTTGGACAGCCGGTGCAGGTTGTTCCGCAGCTCGGCGGCCCGCTCGAACACAGCGCTGAGCTGGCTGACTGTGGGCGACACAGCCTCGACGGTCCCGCCGATCGCGTCCAGGCTATCCAACGACTCCGTGCTGCCGTTAAAGCGCGCGACCACGTCCAAACGCGACGCATCTTGAAAGCCCGCGGCGCGTTCTTTTTTCAGTAATACGCGATTGGAAGCCGCCTGCTTCTCCTGCAGCTGCTGCTGCTCAAAGATCTTCCTCGTCTCCTGCAGCTTGGAGTACCTGGGCGACGCGTCCGTTTTGCTATCGAAGCGGTTGACGCGCTCGGAGACGCTGGATCCCAGTTTAAGCAGCGCGCTGTGATCCACGTTCTCGTTTAGGCTGCCAGCTCGCGGTAGCGTGAGACGCACCGCTTTGGCGTCGCCGTTCGTCTTTTGCGGGTCTTCAGCCTCGGTGGGTGAGGATGCGCCCATCTGCATGAACATGTTCTTGATACGGTGCACGTTCGAGCCGTACGTGCGACCGCGGCTGGTGGGCTTTGGCTTGACATCCTGAGCGTCGCCGTTATTTAAGATATCGTTCGCCGGCTTCAACGCGTGAATGCCCGCTGCCTCGTACGCGTTGCGGTGAGGAGAGGCGCTGCGGAGCGCGGTGGTGCTCGCTGGCTTGGAGGAGGATGAGGATTCGGTCTTCATCATGGTCTGTTAGGCTTCTCCGAGGCGATGCGATAACAGCATCTCTGAGTCGTTGGCCCAGACGTTTTTGTCAGGACAAAACTGTCGCTGATGAACAATAATGTGCCCTGAAATATGATGAAGATAACAGTGAATTAATTCCCATGAATGCGCGTAGAGTGTCCGTCAGCGGCATGGCACAAGCACCGCACCATCTTTCCGTCTGTGAGAGAGAAAAAAACGCCGATTAATGTATAAATCACACATGCATTCGTGAAAGATTAAAGGAGAAACTAGAATAGCGATGCGCCCTGGTTTTTCACGACAGATTGTGCATTTATAATCCGCGATCGTTTTTATCTCTTGATGTAGTCAGCTGCAGATTTTTGCCTTTCCCACTGGTGCTGCAGCAGCGCAGAGATACAGGGTCATAGAGCGCGTCTGATTTCACACCCTCGCAATAGATTTTTAAGGGGTCACACTTTAATTCCTCATACCGGGGCTCCGTAAAATATAGGCTACCACTGACACCAAATTAGGTTTTCAGTTGTCAATTTTAGTGTTTAGACTACTGCGTAGGCCTACACATTTTTTTAAATTTCTATTTTATTATATTATAATATTTCTTTTTTTAAATTCATTTTTTGTAATGCAATCACTCAGTCAAAATCATTGTAAGTGTATGCAAAATAGCAGTTTGAAACCAGTCATGAAAATGGCCAAAACACTTGAATTCTATAGGCTACTACAGCTTTGCTACACATCTTCTCTAGCTATACAAATATTTTTATATTAGGTATATACTACATGACAAGATGTGCTACCATATTTTCAACATTTTATGAAACATTGATTTGTGATGTTGTTATTTTAAATATGGTTTTAAACAGTACCAAATTAAGGTTCTTCGGCTTTTAACACTAGCAGAACCCTTTTTGGTGCTAAATAGAACCCTTTTTATAAGTTTCCATAAAGAACCATGCTTTGAACGTGCTATATAGGACCTTAATGGTGTTATAAATGACCTTTACAACAACATTTATTTTTATATTAATATATTAGTATCTTCAAAATATTAATATTACTATTATTACTATTATTATTTTTTAGACCTCTAGTCCCTTTTTTTAAAACAGCATGTTGTGTCAATTACTTTTATTTTTTATTGACAATCATATTATGAGCAAAAGTGACAGTGCTTTAACAACAATTGTTAGCTGAATATATTAATAAATGACAATTGACATTGAACACAATATAGATCGTAATGTAATGAAGACCAAGTTCCAGTGAAATATCTTCACAACCCCCAAGTCTCATTATTATTTCACTGTTTACATTTACATTCTGTACCATTTGTTTATATTCATATTTTTGGAATGTGTGTGTGTGTGTGTGTGTGTGTGTGTGTGTGTGTGTGTGTGTGTGTGTGTGTGTGTGTGTGTGTGTGTGTGTGTGTGTGTGTGTGTGTGTGTGTGTGTGTGTGTGTGTGTGTGTGTTTGTGTGTGTGTGTGTGTGTGTGTGTGTGTGCACTTTTATAATGAGAGACTAAATTTCGCTGTAGCCTATAGCTATACAATGACAATAAACTTATTCAAGTTCATTATGTAAAAAAATTATGTTCATGAAGGCCAAAATTAGCAAAAATGGACAGTATATGATGAGCCCTTTACATATTAAAAGGAAAAAGTGATAATGTTTTTGCGACTATGTTTAGGCATAGCCTACAATAATATCTCTCTGGATCATCATAAATTCCATATCTCTGTGCACGCCTACTTTGTGAAGAAGAGAAGAGTATCCTTAACTGAAGGAGAGCAGCTCACACATGTTCAGTTAAACTAAAAAGAGAAAAATACATGATAGCTAGTCAACCAGTTAAAAATTTTCAAGTGATACTTTATAGACATTTTAAGAAAGAAAACATTTATCGTTGAAAGTATGTTGACTGTGTAGTTAGCTTACTCAGTAGCCTAATAATGAGGTGGCTTTGATTGTTACAGATTTGAAAAACAAAAAGGCGGGAATAAAGAACCCTACACTCTGTGTCGAACAATTTCAGCATTAAGGGTTCTACACAACGACGGTTCTAAATAGAACTGTTAAATAAGCTTTAAAGAACCATCTTTTTTAAAGTGGGTAAGATTGTCATAATAGTTTAAATTTGACAATTTTTTATATAGGCTATATATTCTTCTGTGGTTCTTTATAATAATAAATATATATTGGGATGCTGAAGCTATTAAAAATAGACGAACGAAAATGCAATATCGAAAAATAACGACTTTAAATATGTTTGTCTGCACTCTGCACGGCGCCCTCTTGTGGCTTTTCTGTCCTCACATACCGGTATGTCTGTCGCACAAACCATCCGATGAAATTAAGGGAGACGTCGTGACACAAAATAGGTATGGAGAGTAAAAAGGGAACTAAAAGGAACTAACACGTAGACCGTAGACTGAAGATTTGCTATTGCAAGATAAACAATCTCTTCATTTATAGAAACATCTGACTGTCAGGGTTATAAGCACATCTATCTATATCATGCAAAAAATGTAGGCTATACAAGACAGGCAAGAAGAGTAGAAGAATCAGCTAACTTACGGGAAGTAGGTATTGTAGAAAATAGTCCTTCTTAGCATCGTCATCTTTTAGCGGGAACGAAAGCGAGGCTGTGATATCTCATAGACAGATTGTTTCGCTTACGAAACACTGCAAAAAATGTCTTTACAAGAAATTTCAGTAGACAAAAACTCTAGACAACATGAGCTGTGGAAAAATAGTGATCTAGGAGCATTTTTACAGCGGATTCCATGTCTTTCCATCACAGCCTCGCTTTCCCGACACATGGCGCTGCTCTGAATAAGGTAGGCTATATTGTAAAAAAAAATAATAATAATAATAATAAAAAAAAGTAGGCTATAATATGAATGAGCAAATTACCAATGACGGAAATATATTTTTTAATTTGCTAAAGAGGACTGGACTGGATTGAAAGGACAGTTAATGAAAGGTCTGAAATGAATTTTATTAAGTTAAAGTGAGACAGCAGGTGGCAGTAATGCAACATTATAGATGCTATAATATTCCAATAATATCCGATGCACTAGGTGGCAGTATAACAACATCAACTGATTCATCTGCCACCGAAAACAAACCAGAGAGGGAAATACACACTTGCAGGCTGCCAGTCTCACACACGTGGACACTGCTGTAATAACTGCAACCAAAGGTATGATAATATATTTACTGTTACGATTACTAAACACATAAACTGGATCATAAAATTTGATATTGTATGCGAATAACATTTCCATGTGTCGCTATAGCCTGATTGTGTGGAAAGAAAGTGCTTTAACAGCCCAAAAGAATTCGCATAACGTTAGGTCATTTTGATTGTAATTTAAACATCTTCGTCTGTTTTGTTGTAACAATATAAGGTACGTTTTGTGGTCCACCACATATGCGCCAAATCTCATGCTGCCTGTCAAAAATATATATACATTTGTCCAAGTCCTTTTTCACCGGTCAATATATATGAAAATGATTTCAGGTTGTTTTTTCGAAATTGTATTATAGTAATGAAAAATCCAATGATAATCTCAATGAAAATGTTACTAAAAGGTGATAAAGTTAATCTCATCATTAAATAATATGACGATGCAAATAAATACCTTACTTTAAAGTTCTTCATGTAAAATATAATTTAGTTTTAGGTGAAATGACCTTTGATAACTTAACATTAAGATATAGCCACTAAAACTGCAGAATGGTTGGTTACTTTGTGTGAAAAGTTATTTTATTATCACACGTCTCTAGATGACATCATTAGCGCATCAGTTGAAGCGGCTGGCTTTGCCCCAGAATGACTCGAATCTGCTCAGTCGGAGAGAGGTGGCCTCTGTGCTCTTTGACCCTAAAGATGCTGCTACCATGGACCGCAGCACCTTCTATGCACTGGGTGAGTTGCTTGTCTTACCAGAGCTTTTTCTTGTTTTTCCTCCAAACCTCTACAGACACACTGAATCTTGGCAGAGTACAGAAATTGAATGAAGTAATCAAATGTAAATATCGCTGCGTAGTCTTCTAAACCTAACCTTAACCCATTTAGTTACCTTTTATTCACAAGTACTTTCCTAGGTAAGTACACTGTACACGTACTATAAAATAAAGAATTCTCTCACCTGTAAATAACTATTGCGGCTAGCAAGCGTATATAATTATTGCATCAAGCAGTAATACTCCCCGTGCCTAATTTCTCCTGTAATTGATATTTCTGAACAGGCTGCACAGGACTTGAGGAGCTGATGGGAATTGATCCAGCATTCAATGAGTTTCAGGAGACTCTGTTTAGTCAAGCTTCTCTGACTTTAGAGCGCAGCATTCAGTCCAAAGAAGTCAACAAGAAACTGGACAAGAGTATCTCGCTCTTTCTTACTCGACTGTCACCTTACTTTCTGCTCAAGCCGGCTCTGAAATGCATCGAATGGCTAATACACAGGTAAATTCAGTAGATTTGCCATTAAGTCTCACTTTAAGGCCTGCTGGGGCCAGTTGCATAAACCTCTAAGACTAGTCTTACAAGTTAGACATCAAATTTGTTTCTTTTAGACTGTTCATAGCTTTTTTAAATCAGTTACATAAAAACGTAGATTGGCCTAATTTGATACTGAAAAGTAAGACTGACTGCCCCTGACTAACTGCTAATGGGTCATACTAGAACTTAAGACACTGTCTTAACGTAATGGCTATGTTTATGCAACCGGCTGGTTTCACTGTCTTTCACAGACAGGTCTTAGAATAAGCCAGGATTAGGCTTTAGTTTAATTAGGACCTTTACGTAGCTTTTATTAACGTGCCTTTAAAAAACATTACTGATGTGCATCTTGAGACAAAACAATGGCACTGACATTTTTTTTTTTTTAGATATGCCAGTGCATGGTACAAGTTAATACATCTAAAACATGCACTGTAGTCTAGGACTAGGCCTTCTCTGTGAAACTGGGGGTTTGAGTGTGATAAACTTGTTAGTGGCACAATTGTGCTGTTTTAGGGATTTTCTTGATTTAAAGGGTGTAATTTATTGGATTTTGAAATACTGCTGAATATACAGAGACAGCTGTAAGTGAACCATTTGTAGACTAACTTTCTGAAAACCACTGGTTTGGTCATTATATTTTGCAATTTCGTTTTGAGAACTACTAGTATACAAATCATACACCTTTTGTTATATAATATTGTAGCATGGAAATTTTTTAACCTGTCACTTCACTTCTAAAATTGAAGTTTTTCTTGATTCTTGAATTCTTGATTTCAGATTCCACATTCAGCTGTACAACAAGGACAGCCTGATTGCTTGTGTTTTACCATATCATGAGACTAAAGTGTTTGTACGAGTGATCCAGCTTTTAAAGCTCGAGGATCCAACCCACAAATGGCACTGGCTGCATGGACTTCAGGTAATTCATATCAATTTGTATCATATAAGTGACATGTTGTTAACGTGTTGGTGTAAAGAAAGATATACTTTCATTTGTGATTGTCTCTTCTATCCTGTGCTTTATCTATAGAAACCTGGTGTTCCCCTGGCCCGAGGAACTCTGCTCACACACTGCTATAAGGATTTAGGCTTCATGGATTTCGTTTGTTCTATGGTTACAAATTCAGTAAAGGTAAGAAACCTGGGCTGTGTGCTATCTATGCTGGTTAAAGTCTGCCAATCCAGTAATTCTGCGCCGGTTAATGCTTCGAATCATATTGTAGGCATACTCTGGATTACTCCGGGATGGGAACTGTCCGCAACTGCGTGTGATTTTCTCTTTCTATGCATCTACCATTGTTTCTGCACTTGATGCAGTGGAGAAGATAACCAACTCTATAATTTCCAAGCTGCTTCCATTTGTACAACTGGTAAGACAATAATTCAGTAATGCAGATGTGGTTAGGTTTATATTTAGGGCTGGTCCGAATACCATTTTTTGAGCTTCGAAGCTTCGGTAGGAATGAACATCGAATATTCGAAGCTTCGGAATCTCTATATGTCTCAGACATCCCAAGTCTCCCGCATATTGATAGCGGCTCCCTGACGCCCGCAAATTTGTTAAAATTTCCCGGAATCTAGCTGCTCGCGAGCTCCAAACCGTGTAGCGCAGGCACGACAAAGAGAGGGAGAGAGACCTTGCGTGTGTCGTGTGTGCAAGTGTGCGTGTGTGCCTCTTGAAGCGCATGTACTGTAAAATTGCGCATGATCATCATCAGCGCATGATTATTATTTCGAGAACCGTTCATCCAAACGACTTCACAAGGGAGTGCAGTGTATTTGGTGCAATATAGATAGACAGGCGAGACGCGACACGTTCAGAATTAATAAACTTTAATAAACTACAGAACAGCGCGAGCGGGAAGCAGCGCGCCTCACGCGAGCAGAGCTTATATGCTCCGAGAACGGACACTGCTCTGCCTCTGCACTAGTGATATAAAACACACACAGGTCTGTAACTTAAGCAATATTTCTAATAAGGAGGCTAGTCTAATAGTCTCACTGACAAATTACTGGCAAAGTATACAGGGTAGATGTAAATAAAGAAGCAGCGCGCCTCACGCGAGCATGGACTCAGATATGCTTATGGAATCTTATGCTCCGAGAATGTACACACTGCTAGTAATATAAAACACACTAATACATACATTTATACATTTTAATACTACATACATTTAAATATATTTTGTTTCTATTATTCTATTTTCCACAATGTCAAAGCAATGCAGCTTAACCCAAAATACAAGCTCAGGCATTCACTTCTGTCCATACAAACTGCTGTTCTGCGCTGTAGCCAGAGAATACTCCCGTTGCAGGAACACTTTTAGTAGTCCAAGAAGAAGCAAATATCTATTTAATAAGTAGCTATAATGAATTTATATGTAAAGTATTGTATTTCACCATGATTTTATAGTGTAAAACATATACAAGCAAAGCAGTGCACGAATGAGAAACGTTTCGAGGGGGATGCCAGGTTTGCAAAAAAAAAAAAAAAAAAAAAAAAACGAATATTCGAATGTCACATTTTAAAATCGAATACCAACCCACCGAACGAATATTCGAATATTCGAATATTCTGGTCCAGCCCTATTTATATTATAAATGTATATGTGTCTGAGATATTTTTGATCGATTATATTTTTGTAATATTGTATAATTATTTATGATGTAAAATATAATATATTTTGATAATCAGAATTTGAATTAGTAGCACACTGAAAAGATTTTTTCAATGACTATTATTTACATGCACATCATATTCCATTTGAGTTCTATATTCAGGTTGCAGTCATATTCCCAATACATTGCTTTGCTTGTAGACATTGGAATATTCCTGTGTACGTGGTTGTCCTTTGCTGATGTTATTTTTGGATGATTCAATATGCTGCTATACAGTATGCTGAGTCATTAGTTTTGTTACTACTTTTTCCACAATAATTTAATTACTGCTACCACTTCTTACCTTAAAGGCTGATTTATACTTCTGCGTCGGACCTACGCCGGAGCTTCTATGGCTACGCTATAGCCTACGCGTTGGTTTATACTTCTGCGTCGTTGTCCGCATTGACTCGCAATTACATGTGAAACCTGAGAGAGGGGTTCTAGCAGACCAATCACAGCGCTTGCTTCTGGATAGAATTGACGCGTTCTTGGAGACATTTTTGGAGAGGTGTACGTCAGGGTTCGCCTAAGGGTATGCACGCTACACACAGCCTACGACATAGCTACGGCGTGACTTAGACGAAAAAGAATAAAAAATTGGGCTTAAAGGTGCTCTAAGTGATGTCGGGTGACGTCTCTTCTTGTTGACGTTTAAAGTATTGTTAAACAAAACGGAGGCTAGCTAGACCCTAAAAATCCTTCTTGCCGGTTATTGGCTGGAACAGTTTGTTTCGTGGCGTTGGTTGCTACAGTTTGTTTTTGTTGACGTTTGTGGAGCCTGGGGTTTCTGCAGAGACCGCGTCTTTTTACAGTGTGTTCAGGGGACAGGCAGCTAGTGGATAGTGAGGAGATGTTGGAGACGAAAAGCATTCATCTACATTGTGTATAAATTCAGAATAGGCAGTGATTTCTCTCAATTTAAAAAATTTAACAAGCTTTATTTATCTTTATCTACAGAAAAAATAAAATGGCATACAGCATCCTGTTTTTGAACATTTCTCAATTTAAGTAGTCTGCATAATAAATATTGTCTTAAACTAAATTAGTCAATCGGATTGGAGAGTTCTCATGACTCAATACTAATTGGTATATTGCTAGATTCCATTAGTATCGGAGTGTTGATGTGCATGTAAACATAGTCGATAACTATTCCCAGTGTCTATATCAAGCGGTGGGGGCAATGTATTACCCATATACATAATACAATTTAATGATAGCAAATGCAATGTACTCAAAATTACTTGAATGTAGTTATATAATATATTTCTCTACCACATTTTATAGGTAAATATCACCAAATAGAATGGACTAAAAATAAATGTATGATAGGAATATTGTTTCAAGAAAGGATGTAAGCAACTGAACCTAAATAATTTTCTGCTTTTTCCCTTCATAACCAGGGGCTGAAATCTAACTTTTTAGACTACACTGCTGCCACTTACATGATCGTGTGTCAGATGGCTGTGAAGGTAGTGATGGAGGATCAGCTGGTGGACACTTTGACCTTGCTGTTGTGCAAGTCTCTAGGTCAAATGCCACAGCTGACCAGAGAGGGTTTGAGCTGCATTATCATCCTCTTGCAGAACCAGAAAGAAGGTGTAGTTGGTCCAAAGTAAGTTTTAGTCATTTGTTCTCTACTTTGTCTTTGAATAAGTCTAGTATATTTCTCTCACAATTATCTGCATCCAAAATTTTTATTTATTTTGTGTCTTTTCCCATTAGGGCATTTGGGTGCCTGTCTGCTACCCCTACCCTGGTGTCCACACTCCAGAATATAGCTACAGTCCATGACATCAGTCCCTTACTGCGTTACCTGCTGCCCCATCTCATACAATCTGTGATGACGCAGGATGGTTGGTTTCTATCTTTGTTCTGTCACCATGAAATCAAAATTCATAAATTGTGGTGTGTGTGTGTATATATGTATATTTAATATATACAAAGTGAAGAAAATAATTATTTGATCCCCTGCTGATTTTGTAAGTTTGCCCACTTACAAAGAACTGAAGGGTCTATAATTTTTATGGTAGGGTTATTTTAGTGGATAGAGACAGAATATCAACCAAAAAATCCAGAAAAAACACATTATATTTAGGTTATAAATTGATTTGCATTTCAGTGAGTGTTTTCCCCAAGCAAAACATAATTTAGTACTTGATCTGAGAGAGATCTGTATGTGAATTACGTATCTGTGCAGTTTCTCTCTCTCTAACAATATAGCTGTGAGTTTAATTCCTTACGTAATCCCCTCGTTGCTGAGAAATATGATGTTGCGAAGCTATTACATTAAAAATAGTAAACGTAAACATTTTACTTGCAGACCAAATGAAGACCACTAAAGTGCTCATAGTAGAAGCTGTGTAAAATCAGTCAGACAAGTATATTGCCAAAATGTCTTTTCTCATATCTTGTGAAATGCTGCATACATTTTGTTGTTGTTGGTACTGTAATAATGAGATTGCAGCTTGAAATGAATCCATGTGTGACTTTGTTTGTCTGTCTGATGACAGCAGAAAAAACATGACATTAATTCACCTGTGCATCAAAGATTATTTCTAAAGGCTGGAATACTTCACATTACATTTAAAATCTAAACTGATTTTAAAACGCTAACTATCATATACACTTGCAGACTTTGTAAATGGTTACAGAGAAAAAAAGACATGCACTAAAGGACTGACCACCACACCAGAACTCCCGCAGAAACATCCACCTTGTTGTTAAGAGATACATGAGAAATGAAATCAATGTGTTCTAAAATCGGATCAAAATATCAAACATGTTTAATGTCCTCACTTTGGATCGAATCAAAGAGTCTGTGCCCATGCTGAAAATATAGACTGGTATATATTATATTGACTTAAACTGCAATCGACTGCAATCATCGACTGGCCGCTAGAGACAGGATTCAAAAGTCAATCCCATATATCCACCATGTTATAATGCCCGACTTTAAAAATGTGTTTACAGCCTGGTGCAAAAAGTGGTTTTGGTCTGTATAGCTAATTTTGCCCTTCATGACAACTATGAGATGGGTGCATTTTTATTTTTTATAACTCGTCCGTTTCAATTATATTAAGCCATAAAGTTCTACATTATTAGGCAAGGCAAGTTTATTTATATAGCACATTTCATACACTGGCAATTCAAAGTGCTTTACAGAAAGGAATTAAAATAATCACAAAATAAAAGCAAGGAAAATTAAAACGGTTATAAAAGAAATTAAAAGATATATGATGGTTATAAAATGAATCAAGAGAGTAAAAAGATATTACATTGATAAACTAATTAAGGGCGTGTTGTGTAGTATTGTGTAAACTAATTAAGGGCGTGGTGTTTTAGCCTTTAGTTTAAGTGTCATTAATCTAAAATGGAAAGTACTCATAATAAAGTATGAATGTTCAAACTTTTGATTTTTAGTATCAAGGAACTAATACCTGGACCCTTCATACATGGCAGCGATTTTACTATGATTATTAGGTATTATCACATGGTTAACTGGTTTATTTATTATTTCCCAAAAGTTGATCAGGAGATTAAAGGTTTGTCTCAAAGTACTGGATTATTAGAATCACTGCTTCAGAATCTTCAACTGTCCAACAACTTGGAGAACACTGCAGCCAAGTAAGCAGTTATGAATAAAACTCTTTACCCTGGACATTATGCATGTATGGTCTGCTGTATTAAATCTTTTTTCTTTTACATTTATTGCTTTGAACAGGCTGCTTATTGAGGAGTATGTTTCCTGCGGCAGTGAGCTTCCCTCGGATAGCATTTCAACTCTTAATCAGAGAATTGAATCTACTGTACGACTGTTTGAATCCAGGTATGTTTATAGTCACTTCTGCACTTTTGTAGTATAGTACAGCTCCTAAAATGTTATTAAATCATATGGAGTGTTTTGTTTATTTTTGAGTGTTTTTTACTCGTAGGTATCCATGTGCATTGGATGTGGCACTGGAAAATCGTGTCAAAAATGTGTTCTCTGACGAAGAAAAAAGTCTGCTTCATCAGTTTATCTCTCTTACTATGAGCTGTGGAAAACATCAGGTAGGCCACCATACTGTGCAAATTTTTTTTGTCTTTACAATTTGATGGATTTTTTGTTACCTCCAGAATAGTCAGCTGACCTTATCACAAAATAAATTCTGACAGGTTAATCGGGACCCTGATGCGAAACTGATATTAGTTGAAATGTGACATGAAACTTGTACAGATACGTATTAAATCAGTTCCCTGTTATAACAATCAATGAGACAAAAAATATGCAGAATGCCGTCATTGACCAATCAGAAGTATTCAAACTAAAAAGTAGTACAAAGCACTGTGTAATAAGACATATTTACCTGTTTTAAAAAAATATATATTATTTAGAAATATTTGTATGATTTTCTCAAACAAAAAGAGACTGTACACCTTAAATAGCATTAAAACACACACTGTAAATGCAAACATGACATACTATTATGTAAAATACCAATATATAAATTCAATAAAACAACTTCATTTTATTGATTAAATCTTGCATGTGTATGTGTCGAGTGTTTCACATGCATTTCTCCATACAATGACTGCAAATGACTTTACGTTTGTCAAATGTTCCATCTGGGTATAATTTATAATTGCCTTTAAAAGATGGTCTTTCTCCATCATTTACTGATCTGCAATGGTAAATTGTGTATGTAGTTCTGATCTTTTTCAATCTGCTCTCAAATTTCCAATCAGTTTTTAGAAATCAGAGAGAGTAGAATGAATCAATGTGTTAACGCTGTTTAAAAAATAATGGCTTTAATAATTTAAGTGAACCTTTAATAAAACTAAAACAAGACTTTAAAATGTTGTTTATATGCAGATCCTGCCAGAGTCAGACACCTCTCTGATGCTCAGCCTGAATCATCCACTACCCTCTGTGAGAAATATGGCAGTAGACTACCTGACGAAGATCCTCACCTCACAACATGTGTGTATCTTTTGTATTCTCTTTTGATGTTAGCTTAGCATTTCACCTTGTTTTTCTCATATCCCATTGAACATCCAAGAAATGCACATTAATGAACTAAAGATGCGATGCTTTTTGTCTGTGTCTTTATGGAGCAGAATGGCTTTAATGAGGCATTTTTGAAAGATTCATTGCTGGAGAGAGTAAAGGATGAAGCATCAGAGGTTGTGCTGTCTGCCCTTAAAGCATTGCAAGTAAGATGACCACGTCATACATTTTTTTTTATTATTTTTTTTTATGTAAACTTTCAATTCGTCTTACTTTTGTACAATCTAAATTTTAATTGTCAGTTATGGTTGCTTGACAGCTTCACGTGGGACTTGTTGATCCTGAGGAGACTGTTTCCTGTTTGATTTCACTTCTTCATCGCATCAAACCATCCGCAGATTGGTTAGTTTACTGATCTTTAACTCTGGAACTATACAAATGTATGAACCAAATAATGACAAAAATATGAAGTCGGACACAAAATCATCAATCTGATGACTGCTTGTGCAATGAGATCAGCAATGACAACCAAGGGCGTAGCATCAAATGGTCACAGAACCAAGGAGTGGATCACACCAAACACCCAAGACTGCTTTTTCACTATGATTCAACTTTTATATGTAAATAATTCATTAAAACATTAGAATGTAGCCTTCAAATATTTTTCAATTAAGCAAAACTCTTGAGCTTGTGAGCTTGCCTTGATTAAGTCGGCTCTCCGTAAAACCTCAGAACCGCAGAAAGACTTTTTTAAAGTGCTTTACATTCAAATAGAAAGAGAAACATACTACAATAGTAATACAGTAGGTTACCAACCAGAATGCCTAATGCCGCCGCGGCGTTTACCGCGGCAAATTCGCCGCGGTAAAAAAAAAAGTCGCATTTCAAAGTCGTTCGCGAAATGACCACCAGGTGGCGCAAAGGGACACTGTGCAAACAAAAATTTTCGGCCGAAAATGACCCAAAAGTGCGTTTTCGGTTTTCGGCCGAAAGACTTTTATTACCGAAACAATACGGCCGAAATGTTGTGATGACGTCGGGTTTAATTTATCACCTGAAATCCAAACATTCCGATCGCTACGCTGAATATGAGAGGAACACGGCCCAGAGAGAGAGAGAGAGCGAGAGAGAGAGCGCGCGTGCGAGAGGTACAGAGAGAGAGAAAGGTACAGAGAGAGAGCGCGCAAGAGGTACGGAGAGAGAGAGTGCGCGAGAGGTACGGAGAAAGAGAGAGCGCGCGAGAGAGAGAGCGCGCGTGCGAGAGGTAGAGAGAGAGAGGTACAGAGAGAGAGAGAGAGAGAGAGAGGTACAGAGAGAGAGAGGTACAGAGAGAGAGAGAGGTACAGAGAGAGAGAGAGAGAGAGAGGTACAGAGAGAGAGAGAGCACAAGAGGTACACAGAGAGAGAGAGAGGCGCTCTGCAATCAAATACGATTTTAAATAGGCTTAGTAAAAAAAAATTAGAAAAATCAACGTGTGGCGAACCTAAATGCACTTTGAGAGAACATTTAATTTTAAAACCTTTCTGCAGGCCAGTAGGCCTGTACATTATTATTTAATGTACACATGAGTGGGGTCAAGTTACCATTTTAGTTTGAATTTTATTTTATACTGTGCATTGTTGCAATTTGCTAAATATTTGGATAATTTGTAATTGATTTATTCTTTAAAACTTTAATATTAATTTATGCAATTGCAATGCCTTGATTTTAGTAAAGTTAGTACACAGTCATAGCCATAAATGCAATGGTAGGCCTAATAATTGGCATAATTTCTTTCGGTGTTTCGGTTTTCGGCCTTGGTTTCCTCTTTTTCGGTTTTCGGTTTCGGCCAAGAATTTTCATTTCGGTGCATCCCTAGTTCAAAATAAAATATTTTTATAAATAGGCAAATTTGGCTACTACAGCAAAGAACAAAATATAGAATACATTTTAGCAATGAAAAATACAATTTGCAGGAGCAAAATACTGTGTCTGGTAATCTCCCGAACTGTCAACACGGGCTTTTGCGCTGCACAGAGAGACAGCTCTGTCGTTTGCGCGCACACTGACTAGTGAAAAACCAATCCTGTGGTCGAGTGGTAAAGCTGAATGTTTAAGCAGTAAAAAGACCCGGGTTCGAAACCTGAATAAACATGTTTTTTTATATAATTACCATGCATTTTCATTTTACACTAAGGAACAAATCTCATCCAACAGATTGACTGAATTTACGTCTTCAAAAACAGTTCTGTTAAAAAAATAAATATAACTTCACGGGGTTACATCATACCTGTCAACACTCCCGTTTTTCCCGGGTTTCTCCCGTTTTTTAGCCCTGTCTCCCGGACCCCTCCCGGTTTGTTATTTCTCCTGGGAAACTCCCGTAATTTGCATGGCCCAAACTCCTTTATGAATAATCGGACCAATATGTTTGTCTAATGTTGACCAGTTGCCAGAACCGTTTCGGTACGAGGCTTCCGCTTCAGTACGCAAACCGAACGATTCTTTGGCCTTTTTCCCTGCCGACAAAATCCGCGCTGTCGCGACCATCACAACGTTGCGCAACATCAAATGGCAAACGTAATGAAAGAACGAAACTGCGCTACTCATTATATTGTGCATCTCTCTATCAGATCAAACAGCACTGACGTGGAAACCAGAAGAAACATTGTGCCGTGAATGATCTAGTTAAAGGCTTTAAGTCCACAGATCAGCAACATTCACCATGGATTTAATATAGTAACACTAACTGTAGCCATGAAAGTTTGGCTGGAATAGTGAAATGCTTTCAAGTACTTCACACATCTTTTTCCAGCACTTCAAAACTAAACTATTATCTAAATATTATATATAAATATATGCCTATATTTAAATGTTATTTTTAATGTGATGACCTAAACATTATAACATTATTTGTTCATCCTTCAAAGATTACCCCCATTTATAAACCTGAACGTTTCAAGATGTAGGAAAACTGAAACTTATTTAAAAATATTTTTTAATATAACAATTATTTAATAATATTTAATATATTTTTAATAAATAGGAAATTTATCCTATTATTCTATTTATCCTAATTTATCCTAAATTTATCCCCCCCCCCCCCCCCCGAAAAAACTCCCGGATTTTGAAAACCAAATGTTGACAGCTATGGGTTACATGCAGAAAGAATTTTTAAAAACATGGTTAATAAGGTGCGATTTGCCGGTGGGTGATTTCCCCCCTCCACAGTATAGTGAATCAATGCAATAGGCCTACCCTATAGACCATATCAAATATATATATATATATATATATATTAAATATACAACACGCACGTTTAACCAACAAACAATAAAATCTGAACCAGCGCTTCTGTTCCTGTATTGAGAGATAACATGCAGCGCGTTTCAGTTACGATCCTGGTTCCAGTGGCCTTGGCTTTTTAAAATGTCACAAAGCGTTTTTGAGGTGGTTTTGAACGAAATATTGAATTTTATAATTAAGTATTTTGACACACCACGCCTAGTGCGTATTCTAAAATGGGGTTTTATTCTGCCATTGAATTAGAGTTCGACAAACAGCTGCGCGTTCACTTGAATTTCTTTTTCTGCTAAAATAACTTAATAGGCTATAGCCTACTTCGTAATTTTTGTTATACAGATAGGATATCATATTTTAAAACTGTAAAAGGTCTACTTTTATTCATGTAAAGTAGGCTACAATAGGCTAACAACAAAACCCTTTCTCACTCATTTGAGCGAACACACACTGGACAAACAAACGTTTGGGCTTTTCTCAGTGAGCTACATGGCCGAGCGGTAGAGCTGACGGTTCATCAATCAGAAGACATGCGTTCAAATCCCGAACAAACATACTGTAACAAGTTTTTATTTTTAGGCTATTAATGCAGATTTGTTTAGTTCTAAAACTGTGTTCCACCATATATTTTTTTGCTTATAGGCCTATTTATAAAATAAAATTACCATGCATTTCCATTTTACACTAAGGAACAAATAGTAGCCTTTCTTCCTTCTTTCTTTTCCTTCCTTCCTTCTTTATTTTCCTAGGCTATCCAACAGAACGACTTTACATCTGTATACCAATCGTTCAAAAGCAGTTTTGTAATATATATATATGGGCCTAGCCTATATATATCTATATTTGTTTTATTCCCTATAGCCTACATAGAGTTTTTAAAAACATGGTTTTAAGTAAAGTTTTCGACAAACGAGGCATGAGCGCGTTCATTTGATTTATTTTTTCTCATAACAGCTAAAATAACTTAATAGGCTATACGTGATTTTTTTTTGGTCATACAGATAAGAGTAGAGTAGCCTACATCGTTCAAAACTGTAAACTTTTTTTAGGCTAATGACAAAAGTTTATCTGTCGTCTCTCTCTGTCTCCGGGAACTGCGCGTCACAAAAATTAACCGAAAGCCACTTGCCTCAGCTCAGACACGATAGGAAATCGGATATGTCTAAAGCCTTTAAATGTCTAAATATTTAGGCTAATAAATGTTATCTGATTATGTAATCCATATGAAAACGACAGGTACAGAGAATCTGCTGAAATATGTTTATGATGCTGGCGCCTCGCAATGAGAAAATGACAAGGTGAAAATCTCGATCTAATTAAATGTAGAGACTAAATCTCCCAGAATTAAAATGTAAAAACAGATCAAATCATTTATTCGTCGAAGTGTTGCTATCTTGTTTCATTCAAAGTTAATAATTATTATCTAAATGTTATTTAGTTTATCAGCAGTACCACGAAGCACCGAGATATTATTTGAATATTTATTTGAATAATAATAATTTTAAAAAGAACTAATTCACAATTTGCATGCCTGGATCCAAAGATCCCAGTAGAATTTAATATTGATTTGGTTCATGACAACAAAATGAACATGCATTTGAAGATTATATTTAGTTTTGCTTGGAAAAAGCTGGCCCAAACCAGTTTTATTTCCTAAATTATTTAAATAATGAAATATTTAGTCATAAACTTTTATGACAGAAATATCACTACATGTAGCTTAAATCATTTAATTCCTTCATTATCAACACTTTAATAGCCTAATGCTAATGTATAGAAGAGCGATTTAAGTGGGAATTGCGACTTCTCTTTATTTTAAGTCAGTCTCAGACTCAGAGAGCCTGTGGGGGGTTTGGAGGGACAGTTCAGCGTGATGTAGGACAATAGGAGGTGTTAATGTTCCTCTTTCAGATGGAGAGTGTCGGATAGCCAGGCAAAGACAAAATTATCTCTCGATGTGTGTGTCCCCATATTTTATTAAATTATAAATATTGTAGTTTATTTATTGTAGCCTATTTAAAGTTTTTTCACACACAAATTTAAATTGAAGTGTTCAATCCAGTTGTTTCAACTGGTTTTGTAGAGTTCAAGAATGTTTGAGCAAGGGAGACTAAATAAACTTGCTGAGATCCAGCGCCAGAGAAACTCATGTTTTTAATTTATGTTGCTTTGGACTATTTTCGATTTGTAGCCTACCGTTTCGTTTAATTTAGCTGCAATTTCTCTGGCAAAACAAATTTAAAATGTACCAAGAATAAGATTGTGTTTCTTTTTTGCATGGAAATAAAGTCTAAATGCAATCCTGTTTTACATTTTTTTTAAACTGTTCCACCACTTTATTTAAACCTTGAATTGTTCGATGGGGTTCCAAATTTAAGTATTTTTAGTGTTTTTTACATTACACAATAATTTAGCAGACTAAAGACGAGCTTCTTCATTTTCATTTTCTGACGCAATAGGCTAACAATCTTCCTTCAACAGTTTTGTCGTCTGTGCAGCGGCTCTACAGGAATGTAGCAATGTTGTAATGTGCCATTGATAATTAAACAAAACGCTTGACTTTAAATAAATAAACAGTTAATAAACTCGCAAATAAACAGTTACCTATTTAAGCATCAAGAACGGTTAAAGATTAATGCTGTGTCGGCCAACATAATGTTATGTTGAGATTCGATCTCGGGTCTCTTGGATCTCCGTGTCGTTGCGTTAACCACAGAGCTACAGCCTGACCGCTATTAGATTCACGTCTTATGCTTTTACAAAGCCTCATTGATGTAGCCTAATATGTTTCTAAATTCTATTGCAATGTTTTATATGGAAATGTTTTCATTATTTATTCAATTTAATTTAAGTATTGTGATGAATTATTTTAACTACATTTCACTTGAATTCATCTGCTACCAGCTTTCAATCGCTCTGAATGAGCCGCGGCTCAGCGGCAGATTACGCAATAGAGAGAATAAACGGACACTTTTCAAAGTCTGTAATTGTACCGCCTCTTAGCGGTTAAAGGCAGCAAATACACCCCGAATTTCACCGCCGCGGCAGAGCGACAGCGGTGAAAGTATTATTCTGGTTGGTAACCTACTGTAGAATAAAAACCAAAGTACCAGTATTTTTGAAAATATTACTAGAGTTTTCGGCCCTTCTGTAGCTTCTCTCGGCTCCTTTCTAGAGCTGCATGATTCTAGATAAATTGAGAATCACAATTTTTTTTGTGTAAAATGAAGATTGCGATTCTCCCACAATTCTGAAGAAAAAAACATTTGACAACTAAACAAAATAACATTTAAATTAGAGGTTCGGACAAAATGTTAATTTGAACTAATAATTAAAAAAATAATACTGTTTATAAAGACTAAAAGCTTTCCTTCCGCTGGAAAAAATAGTCCGTGGCCGTAAACATCTGCAGAAGTTTAGGAATGCTACACATAGTAGCGTTTGTTATATGGTGGTTCAAATTTTTTGGGGTCAATCTGGGGTGACCTCTTTTTTTTTTTTCTTTTTTTTTTACCTGCATCTTTATGATACAGGAAGTTATAACCCTAGTGCATATGTGGCAAAATAAAAGTAGATTTTAAATATCTTTATTTATTTTTTTTACACATTGCACCAATACAACATATCATTATGTATCAATCCATATTGGTGTAGACTCAATGATAATGTTTCCACACCAATAAAGATACCTACTGTAGTAAGATGCTTTAGTCAGGCTTTATCTGGTCTTGTTTTCTGCAGGTGTTCAGTGTTAAAAGAGGCTGTACAAGTTCTTGATGACCCACGTATTATTGAGGGCAACCCAGATCTTAAGGCACAGATTATTTGGGAGCTCCTGCCATTTCTTGTGTTAACCAATGCTGCGCCCGAGAGTGTGGAGCTGCAGTTGACATCTTCTGTTGCTGAAACCACTCTGCTCTCCAAGCATCCTCTAACTCAGGATTGGGCCAAAGGTAAATTTTACAGGCAGGAAAAACATTTTTTTTTTTTTTTTTGGAATACTGCCTTTATTTTTTCCTGCTCTTGAGTGGTATTTTCTGGAAATTGCCTGGAAGAAATGTCCAATAGATATTACTTTACATTCACAAGGTTTAACTTCCATTTGTGACTTATGTCTAAGTAAAAAAGGAATGTTCAGCATGAAATAACGTTTTATTATTGGTTAATATTATTTTTCCTGCGCACACTGGCTTTGTATTAGAGACAGAAATGTATTCGATTTTAATGAAATAAGTATTGATTCATTTATTGTTGTCTGCTTTTTCTTTCTTTCTAGTCCTGAAGGATGTTCTGGTCAAAACCTCTCCGTCAGATGTGCTGGAGGTGGCCAACCAAATGCTCACAACAACTCTGGTCAAGAACTTGGCCAACATGGATCATGCAACCAAGCGAAACACTGTAAGCTTCATGTGCAAGCTTAAGGGAATAATTTACCCCAAAATTACATTCTCTCATCATTTACTTACCCTCATTTCATTCCAAAACTGCATGAGTTATTTTTCTTTAAGAAAATTGATAAGTTAATCTTGTTTAAACGTTTTTCAAAATACTTTCACCCAAAGAAAGACTTTTTGTGGGTGTGTCTGTGACTCTTTAAGACATGGGTCACCAATCTCGGTCCTGGAGGGCCGGTGTCCTGCAGAGTTTAGCTCCAACCCCAATTAAACACACCTGAACCAGCTAATCAAGGTCTCACTAGCCATAATAGAAACTTTCAGGCAGGTGTGTTGGACCTGGTTGGAACTAAACTCTGCAGGACACCGGCCCTCCAGGACCGAGATTGGTGACCCATGCTTTAAGAGCTTCACAAACCTGTCCAAGTTGTTTCAATATAAATCTCTTAATACAGAACCTGTGCTGTGTTTTCTCATGTGTATTTTGCAGCTGGAGAATATGTGTGATATCCTGAGCCGTCAGGGCAGCGGTGTGCGGGGCAGAGCCGTATTTGTGGTGTTCAGTTCAGCTCTGCTACAGAGTCTGCAGTCCATGACGGAGAGTCAACACCTCCACACAGCACAGAGTGTGTACAAGCTACTGGAGCCATTACTGATACAGGTCTACACAATCCAACCTGAACAGGTCAGAGTGCAAATGCAGGAACAAATGTCCTCAAACTACTATTTTCCAGGAAAAATTTCAAGAAGATTTTGACTAGGGATTCATGATGTTCATCCGCCTCTGGAGCAGGATGATCTTCTGATGTTGACCATAGTTTTAATAAATAATCGATATTGCTTTGATTAGACCAACAAGTTTTTGTTGGCACCATGTACTTTGTGTTGACTTGTGCCGGTAATTTAAATCTAATTTTGACCCAAACAGTTAGTTACTAGTATATTGTGAATAATTTTTTGATTTTGTAAACTGGACTTTTTGACACATCTACAATGTTATTTAGTTAAAATTACACAAGTGTAAAGTCCTATGTTCATTTTGTCTTTTTTTTTTTTTTCTCTAATGTATTTTAGCCTTCTAATGAGGAGGTATATGAGTGTCTTCCGGTCTTTGTGGTATTGGGTGAGTTTCTGCAGAAAATGAGCTCTGGTCTCAATGCAGAGAGAGAACAAGGCCTCCTTCTGCTGTCATTCCTGCGGCTTTTCATCGATGCACTTAAATGTCCAGATTCCTCATTTAAAGGTAAATGACTGCTTATTTAGCTGTGAACTGTGACATGATTGTAATAAATATTACACAAGTCTTCATTTGTGGCAACTTACAATTTATGTAAACTGAAAGAACTAAAATCTAAATATTCACACTATTTAAATACTTTTTTTAAAGTATTTTTTTGTTTATCTACATCTGTATCAGGGGTGTTTCCTCAGAAAACTGGATGATAAAATATTACAAAATATGCCATTTAAAAAGTGTATGAATGAAATAAAAAATCTAAATTGACTGTCCAATAGTGAAATCTCCAGTTTAAGTTATAATAGGAAGCAGCTTCTATCTTGCCTCCACTGAACCCATTGATTTTTAACAGACCTCCTAAAGAGTGCCGTGGGTTTGTTTAGGGGGTAATTGAGTCATGAGAGTAGGCAATGCCTACATCATGCTGTGATTGGCTATTGCGCTGTTCACGCGATAAATCCTGCTTCTCGTTTTTGTACACGTTCAGCATTCACAAATTGGTTTGAATTAATAAATAATGGTGTTAATGGGGAGAATAATTAAAAAGTAAACTCGCCCACTTGATGAGAAATATACTTCATTTTAATAAATAAAACATTTACTTTATCAAGAAAACAATGACAACCAAAACGATTATATTTTAAATGTTTACATTAACAGTGAAATTAATGTTTATTTATTTAACCTGAAAGATGTCAACATTGTTTAACAAAACACATTCACTTTTCTTTTTTTTTTTACTGAGGTATTTGCTTCATTTCAGAACATTAATATACACTATGTATTCACTACCGTTCAAAAGTTCAGGTCAGAAATCATGCTAATATTCTGATCGTCATAACTGTTAAAAACAGATGTGCTAGGCTTTTTTGTCAGGGTTGTTTGAAAAAGAAAGTTCAAAAGAACATTGTTTATTTGAAATATAATTTTATGTAATCGTGTAAAACTTTTTTCACTTTTAATGCATCTTTAATGAATAAAAAAATAAAAAGTTACTGCTTTGTTCTCTACAAATATTTGATGATCTAAAAACTATAAACTGTGTGGGCAAATGAATTAGTCCAGATTTTATCTAAAGATTTCTGTTGCTAAAAATTGCACTGTGTTTTTCAGATGAGCCGTGGTGGAACCCAGAGAAAATGGACACTAATACCTGCTGTTACCTGCATCTCATGTGCCGTCTGTTTGACGTCATTATATCAGGAGCTAGTCAAGGGCCCTTGGCTCACGGCTTCAGGAGCCTAATGCAACCTCTGATACAGGTACTGTATTATTCTCACAGTTACTGTTTAACAGACAACTAGCCTATATACTTTTCCTCTCTAGAAGGAATAGACCTTATTCGATCTGCGTCATCAATGTTCGCGGCGGCCATTTTGTTGACATAGAAACCACGGCAACTGTCAGTCAGTCAATTGACAAGCGAGGCAGCGTCGGTATTATCCATGGTATTATCGCTGTATTTTTTTTTAAAACAGCGGGATGGTGTGCTGTGTAATACACTGCTGTTCTAACAACAGCAATAAGAACCCCGGAGTTAATTTTTATGCGATACCGACTGTCAGAAAACGTGAAGGGAGTGAGGCAGAGG
This sequence comes from Chrosomus eos, assembly GCA_036326025.1. Lineage (NCBI taxonomy): Eukaryota > Metazoa > Chordata > Actinopteri > Cypriniformes > Leuciscidae > Chrosomus > Chrosomus eos. The sequence continues at coordinate 9,806,818 of CM070830.1, read as the reverse complement.
AGTTGAGCCAGCGCAGGAGAGACTTGTGGCTAGCTAGGATAAACAGACTAATCTGCCAACTCCCTACAGCAATGTCTGCTCCTATCATTTTACCACAGGTAACGTTATTGGGGACATTTAATTTTGAATTTTACAATACTATTATAACATGTTCCTGTTATCTCTGTGAAGCTGCTTTGAAACAATTTGTATTGTAAAAAGCGCTAACTGTTATATAAATAAAGGTGACTTGACTATTGATAACGTTATATGCCTCATTGATACTAGGTAGGGAATTTGTGCTTGTGTGATACTGTGTTATTTTGTTACAACGATCGTAAAGGAGCCCTGCGAAGTGTAGCTAACGTTATGCGGATACTGTATGAACGTTAACGTTATAAATATCCGGTTAAAAGTTACGGCTGGCAATAAGGACGGATCTATACTTAAGGCTATTGGGTCTATTTGATATGGGTCCACACAAATCAAGCTTATCTTCTCTTGATACCGACGAGATGAAGCCATTAGGCTACTGCTCACCTCAACTCAAATCTGCGTGCGGCTATGGGCAGGACAGTTGTTATGTCAACAATATGGCCGCGGTTAGCTACTTCCGGTGTTTGCGAATAAGGTCTATAACATGCTGTTAAATTTGTTTTTTTCCTGATGTATATGAGTAACATTAATAGTTTGCATAAATATGCAGTTCTTGGACATGATTTTCAATCTTGCCATGCTAGAATTATTCCAGATACTGCCATTGTAAAGGCCTGTTCACACCGGGACGAATTTCGCATGCGATATTCGCCAACGTTTAACGCCTCGTGACTAAACAATGGGCGCCAATGTGAGTGTGCACACCGACGTGTAAAACGCCACACGTAAAAGCGTAATTCTTTTTTTAAAACGCCTCGGGTTCGTTTTGTTTGTTTGACGTGCCACGTCAAAAACTATCTGACCAATGAGATTGGCGCTTTTGCTCACATGGAGCTTCTGAAGTTACAGTAAAACACAACTTGGGGGCGCTCAAACACAAAACGATCTTGCCGAGCACACATGCGTAACGGCGAAGAAGATATACAGCGTCTACACTCTGCCGGGAAGAAATAAGACGAGGAAGATGCAAGGCAAGATGAATGTAGAGCTGCTGGTCTTGTTGGTGTCTTTATAAAGAGACACCAACGAGAATAAAGAACTATATGACAAACGCGACAAACTTGCTCTCTTCTTCTGAGTGACAAGCGAGTGTCAGAAGCACTTTGTGGACCGGGGTATTTCTGTACATTAAGCGCCATCTAATGTCAGGGAATGAATTTGCATGTTCACTGCGCTCGTCGTCAGCGAAAATCGCTTGGGTGTGAACACAAAAAACGCGTTGAAAAACGCTGACGAATAACACGCGCCGATATTCGTCCCGGTGTGTACGAGCCTTTACAGTGAGGAAATGCTTGATTTGAGTATTTTCTAGTGTATTTGATTTAAAACAATGGCATTGGCAAGATGGCTAATTTCTCTCTGGTTTTGTCATTTTGCAGGTGCACCTGAATGAGCCAATAACAATGTTTAAGTTTCTCTCCCTCTTATGGGGCTACAATGGAAATTTGGGTGATCAGTTGGATTGTCGAGTTAGTGCCATACTGCAAACTCAGGTTCTTTATGTGGGAAAAACTTTTCTTTGCAACCAGCCACAAAAAACCCTTAACTTACTGGCATCAGGTTCCTCACCAGGTATGTCAATATGGTTTCTTGGGGTTAGTTAGTCGGTTTAGTTACATATGTTGCAGAGCTGCCAACTGTCAGTGTCCGAATCAGAAAATGGATGTGTGGCGTGAGCGTCTGAAAAGGGTCAATTGCGTGAGTCTCACGCCGAATGCGTGAGAGTTGGCAGCCCTGATGTTGTACATGTTTTTTTTGTTTTTGACTGTTTGCACATTCACACAGGTCTGTCAATTATTTAATACATTTTTAAAACCATTTAATCATGTATAATCTTTTGTTTCATATTTAACATTGTTGCTTTTAAGAAAAAATAATCAGTTTGAGGCAAATGTGTAAATTAGTTTTTCCATGAATTGTTTCTGTTTGTTTCAAATAATTTGTTCAAAACACTCATTGGATTTCACTCAACACTTTTATTTATACTAAATATTTTAGTAAATATCTGATGTCTATTACTATTTTATATTTGTGGCAAAAAATGAAAATGATTAAATGGTTTATTCAGTTTTTTTTACTGCAGTTTATAAACTAATTCTTAATTATAAACTAATAGTTTGCAGATGATTTGCAAGTACTTTTACACTACACTTACTAAAAAGTGTTACTGAATTTTTTTTTTCCATAGAGATTTTGCTCTTGGCTTTGTCTCATGTGGGTTTCACTATGTTCGTGTTTTTGCAGTGGTGCCATCCTTGCTGGTGTGTCTATGTTCAGGCGTGTGTGAAGTTCGGAGAGCTGCCATTGCTGTGCTCCACTCTCTCTCTGGGGTTGTTTCTTCCCCTTATTATCCGCTTGTGGAGAACCTTCTCAAAACAACAGAGGAGATCATAGCTGACCCCTCATACATCAACCAGGTCAGTCAAACCACAAAAAAACATCATGACTGTGGTACATTTGTGGAGATTTGTCATCTACATCATAGTTATGTTTTGTTAAATAGGCACATCATAGGAAGATGCTTAAATCAAACTCTTTAGGAAATTACTCTTTTAATGTTACTGTAGGCACTGTCCAAGATGTACGAGGAGGCAGTGTCACTGAAAGATAAGAAGAAGAAGAAGCTGGCGTCAATCGAGCAGCTCCTGCAGTGTGTGCAGTCACCTTGCTGCCCTGCCTACACCTCCAAAACACTGCTACGAGCACTTCAGGATGTTCATGGAGAGGTACTGTCACCAAACTCTTCATTTTAGTTTGCGTCTCCTCTAGTAGCGTGTTTGGTCATTTGGTTTATATGAAAGTGTTTTGCGCATTCCATGCATTCAGGTTGTCAAATTGTCGTTTTCTTGTCATTATTAAAAGATTAGTTCACTCAAAAATGAAAATTGTCATCGTTTACTCGTCATCATGTCAATCTGAACTTGAATGGCTTGCTTTTCAAGAATGGTTTTGTCCTTAAAATGCAAGTCAATAGGCCTCAGAACTTTTAAGCTTGAAGAGTTTGTTTTCTGGATTTCTTTGCAATTTCTCTGGTTTCACGATGACATGATTTTTATTTTTGGGTAAACTGTTTTTGCTTATTGGGCCTGTTCATGGCAGTGTGAATCAAGTTAATTTTAATAATAGGGCTCTATGCATACATTTTTTAGGAGCTCTTGGACTCATAATTTAAAAAAAAAATTAGGAACACTTGTAAATTTTGGAGCAACCATTAACCTTTCCATTACGGGGCAATATTGTCCCCCTTAAATTGATTTCCGGAGCATTATACAGTATCTTTTTTCTAAACTAAATACCAATTAAATGAAATAAATATAAGAAATCCATATTTGCACTGCAGAGATGACAGAAGCTGTATTGAAGCTGAAGTGGCATTTAGTAGATGTACACAATGTTTAGAGGTGGAATGAATTCATTTATGCTGCAAATAAAATTGCATAAATAATATGAAATTTAGATGCACCTAAATATTTCTTCACAATTGTACATAGTAATTTAAGTCGCAAATGTGACTAAAATGGTCGCACTGTAGAGCCCTGGATAAATAATTCTGGTACTGTTGAGTCGCCACAATGATGTCCAATGTAAGATCTGGGTCCTGAAGCAAATCCAGTTGAGAACCAATGTAGTAGAGTTAGTAGGCCTGGAGGCTTTTGTTTTTTTATGTAACCATTACTTATTTGGCATGCTTATCTTATAATAATGCCCTTTGTCCAGCCTATTTTGTCCATTCTTCTGCCTGCTGTGGAGCGACTTCTTGAGCAGTGTGCTCCAGATTCATGCACCTTCCTGCCAGATGAGGCCCTCCTACTGAAACTCCTGCTGAGCAAGTTCAATGAGACGTCTGCGCCTTTACTGGTCAAAGACCCTCGGTGCCTAGAGGTCTTCATTAGAGCACTGGGCACCTCAGCCAAACCATACCCTACTATGCCAAGTTTCCAGATTATTGCCCTCGAGCAGGTTGGTAGATGTTTAGAAAATGCTTTTGGGTGTACTAACAAGTGGTCGACCGATTTTTTTAAATATCGGCATCAGCAGATGCGTTTTCTTGATTGTCCGATGTGTTGGAAGCGAGACTTATTTTGATGGTTGGCGCTGAGAACACCAGCGCCTGAGAAAAGAACGGCTGCGCCTGATCACACAGCGCTCACTCACATTTTCCGTCTTCGTTAGTTTACGATCTCTGTCAGTCATATCTAATAATTTGTTTGACACAACTTACACAAGAAAGTAAATGGTATGTGAAAAAGTTAAGCGTTTGCTTTTATATTATTTGTAACAGAAATGGCAAACAATCAGGCTAAAATACTTTCTCATTTACCGTCAACATTCAGCAAATGCGCATCTACATTTAAACAAATCTCTTTGTATTTAACAAACATTTAATCAAATCCAGCTGTGATATCTTGTGAAGTGTGCATTTGTAGCCTTGCATAAATTTGTTACTGCGTGTGACGGTCGGTCCATGTGAAGTTAATGCGTACAGAAGATCAGCTTCACAGGATAGTGATCGAAAAACTTTAAATCCTTATACTAAATCCTTATCCAATACTAAATGTCATCATTTAACATAGTTGTCACTAAAATGTGAAGATAATACATATATCATAATAATAATAATAATAATTTATATTATAATAATACATTGTATAATAAAATAAGTTGTTGTTGCACCAAATTGGACAAATATATTTCTCTATGCTTAGTTTTGTTTGTAAGTTAATTTCATATTTCCTTAGATCACCAAGCCATTCTTCACTGCTCTTGGAGATGAAAAGATTCAACAGAAAATTCTTTCTGTTCTATTTGACTTGCTGGTGGGGAACAAAAACCCTGCCTGTGCCCAAACTATCAACAGTGTCTTTAAAACGGTATGGTAGATGTTAATGTTAAATTTCTTTTTTACAAAAAAATATTTTTAAATGATATCTAGAAAAATCTGTAACGTTTTTCACTGTTAAATGTTTTGCTGTGTCCCTGTTTCTAGATTGCTGTGGATGCTGAGCTAGTGGCCAATGAGCTTATGCCTGTAGATAAACAAAGAGTTACTGCTACAGTTCAACAAAAACGCAGGAGTAAAATGCAAATGAGGTGCGTAGTTGTCCTTATGTAATAGACTCCAAACTCCAGTTCTGGAAAATTGTAAGATTTTAAATCTCAATGTTTCCCCCCAGAAAAACACAAGACTCGTCTGGGGCTGTGCCGGAGGAGCGTGTTGTCTCTTGGCCAAGGGTTACCCTGATTTTAGAGCTGCTGCAGCACAAGAAGAAGCTGAAGAGGGCCCAGTATCTTGTGCCTGCTCTGTTTAATCTGCTCTCCAGGTGTGTTAAGACAACATCATCTTCCATGTTTTGACATTAGACATTTACTTAAGTTTCCCAGTAACGCTTCCTTTTACAGTCCAGTTACCCATGTAAATACTATGTACTTATTTTAGTAACTACAATTACTGGGTAATAACTAGTACTAACCCTGAACCTACCCCTAAACCTACCCCTGTTCCATGTACTTACCTTATATTAGCCAGTACTTTCTAGGTAAGTACACTGTAAGAACACTAAGTACTGTCCTGTAAAGGGAAGCGTTACCAGTTTCCCATATCAAACTCTTGAATTTGAAAATCCTCTGGTCCAGTCAAATCAAGATTAATAAATCAAATCTCGCCAAATATTCTGATTAAATATTCTCTGAAATATTTAACATAAAAGATTGTGAAAGCTCTTTCATTGTGTCCTACAGATGTCTGGAGCCTGCAGCAGTTGAACAGGAAAATATAGAGTACATAAAACAACTCATCCTTAGCTGTCTACTGAACGTCTGTCAGAAACTGTCTCCTGATGGAGGTTCTATCAGCAAAGGTACCAGACACCTGGCATGAAATTACTATAAAACATTAGAATGGTTATTATGAGGTCAGATGTTTTTAGCCTTATCTGAATGGTAATATTGTACTTGAGGGCGTGAGAATTTTCCTGACCTTGAGAAATAATTACCATCCAGGTTTTTGTCAGTTTGCTGAGAATTTAAGCATAACCACTCGCGAGTTTCTTTGAGTGCCAAGTCAGGTAACTTTGAAAATATTATATTTGTTTGTAGATGAGCTGGAGGAGGATAAGTTTAACGTGGAGCTGGTAGTGCAGTGTGTCAGGATGTCAAACATGCCCCAAACTCACCATCATGCACTTCTTCTGCTCGGTGCTTTGGCGGGTATATTCCCTGTAAGTACAGTCATGAAACACTCACACACGCATGCATTCAAATGTACTGGTAACCGTCTTTCTCTCTGATTTCAGGAGAAGGTTCTTCACAACATCATGCCCATCTTCACGTTCATGGGTGCCAACATCATGCGACTAGATGATACTTACAGCTTCCAGGTCATCAACAAGACTGTTCAGGCAGTTATCCCTGCTCTTATAAAGGTTTGTTTATATATCTGTTTGTTCTGTATACTGTTTCATATATTCGAGGCGTTTGAATGTCTGATTTGACTGAGTGTTAATGATTTGCACAAACCTCAAAACTTTGGTATTGAACTTCAGCATGTAACTGATTTTCAAGGATGTGTGATATGTATCGTCTATGATAATATAGTAATTGTAAATTACCAAGTAATTAGCAACTCACTTTGCAAAAAAAACAAACTATTTGATTCAAGATGTAGTGGCAAAATATCCCTTTATAAGTGTTTGTATTTTATATTTATAACATGATATAGTTAAGCAGCATCACAAGAGCAAGAGGGCTGTTTTCCCTGAATATCAGCACAATTGCAAATGTGATAGTTTATCGAACTGTTCTATAAAAACTAAGTTAATATTGTGAATTACATTTTAGGTACAGTTTTGTCTGTTTTTGCTCTATTTTGCCAATCAAAATAGTTCCAATTAAAGCAAAGACGCTCAAAGACTGCTGTGCAGTTGAGTTATTGAATGTATCCACTAGAGGTCGACCGATTAATCGGCCGGCCGATTAATCGGCCGATTTTTGGCCATTTTTAACATAATCGGCATCGGCCAATATCCAAGTATATCAAGACGATTATTAGACAGGCGCATCTGTGGGCAGCCTAGTGTTGTCGTGGAACACGCGTTTGACGCACGCTGCCGCTAGAGTATTTTCCAGCCGAGTGAGCAGACCTCATCCAGTGCCTAAGGAGCTAACGGTAAGGATTCAATTCTTATAACTCCTTTATATTTAATTAAAAACTTTTGATATGTTACTGCCAACTTCGAGAAAAAACCTGAATAAGCGACATGACATTCGGCTACTTTGGATCGTAGTTGAAGTTGCATTATCACGCTATCATGTCACAATAAGTAAGCAATCATTTTGCAATTACAAAGTGAATCTGAGACTTTTATTTGTTCTGTTTGTGTGTCTTATATTTGAGAGGGTTGTCGCTCAATGCAGAGAAATAAGTAATAAAAAAGAGACCAACGCACTATAGGCTAGTGACAGACTGGCTTTGCTTTGCTAGCGGGTAACGTTAGCTACAAGCAGACCTGGTGCTAATACGGCACTGGAACCTTAACAACCGTTATCTACTGCACCGAATATCAACGCGGATTTCTGTGCTTCAGTTTAGTGCTTGGATGCTCAGAAAACGGACATTAGAATAACAGAAACATCGCTTCACTGCACGTGGCGCTAGTCAGCACTCAGCAGCGAACTTGAACATACCGTTAGTTAGTAGCTGGATTAAACATGGTTAAAATGCTGGCCAAACAGTGTAAAGTGTGACTGTATTTCACTGTAGACTAAAAGGTCCAACAGCGGGATGCCGTAGTTGTCTGAAGAACAACAGACGGACAGTGCGATGTGATGCATTTAAAGTTTTTGTAAAATATCATTTTCCCATCCGGTGGTTGTTTTTGTCATTCAACAGCAATTTACTAGTGAAATACTTTATTGTTATAAGTTAAATTAAATAAAATATAATACATCTTATATATAAAAAAATATTAAATCATTCAAAGGTTTTTTTTTCTCCTTTTTTGTGATAATTAGGTTATGTCCATTTGTCTTTATCCATCTACAAAACAAAACAAAACAAAAATAAATATTTCAGGACATTTTTTGAGAGGATAGAAAGAGGATAGAAACGTTTTTAGCCTTATATTACTTACAATGCACTTTTATTAGCTGAATTATGAAACATTTGTTAGATTTTATATCTATACCTATCTATAAAATGACTTGAAGATGATGTCAAGGTACTATACTAACATAACCTTGTATTTTTCCCCTTTTTACAGATGGCTGGAAAGAAAACCAACCCTTTATGGCAGCGCTTCACCTCAGAAGTGTGTTAAATGCTGTTAATTGCACTAAACTTTATTTTTTTTTTTTTATTGAAAAGTTTATTTGACAGTTTCTTTTCTTATTACCCGTTTTGTTTATTTAATTTATTTTTTCTACATTATTTATACAGTTTATTTATATATGTTTTTTTACATTATACATTTTTAATTTATAAGTGCAGATTGTTCAAGTGTTCAATAAATGTTTTTGTTGAGAAAGTTTGTCTATGTTAAGTAATCATTATTTCTTTCACATTTTATCTTTCAAATAGAGGTTAAAAACCGAGCACATATCGGCCAAATATCGGCCAAAATAAATCGGCAGCATTAATCGGCCATCGGCCGACCTGGATTTAAAAAAATCGGTATCGGCATCGGCCTGAAAAAAACCATATCGGTCGACCTCTAGTATCCACGTTTTAAATGAGTCAGTGATTCAATGACTTATTCGTATATAGACGGTCACTTGATTTGTTCCTGAAAAAATCAGCCGTTTGAGCAAATGAGTTACTCATTACGACAGGGATTTACCCTACCCAGTGGTGGTTTTAGTTTTATATATAAAGTATTTCATTTTCATAAAATTATCGTTATCGACAAAATCCCAGAGAAGACTGGTTTGTACTATGGACATGAATGATACTTCTATGTATGGGGCTTGGTGAGGAAAAGTATTACATGTGTAAGCAATGGGACTATTTTGGATGATTTTTGCCTTTTGGTTGATTCTGTAGACTTCTATTGAAGGGACCCAAGCCATAACTAGAGTCCAGAATATCACAGAGACTTTAAGGTGGGCTCTGGTGATCTGGGCCATTAGGCAAAACTGTAGCACCTAGAACATGCTATAATTTGCGTAACACAATAACTCCTTTAGAAATCCTTGGCAACTACATGGCAATGCTTTTGCAACCAAACACAACCTGCTATCATACAGGTGGGGAGTTTTACACAGGGAAGGCATTATTTACATGGAAAAAGATAAAACTGTTACAAATTGGATTACACTTGATTTTTGTTTCTCCACAGGCCCATGAGGGTGGAAGTGCCCAGTCTGAGGGGCATATGGAGACTGTGGTAACACACATCATGCATGTGTTTGTTGATGCCCTGCCTCATGTGCCCGAGCACAGACGTTTACCCATCCTCAGCCAGCTGCTGGGCACGCTGAGCCCGTCTCGCTTCCTCTGGGTCCTGATGCTGCTCTTGTTTAAGCAGCATGTCACACAAACATCTGTCAGTTCAACTGGGGCTGAAAAGGTACAGAAAGTTTCATGCGTCTTTTTGGTATTTTGGGGTTTTAGCCAATGAATAAGTAATTTATCTCCAAAAAATGCTTTGGTACACTAGAAACTCATTTTTTGTTAAGGGTTTGTAGACACAGTTGTGTGATGTGTTGTGCAGGAGTCTATTGTAGAGACAGATCAGGACTTCTGGATCTCGGTGTGCTGTGAGTTCGAGATAAAGGAGCAGCTGACCTCCCTCATCAGAATTCTGCAGTATCTCATGACTTTACCACAGGACAATGAAGATGGTAAGAACTACCCACTTCAATGAAATGCCTCAAACTTTTGTGTTTAGAAATGTTTCGTCAAATGTTTAGAAAAATAATCCATCTCTGTGTGAGTACATATAATACGAGTAGGGATGCACCGATACCGATACCAGTATCGGTATCGGGCCCGATACTGAGCTCATGTACTTGTACTCGTACTCGTAAAAATGCCCCGATACCAACAACCGATACCAGGCAGCATGTGTACAGTGTCAGAAATTATAATGGGGATAAAAAAAGAAGGCTGTATATGAAATAAATGTATCTTAACAGTGGAATATTAAACAGAATATATTAACGCGTCGTCTATATAACTGTGGTGCGCAAGCTGATAAGAGAAAAACACGCAGAGGATTGAGCGCGCTTTGACACAGACGCGCGAGCTGGTCGAGCGCATCCCTTTTTCTCAGACGTCAGTGGAAAGTTTGTAGTTCAGTCGGATGTCAATGGCAAATCAACTAAAACGAGGCATGTAGCTTATTAATAACGTTAACTGACGAGAGAGAGAGAGAGAGAGAGAGAGAGAGAGAGAGAGAGAGAGAGAGAGAGAGAGAGAGAGAGAGAGAGAGAGAGAGAGCGCACTTCTGATGAATGCTGTTGATTGCGGATCATTCACTCAGCACGTGTTATTTGGATTAAAACTAAATCGTATATGTAAGTAAAACATGAACTGTTACCTTACTTATGTTTAACGAGTGGTTACCTACATTATTACAGGAAATTTGCAGGTCAAGAATTTCCATGAACTTCAAACATCCACAGCGCGCGCCCCGAAAACCACCAGACAGCGCGCGAATACTGAATGGAAGTCTTTCACGCATTGCGCTTGTACGGAGGAATTCACACAAAACTATGTAAAAACACATTGGCGAGTATCCTAGTAAAAGTCTGTTATATATCTCAAGTGAACGTAGACAGTATAATTCAAATGGCGTCCGTGCGTTCGGCCTTAAAGGGGCGGCACTTTAATAAATCTGCTGCTGTGTTTTAATGTTAATCAAACAAAGGACAAATAAATTACTCTCTGCTCTTGGCTAAATAGGCTACCTCTATCAACTTTACAAAAAGATCCATGTGTATTTAATTTATGCAGTAATAAATATGCAGTGCATGAAATATATATTTGTTGAATTAATTAAGTTGAAATTTAATAAACAACTAATATGATTGATATTATTTTGGTTTCTCTACCAATACATTTAAAAATGACAAATGCATGAATTGAAAATTAATTGAAAATTAAAAATACAGGTATCGGTTACGGTATCGGTATCGGCGAGTACCAAAAATGAAAGTATCGGTATCGGACTCGGTCTGGAAAAAGTGGTATCGGTGCATCCCTAAATACGAGTATGCTTTTTTATGTTGATGCATGAATAAAACTTCACTAATCGTTATTTTCATTAGTGTGCCTGCCATACAATAATCACAATAAGCTTGGTTAATTTTGATAAGAAACAGTCTCAGCTTTCAAAGCTTTCACACCTGAACTGATCATGAACATCAGAAGGTATTTTAAAGAAATGTATAATTTCTGAAGTTAATTGTTCAATCAGGGTTTCAATGACAGAAAGATGTCAATATAACAGCTGTCACGTCAATAAACAGTGTTACATAACGTTACATTTACCTCAGGAAAGCCATTTCAGTGTCCATAGCTCAACTTAGCCAACTAGACATATTTTTTTAGAGAATATTTAGCTAAACATTATTTATTATATTTTTACTTGACCTGTGATTTTTTTATTTATTTATTGTATGTTTGAATAAATCCTGAAAAAAATTGTCAACCACTGTTTAAATGTTTATTTTTCAATAACAAATTGGTGTAGAAACTTTTTGTATCATATTAAAAACTCTGCGATTTAAATGTACTTACTCCATTTTCATTTGTGAAAAAATTTAATTTGTGAAAATTAATAGGTATTGAATTATTTGATATCGTAGTAATGTACAAACTGACAGGGTTCCCTGTTTTTCTTTAATGTACTGTAGCTGATGCATATCTAAATGAAATTGAATCGAGATCGGAATCAAATCAAGAACTTATAAATTGGAATCGAATCTTGAAATTTGGGTCAATACCCAGCCCTAATTGTAAGAATAAGATGTATGAAATTAATCTAAAGGACAGAGAAGGAAATTGTTTGATATTTTCTCTGTGCAGCTCCGCAGAAAAATAGGACCAGTGGAAGAAGTGCGGCGAAGAAGGAAGAAACCATCTCTGATCTAATTTTCAATGTGGAAGCGCATAGTGGCAAAGACCTCCGCCATTTTAAATTCCTCTCTGTCTCGTTCATGGCTCAGCTACTTTCCTCTGAGAGATTCGTTGGGAAGGTATGTTTAGAGCTGGAAGCAGTTGATTTAAAGTTGATATTAAAATGATATTCCCCCAGGAATTTTTCAATAAACATCCTAAATGTGTAATTTTGACTGATAGATGGCTGACTGTGAGGACCTGACAGAAGGCACCTTACAGACTCTTCAGCACGAGTGAGTTGAAGCTTGACTACAGTACTTGACTTGATGGTGATTATTTGTGGTGTTGTTTGTGGGGTGTAATGTCTGTGTTAACTTGTTAGTTTGCTGGAGGAGGTTCTGCGCTACATCCATGCAGTTGCTCGATGTGTTGAGGATAACTCTGATAAACCCACAGCTAAGTTCTGGAGAGCTCTGCTTAGCAAGTCCTATGACACCCTGGACAAGGTAGGAATTGCTGCATTCATACAAATATATTTGTATTAATTGACATTTTAACACAGTGTCCTAAGAATGCACAATCTGATCAAACAACAAGCATAGAATCAGTTTTCATACTGTGCACAATATACATACTATATACAGCAGAAATGGTAACATGATACTTTTCTATTCCGACTGAACCACAGTCTGTTTTCTTGAACTGTCGATTTCATTGAACAGTTGTTTTTTGTGTACACTTTCATTTGTTCATGCATATGCTTGCTTAAAGCATGCTGTACTATGTAACTTTTAGGTTAATGCCTTGCTGCCCATGGATACCTTCATTATGGTAACAAGAGGACTGATGAGTAATCAGTTAGCGTCAGTAAGAAGGAAGGCCATGGAGTTACTTAATAACAAACTACAGCAGCGGACACACTGGCTGGAGGATCAGGTAAAATAAAAACTGTCATTGCGCAAACCGAAGCATTTAGACTCTGTTGTAAATGTTGTATTTTATAACTTATAACCGTAGACTGCCCATTCTACATTAATAAATGCTTTTAAATGTTAGCTCATCTCATAATCCTATAATATTTCTGACAGATTACTGTACTTCTGGAGCTCATTGGCAACCTCCTGAATACCGTAGGTCGGAGTCACGGACAGGCCACAGCACAGGTAGAAGAAGAGTTGGCTATCAATCGACAGACGGCCCTTTACAGCCTTAAGCTTCTGTGCCGAAATTTTGGCACAGGCCACCAGGAGGCATTCATACCAGTGCTGAGCAAAGCGGTGGAGCTGGTTGCTAATAAAGACGAGGACAAGAATGTAGTGGGAAGTGCTCTGCTGTGTGTGGCGGAAGTTACCAGCACACTGAAAGCCCACGCTATACCACAGTTACACAGGTACTGTTAGTCCCATAGTATGGCCTTTGGTTTTTACCCGTACGTTAGCATATGCATACAGTGTATATAATGTAAATATCGTCATCAGCATTAAGAATGCTCCAATCGATTGGCTGCAGATCGGTATCAGCCAATAATTACATTCTATGGCTCAATCTGTAGTCACTAAATTTAGCTGTTTAGCTTATCTCTCAAACCAATCTCAATTTGATGACGTAAAACCATAAGAAGTTGCCACTGACGCACATGTATACATATGAGGCTTTTGCGCCACATTCTACTTTGTAACTGCGTAAAGCATTAGTAAACCGTAGTAAATTGCAGCACAACTTTATTTAGACCCCTTTTCCACCAAGGCAGAGCTGGTGCTGGTTCGGAGCCAGAGCCTAGTTTTAATTCGGTTCTTTGTTTTTCCACACGCAAAGCACCAGCTCCGAACCAGGAAAAGTGGTTCTTAAGTAGAACCAAATCATTGCTGGTCTAGAACGGAGCCAAGTAAGAACCGCTTGCGTCAGGGGCTGGGGGCGGGGTTACCGTGACCAACAAGAAACTTGTGACCGCCATTTTTAAATAGCAGCTAGTCGAGCTAATAGCAGCTTGATTATTATATCCGTCTATTTAAGTTACGGCGAGCTGCACAAACGCGTTGGATTCCGATGTATTTTTGCAAACCCATGAGCATCAATAGTAACGCAACGGCCGTCATTGTTGATAGAAGGCTTGTTCGAGATGCATCGGAGCGGCGCGGACCGATCGGGATTGAGCGCTGCGGGAGTGTTTGGAGATCATACGACTCCTTGTGCTTTTGGATCGCTTTCGCAGTGCTTTGATGTCATGCGGCGATCGATCTGCGTGAAGCCGATGCATCTCGAACAAGCCTAGCGTGTTTGTGTTTGGCGCTACCGCACTAGCGTTGCTGGGCAACATGAGACGTATGCAGTGACGTAAGATCTGGCTCTGTTGTGGCTCTCTAGCCGGTGGAAAGGCAAACCGGTTCTTAGTAAGCTTGTCAGTCGAACCAACTCCGAACCAGCTCTGGCTCTGGCTCTGAACCAGCACCCGGTTCTTGTTGGTGGAAAAGGGGTATTAGAGCATCATGTCTCAATTCAAACAAGCCCACACAGCATAAAATAATGTGTAGATCTTGAGAAAATCACAATGTCAAGTGACATGACATCCTGCTTGGCTAAAGCTATAGGACTTCCTGGATTCGATCGCTTCACAATCATTTTCCAATGTCATTTGAAAGTTCAACCAATAGAAATTTGATTTACCGTGTGGAAAAAGAGGCACAGTTGAAAACGCGCTGGAAGATCATCACTCATCAACCAGGATCTTATTGCATGTAATATAAATATGTTTAGGTTTTCTGGCGTTTTCTCATGCAAGTAGTTCTTATGTTCAGTAAAACACTCAATCACTTGTTTGGAGAGAGTTTTGGACTTTTAATAAAATAGCTTTCATGGTTCCAAATGCCATAACTTTTGATTTCTTTTAGATAACACAAAATTTGGCAACAACAAACTACTAAAAAAGTAGCAACAAACTCCCGCACAGACAAATGCTGTGAAGGGGTTAAGAGATTCCCGCAACTCTAGTTTAAGGAGTTTAAAAAGACATTTTTATCAGTGTCATGATAAAATGACACAATTTCTTCTGGGTAGAAATGGTGCAGACACTGGACAAGGATGAAATTTTCTAGTGCGCATGTGTTGAGCACCAGTGTTCACGCACGCTATTAAATGAAGTTTACTTTGAAAGGCTATGCGTTTGGCTGTACGCATACACTTAAGCATTCGCTTAATGGGAATATAAAATTATACTATTTTTAAAACTTACTGGAATGATCTTCATGACTTGTTTATTGTGTTGTATTTAGGCTGATGCCTGTAGTGCTAGATACTCTGAAGGAGAGGAAGGACCTGCTGAACAATGAAATCTACCTGCTGAGTGCCGTCACAGCTCTACAGCGCGTATCAGAGACGCTAACACACTTTCTCAGCCCCTACCTTCAGGACACTATCTCTCAGGTCAGTATCATGGTTACTTCAAGACAAATCTTAGAGTAGCATACGTGCTCTTCTCATAATGAATCTTCTCATTATTTCCTGGTGTTCTAGGTCACCCGCTTAACTCTGCTAGCTGAGCAACTGACATCTTGCCCTCAGCTGTCTGTACGTCTCGCCTCTCTCAGCTCCACTCTTGCCACAAAGGTGCCTCCCAGGGTCCTCATTCCCACAATCACAAAATGCTACTGCGACATGGTGGATGTTCATCAGGTAGGATTGGGTGTATTACTTAAATACAGAAGAGTTTGAAACATGCATGAATGAGAGAATAAAGCTTGATGTTAAAAATGTATTAAACTCAAAGCAGTATTCATTCACTGACTGACACACACCTGACGTGCGCACGGAGAAAGCTTACTGTCACGCTTAAATGGTCAAATACACTCAAAGTTGTCAAAATGCCCGTCTTAATGTGTATTCATGTAATTGTAGTTGGTTAAGTGAACTTAAACAATTGTGAGAAAATCGAATCCTATCATTGTGTGTCAGTGCATTAAGTCTTAAGTGAAAGCAGCTTAACTTTCTTGCTGCCGTCTGTCAATATGTTAATAAAAAAAGAGAAAAAACACTGCTCTTGGCTGAATAACTTTAGTAGCTTTAATAAGGAATCAGTATGTTTAATTCATGTGAAGACTGTCTTATTTTGCATTTGATTATTCTGTTTCTGTAGTATTTTGTACCTGAATGCTAAACCTCTTGTACCTCTTCTAAACTATCTTTCAAAAAATTATCTTTAACAGTTTTTAAAAAAAATTCTTTAGAAAGAAAAAAATAAACAACTTACTGGATTTTGCTTTTTTCTGTCGTGTGACTACTGCCATACATAATGTTAATGTCATATCCTAATTATAAAAATGTTTCCAGAAAATTCTAAAGAATAACTGCCACAATTTCAACAAACTAAATCCTGTGTTATTACTAGTGTTTAATTTCTTAGCTGATTCCCTTCTCTTACATGTTGCAGAAACGTCTTTGTCCACTGATGACCATGCTGAAGGAACATATCACTCACATGGAGAAAGACCAACTCAACAACCACCAGTCAGAGCTCACTTCCTTTTTCCTGTCTGCTCTTGATTTCCGTGCCCAGCATTGTCAGGTACTGCATACCCCTGTTTCAATATGTTCTTTTTTCAATAAGTGCTCTTACTGATGATTACTAATATAACTATTTAACAGGGAGATCTAAAGAAGACTGGTGAAATTGAGGGTTATGTGATTGACTGTCTGCTAGTGATGGTTATGAAACTTTCAGAAGTCACTTTTAGACCTCTCTTCTTCAAGGTAAGCATCTACTGTTTAGTGCAAAAAAAGACTTTCTCTAATAACTTATTACCACTTCTATTTATTTTTAGATGCATAAATAATACCAGTTATGGGCACTTTTAAAACATTGCTTCAAGAATCATTTTGTATTTGGAAACCCATTCAATTTCCTTAGCTTGTTAATTAACTCTAGAGGAGTATTTTGTTAAATAGAAACATACTTGTATCATAATTACATCAATAAAAAGTTTTGTTTGGACTGTTGATTTTAACCTTTAATATTATAGTAATGTACCAAAATTGCCAAATTACCAAGTCAGTACTGAAATGTTAAAAATGTGGTGATACCTGCATTTCTGCAGTACAGGTAGTACCGGGTATATTTGGTAGCGGTTCGGTAAAGGTTTCTATTTACAATGTGTTTTTTGAGCATTGGTCATTGTAGCCAATTAAAGACACATCTATTGAGCACGTGAATGCAATCAGTGGTGTTTAAGTTTGTCCAAATTCTCTCAACACTGCTCAAAACACTGGAGTTTTAATTAATTGTATGCTTTAGAGCTCTGTACACTCGCAAATTCTTTCAACCGTGAAAATATTACTGGTATTGGTGGCCAACTACTGGAATTGTGGTACTGTAACAACACTAGTTTGAGGATTGGTTAAAAATTGATGCACAGTTCTTGATAAATCTGAATCTATATTGAATCAAATCTATATTAAATCTAATCCAAATCGGAATTGAATCAAGAGCTTGTAAATCAGAATTGTATAAATTCATGAAATCTGTGTCAACACCCAGCCTTTCATCCAAGTGGGCACGGTAGTAGCCAATAAATTGGACGATTCATCAGTCAAAAATAAATTCTTAGACACTTGTAGTAATTGTCAAAAGCTCAATATGTACTTGTAAGTTATTTTCAAGAACATTCGAAGTGTAAATGCATCCGGATTAAATCTCCTTTTTACTTTTCTGCAGTTGTTTGACTGGTCAAAGATTGCTGGCGCTTCTAAAGACCGGCTGTTGACGTTCTACAGACTGGCTGACCATATCGCTGACAAACTCAAAGGACTGTTTGTGTTGTTTGCTGGGCAGCTGGTCAAGCCCTTTTCTGATCTACTGCAGCAGCTCAACATTTCCCACACAGGTAGGCTGAAATATGTTTGTATGAAGTTATGTCATTTTTCTTTACAAATTTATTTTTAAATTGTCATTTTCTTTGACCTCGACCCCTTCTGTCCGTAGACAAAGCCTTCTTTGATTCAGATGATGATGACGATGATTCAGATGATGATGATGATTCAGATGATAACGTGACAAAGAGTAGCCAGCTGCTGCAGTATGTGTTGGACTGCCTCCACAAGATCTTCCTCTATGACACTCAGCGCTTCCTCAGTAAGGAAAGGGCTGATGCTCTGCTGGCGCCCCTGGTGGATCAGGTCAGTGTAGATATGTACAAACATAAACACTAGTGTTGACTTGCCGCAAATGTAAAAAAAAAGAAGAAGTTTTTTTCCGGATAAATAAGTGGGAAAATATTGCGACGATTACTTACAATTAATCGAGAGAGGCAGATATCGTTATCGCAATTAAAATACGATTAATCGTGCAACCCTGATAATGGCTAACATAGAAAGTCAGAACCTTAAATAGGCCTATTTCTGAAGCAGTTTTTCAGCAAATTTGTTTTACTTTTGTCAAAATCCTTTAGTTTGTTTGTTTTCAGTTTTAAATAAGACTTTGAATAACAGATTTCCTATGGGTCTGTTTACGCCTGGTCATTCATGCGTTTTAAATGATCAGATAGGCTAGCTATCTGTTTTGTTAAAACTGTTCCATTTGCACTGGGCAACGTAACGGTCTCTGCAAAACGAATATAAATATAAACTTTAATTCCAAATTTATCTTTATCTTTAAATGCAAATTTATCGGCGTTCACGTCAAGGAAAGCAAGGTCAAAATCAAAGCGCGTCGGCTTGCTGAAGAAATGTTCAGCTACATCTCTGCAGAGATGTGTGCTGCAGTTGCACTGTCAGGGTACCGGGAGCCATTATAAAACGCTCTCGCATGTTTAGTTTTTACCATTTTCGGAGTAAAATTTACATTTGTGGCTTCAACAACCAGATGCAATTTGTCCAGTTTTATCTGGAATGTGAAACAAATTTCTAGGGCTGGACCAGAATATTCGAATATTTGTTCGGTGTGTTGGTATTCGATTTAAAAATGTGACATTCGAATATTCGTTTATTTTTTTTTGTTGTTTTTTGCAAACCTGGCATCCCCCTTGAAACGGTTCTCATTCGCGCCTGTATATGTTTTACACTATAAAATCTGGTGAAATACAATACTTTACATATAAATTCATTATAGCTACTTAATAAATAGATATTTGCTTCTTGGACTACTAAAAGTGTTCCTGCAACGGGAGTATTCTCTGGCTAGAGCGCAGAACAGCAGAGTTTGTATGGACAGAAGTGAATGCCTGAGCTTGTATTTTGGGTTAAGCTGCATTGCTTTGACATTGTGGGAAATAGAATAATAGAAACAAAATATATTAAAATGTATGTAGTATTAAAATGTATAAATGTATGTATTAGTGTGTTTTATATCACTAGTGCAGTGTCCATTCTCGGAGCATATAAGATATAAGCATATCGGAGTCCATTCTCTGCTCGCGTGAGGCGTGCCGCTTCTTTATTTAAATCTTCCATACTTTGTCAGTAATTTGTTAGTGAGACTATTAGACTAGCCTACCTTATTAGAAATATTGCTTAAGTTACAGACGTGTGTGTGTGTGTGTGTGTGTGTGTGTGTGTGTGTGTGTGTGTGTGTGGTGTGTGTGTGTTGTGTGTGTGTGTGTGTGTGTGTGTGTGTGTGTGTGTGTGTGTGTGTGTGTGTTTTTATATCACTAGTGCAGAGCAGTGTCCGTTCTCGGAGCATAAGCTCTGCTCGCGTGAGGCTCGCCGCTTCCCGCTCGCGCTGTTCTGTAGTTTATTAATTCTGAACGTGTCGCGTCTCGCCTGTCTATCTATATTGCACCAAATACACTGCACTCCCTTGTGAAGTCGTTTGGATGAACGGTTCTCGAAATAATAATCATGCGCTGATGATGATCATGCGCATTTTACATGCGCTTCAAGAGGCACACACGCACACTTGCGCACACACACGCACATTTGCACACACACGCAAGGTCTCTCCCTCTCTGTCGTGTGTGCGCTACACGGTTTGGAGCTCGCGAGCAGCTAGATTCCGGGAGATTTTAACTAATTTGCGGATATCAGGGAGCCGCTATCAATATGCGGGAGACTTGGGATGTCTGAGACGTATAGAGATTCCGAAGCTTCGAATATTCGATGTTCATTCCTACCGAAGCTTCGAAGCTCAAAAAATGGTATTCGGACCAGCCCTACAAATTTCTCTCTTTCGGCCTTTTCATGATTGGATAGCTATCCGATCAGAGAAAACACATGAAGTGACCAGGTACACATTAACAGGGTTTCCATGATGCATCAGTCATTTTGATGTGTGTGGAATGTTTAATTAGGACTCTATTCTGATTATCTCAGAAATGTATAGCATTGACTATGTGCAGCAGAACAAGCTGTAAGCTGTCAGTCAGTAAGTTGTGTGCAGTGCACGTGATGTGTATGTAGTGATCGCACTGATTTGTCAGAGCTGCGCTTTTATTGACTGGCACAGTTTAATTCTAACACTTTAATAGTATGTATAACTCCTACCTTAATATAACAAGCTGTGTAACTATGATGAATGATTACCTCAAAATGTAGATCTGTATGCAGGTACGAGGTACTTTATCTGAATGAAATGCATACATCTCACTTTTGCTTACGTGCTAGTGAATAACCCTCAGCGCGCCATAGGTTGCCTACCCCTGCTTTATAGTAATACAAATAATTTAGTTCAGTTAGAGAACAGACACTATAAGTAAAAACTGTACGCGTCTGCTTAATTCAGCGTGAGCCAAACAAGTGTCACAGCTCAGCAGCAGGAGTCAGATTTCTGAAATCTAATAATGAACCCACTTTTCAAGCAAGTTCTGCCCCTGAATTGGTTCTAATTCGAAAGTTAAATGCGCACTGCCGCATTGCTGTCAAAGTTGAAACGGCTCTAAAAATTCTTTTTTAAAAATTTGGATAATGACTTTTGCAGATATATATAGATATTTGTTAAAATACTTTTAACTTTGAAAAACTTGAATCAAAATTAAGTATTGGTATAAAGATTTTTCCTGTCATTGTGGTGTCTGATGAATTTTTTTTTTTTTATGTTTTGTCTGAAGTTGGAGAACATGCTAGGAGGAGATGAGATCTACAAGACCCACATTACCAAACATTTGGTGCCTTGTATCGCCCAGTTTGCTGTCGCCATGGGAGATGACTCGCAGTGGAAAGTTCTCAATTATCAGATTCTGCTTAAGATGCGTCACAGTTCACCCAAGGTATGCAGATTGTTGAGTAAGATAAATGTAATAATACAGTACTCCAGTGTGTGTGGTACCAATTTACAGGGCCCAAAAGAACAATACTGATACCTTCTTTTGAAAATGCAATTAGTCCATTGTTATTTGTAAGTTGCTTCAAAGAAATGTGTCTGCTAATTGAATTCATGTAAACGGTTGTCCAGTCAATGCACTCAGCCATACACACCAGCTGTGTTTTAGATGGACCCTAATAATGCATTGTTGTAATCGGACAAGTTGCACAGTCCAAATAAAAAAAAATCACATGTAAACACATCAAAAGTAATGAATTGGTTAAAATAATTTCATTTGGATTATAAGGGCTGGGTTAAGCCCTTTCTATTCCTTTCGATAAGACATGTTAACACCTTGATTGGATTGAAAACCAAAACTGGAAAGTTCTGAGCATGTGGAGTGACGTAGAAATGGCGTAATGACGTATTATGCACGGAACGAGCTGTTGAATATAGTGTAGAAGTTAAAAAAAATGATCCATGTTGGCATTTCTTTTCAGGTGCGTTTCTCTGCACTTGTCATGTTGCTGGAGTTGGCAAGCAAGCTGAAGGAGAACTACATGGTTCTTCTGCCAGAGACCATCCCATTCCTGGCTGAGTTAATGGAGGGTAAGAACATTACATCAATATTTAATCAAATGAGCTCACATGATTCTGTAACTTATGGCGCTTTTCCACTGCATGGTACGGTACGGTTCGGTTCGGTACGGCTCACTTGTGGTGCTTTTCCACTGCATGGTACGGTACGGTACAGCTCGCTTCGGCGCGCTTTAAATGGTACCTGATCTGTTGAGGTTCCAAGCGTACCGTACCGGTACTAAAATGTGACGTGAAACACTGCAGATCACTGATTGGTCACAGACAGAATCGTCACTACCAGCGTCATTGGATTTGCGACACGAGACACTAAACCCGATATACAGAGTCATATAACCAGTAGACAACAGCCAACGCGGTAGCACCTGTGTTTTACTTTCTTGAAAAAAAAAAAAAGATCAAAACTTTGAAAAATAAATGGCTGAATCGTGGTTGAGGTGCAGACGTTCCTCTCGTTGGTTGCCGAGGAGCGGGGGCAAAACGGAATGAAAAGGTGTTCCAAGTAGCTCAGCTCTTAGCCGCACACGGCTAACACCGGACCTACAAACAGTGTAACGATCCGTCCCACCCACTATGAAGGGGTACTAACTGCAGTGGAAAAGCAACCGCGCTAAAGCGAACCGAACCGTGCCGTACCGAGCAGTCGTACCACGCAGTGGAAAAGCGAAGTGAGCCGAACCGTTCCGCGCCGAGTCGAACCGAACCGAGCCGTACCTGCAGTGGAAAAGCGCCATTAGTTATCTATGTTACTGCTTTGAGTTGTGTTGTAAGAACACTTAAGTCTGTTTTTTTCATAACACTTCTTTAACAGTCAGGAATACTTCAGAATTGATTTATTCCTCCTTGTTTTACAGATGAATGTGAGGAAGTTGAGCACCAGGTGCAGAAGGTTATTCATGAAATGGAGTCTGTCCTCGGTGAATCACTGCAGAGCTACTTTTAGAGTGCCAAGACTTTCACACCATCACAGGCTCTTCTCACACCCTCTGAGTGTGCATTCGTTATTCTTACATAATATTTACTGATGATACAACTGTTGTCAGTCTGCCCGGCGGTTCCACAGCACACTATCACCTCACTTCCGGCTTGACCTGTCCTACCTTTGACCTGCGCCCCAAACTGCCCATGCCGAAGTCGATGTAAAATGTGTGGCTTTTAGCAAGCCACAAATCACTGGATACTACATGCTTTTTCTAAGGTTATATAAAAACGACACGCATGATGTTAATATGTCTAATGTTTTTAAAATAATGGTTTTATGGCATTAAATGACATTGTGTATTGCAAACTGATCTTTCTCTAAAATCTGAATATCATAAAAAGATGAGCCTGGGATGTGTGCATTTGTGTTTGATTGAAGTGAGAGAGAAAAAAACATAGGTTCAATGAAAGGGTTGAACAATATGCTCACATTAACAATACAGTTTTAATGGGTTACACATTTAATATCTCTGCCACGCATACATATTCAGATCTAAGCTGCCTTTCACTGTGGTTCTATCTTTCTGGAGCACCTGTGAATATAATGTGCCTCATATACCTACATAAAAATGATTCTGCATGTTATTGTAAAACAATGACGTGAAACTAAAAAGAAACCATGACTTCAAAAAAATGTCTGGCTAATATGAACCAAATGCAACTAATGATATCAATGTCATAGCATCAGCCTTGACTTTTAATTATATCAATCAGTTATATATGCTTTGTCTATTATTTACTATAATGCAATCTTTAACTTTAGATGAGAAAGACTTATGGTTACTGTTTTGATCTTGCTTTTTCATAGTTTATTCAAAGGCAATGAACCACAGTCATAATAATATAAAGTATATAACAACTGAATGTTACTTGTATGCAATGGGGTCACTAAACAGTGTAGGCTACTTGCTAGTGTGCATCTCATGTGTTTTACAGTGTCCTTGTTACATACGTTACATGTACTTCTAATCTTACCCTAAAGTGTAACCGTTATAACTAGGTACTAACCCTGAACCTATCCCTAAACCTATTTCATCACTTGCTACCCAATACTTGGTTTAAAGTGTTACTGTTATAACCCAGTTGTTGTTACATAGTATGAACTGGTGGAAGAGGACTGTAAAATAAATTGTATTTTAACATACATTTTTTAAGATTAAATCTACAGAGGATAAATTTATCTGATGTGTTGTAACAGTTTTTTTATTATATAACTGCTCTCACTTAATTTTAAACAATCGTGTAATGTGACATAAATGTTTACAATATTGTGTCTCTTAATATAAACTGCTTATGAATTCGAAAAATCATTTTTAAGTTACTTCAGCTATGCAAAAATGTTTATAAAAAAATATATTTTTAAAAATTACTTAATTCTTAAACATAAACTAATAATACTTAATACAGACGTTGTAAATTTGAGCCAAAATAAATAGGGCTGAATTCAGGTTGATTGATAGTGTCAAAAAAAAAAAAAAACTCAAAAAAGTGCCCCAATCACTCTGAATTTACCCCTATATAACTTCAAATGGCTTAGTAAAATAATAACCCTTAATAATAAGATGAGACTTTAAATAAATATATGATATAACCTATAGTAAAATGTATTTTCTTGATCCTTAATAGAAAATTTATTTTTTTCACAATCGCTTAATTTGTTAATGAACCGCTTTCTATGCAAATTAGGGACTGCGGCTTCTCAAATGAGTTCTTTCCCATTTACTTTTCTTGTCCAAAACAGAAGGGGGAAAAAAGGTTACTAGAGAACAGCGCGATCAGCCCAATGACTGCCAGCGGCCGGCGTGTCGTCACTCGTCCTGTAATCTGCTTTGATTTGAGCCGCTTTATTCCAGACTGCTGCTGGAGATGCCAGTGATGAAGCGCTTCGGCGGATTAAGAGCCGCTTTTCAGATATTCAGGAGAGACCTCCATCATCAGCACAGTGTGGGGATAATAGGTGCGCCTTTCTCTAAAGGACAGGTGAGATATACCTAAAGGCCAAAAGTCCTTGTCTCGTTTAAAATAATGTTATTCACGAATGAAAAATGCTATGTTTGCATGTAAATCCACGCATGGTGCAGTATGGTGCCAGTCTAGTGCTCATGTTATTGCCTGTTACTGCAGCAGAAGGATGGTGTGCAGAGAGGACCAGACCTCATTCGAGCTGCTGGATTGGTGCAGAAACTTAAAGGGCAAGGTGCCACTACTACACCAAAGCAATCTTTCAGTACAGTATAATGCATCTAAAATATTTGAAGCAACTTTTTTCTTTCTTCTTTAATTATGCAATTTAATATCCTTATACACACACATAAAGAGACTGCATGAAATGTTAGGTCAAATGTGAATAAAATTGATTAAAAAAATTAAATTGTGACCATCTATAGTATCTAAAAAATATCTAGACTACTTATATGTATTCTTTTACTCTTTAACGTAAATCTTAATGTTAAAATGGTTACATTTTATTTGTTAACTACACAGTACCTATACTAATGTTGTGTATTTTAAGAATTTAGGCTGCGTGCAGAATGTATTTATCATTGCCATTTCTGTAAAAAGAGATTTAAATGCTTTATTTCTTCTGGGCCTATACACTATAAAAAATGCTGGGTTGTTTTAAAATGAAAACTTTAACCCAACGGTTGTAACAACCCAGCATTTTTTTAGAGTTTATAGCTCTGTGATTGCACAAATATTTTAAAACTTGAACAAATAGCTGAAGGGACTGATGAACAGGGACAGTAGATCAGTGCTGCCATGTGTTGTCTTTATTTATTTACCCAAGAAGATGCGATCTCATAGGAGCAGTAACACTGACATTGTTCCACTCCCCTTTCTCTGTGTATTCAATATTGAGGATTGGGTTACTAAATAAGAGTGAAGCATGTATTTGCACATCTTAACTCTAACAAACCTAGTAATGTTTAATCATACTTCCAAACTTGAGTTGATGGTAGAATGGAAAACTCTACATTTTGAAAAAGTCAAATCAGTGACAGGCTGCATTAAATGAGTAATTTATTTAGATATTAATTTCAAGAATTTTGAATCATTCATTTAATATTTGAATAAGCACACTTTTGAAACACCATAAGTCAATGTTAAATCATCAGCTTTCCTCGTGTCTACATATATATTGTACAACGGGCTAAAGACACACCTTCATAAAAAATGTGCTTTTTACACTACAAAGGTGAATGATTGCAGAAAAAAAATTGATGTTTGTATTAAACATTTATGGAGCAACAGATTTTGTGTGAAAATAAATCATAAAAGTGGTTTATTTTGTTTCAAAATCTTTTAAATGTATGAGGTGGCAAGGTGGGCCTTTTACCCTTATGTACGTATGTAAATACGATTGATGTATTTCAAATGCATATACATTTTCCATCCAATGTTAGTCATGCATGAAATATAGAGAAGATGGTAGATTTTATTTGTTTATTTTTTTGGAGAGGCAAGTCCCCTCCCTCATTCATTTTAATTATTAGGAAATTAGGAAGTGATCAGTAAATTTTTCCTATAGTGTTCCATGTTAAAGCTAAAAAAATCATATGGTTGTGTAAATGATGACAGAATTTTCATGTTGGGGTGAACTATTCCTTTTAAAAGCTACTTCATTTGAAGCCCCCTGTCCCTCCCCAGGTTGCGTAGTGAAGGATTATGGGAATCTGACATTTGAAGAAGTTCCCAATGATGAGCCCATTGGCAGGCTGAAGTCTCCGAGAGCAGTCGGCCGAGCCAATGAGCTGCTCTCTGGAGCTGTGCAGAAGGTCAAAAGCGATGGCAACACTTGTGTGATGCTGGGAGGAGATCACAGGTGATTGTGCGCTTTCGGTTCTGTTAAATATGACATTTCCAAGCACCAAATCAACATTGAACCTTTATGTATATTCATTCTCAACAATATGTTTGCGGTTTCTTTCAGCTTGGCGATTGGTTCGATCGCCGGTCATGCCGCCTCAAGACATGAGTTGAGTGTTTTATGGGTGGACGCACATGCAGACATCAACACACCTTTGACCACGCCAACGGGAAACATTCACGGACAAGCGCTGTCTTACCTCATCCATGAACTGCACTCTAAGGTCTTTAATCATTTCAGCAACTTGTGTTAAAGTTTGTGTAATATGTTACACTGTCAACTCCAACAGAGATGTTCAACTAACATCTTAATCTCCTGGCCATGGCTGGTGTCAGTATCTCTGCCTTTAGCACACTCATAACTAACTAATAAAGGCAAGAGAAGGTTATTTACAGTATGCAGCACATTCCATGCACAATGGTAATTTAAAGTGCTTTGAATAGAAGGAATAAAAGTAAAATAAAAAGTTGATGGCTACAAAGAAATCTCTGACGTCAATTTTGGTAATGGCTAGTCTTAATAAACGAAGACAATTTGACGGCCGTCGTAGAAGTCACAATGCAGGACTGGGAGTCAAATCTTTTGTTTTGACACTGCCAGAATTTCGTCTCAATTTCATCTTCGATCTTAATAGTCATTATTCGGCTGTTGGTGAACATGTCAAACTATTGATCAAAGACTTCAGATTTTTGCCCAGGATCAGAGGAATCTTTTAGGATTTGCAAAATTTGTCTCAGACGGCCAAAATTGCACAGTGTGCACCCGCCTTAAGTCCTGTATGGAAACAAAGCATCTAATTCTTGCAATATTTTTCAGATGATAGTATGCTGATTTAGGTATTGGTTTGACATGTCTACTGAAACTAAGGTCTGGCTCCATAATCACACTGACTGTACTAAGTCCACTGAAGGCAAGTTTGTAGAGAACCCAAGTTCAGTTTATTTATTTAAAAAAAAAGTATCAAACATCATGGCATGGCATGGCATGGCATGAACTCACTTACCACAGTGGTTTCATGGAAATAATACTTGACAGACACATGGGAAACATGAGGGCTTAAATACACAAGACTAATGACTAGACCAGGGGCCTGTACCATGAAGCCGGTTTAGGTGGCTAGCCAGCTATGTTTCAGCTTAGTTTCCGCCAACCCTGGGTTTTAGGTACTATGAAAGTAGCTCGGCTTTAATCGGTGTTCGTTGCCATGGTATCTTACGCTGCACGGCTAACCTGCTCCGGGGCAGGTTAAGTTCTGGATTCGAGATCTCAGACTGAAGTTTGACCAATCAGCTGTGAGCAAAGAAACATATAGGTGACGTATAACTAATTCCCAGTGTTGGTTGCAATTGCTTTACATTTTCTTTCAAATCCTGTGGACATCTCAGCGCAAACTGTAAGACGAGCACATCGTAGAGAAAGAGTTTTTAGCCGGACAAAATCCCCTTGCCTTTCCTGATAGTTAGGCTACTTGTATCAAAGATACAGATTTTCTGCGGAAGGAATATCTTATCTTTGCGAACTTATTGAGCCGCTCATAAATAATTTAACACGTCGAATTCATGCACTTACTTTACCATAAATGGTATTGCGTTGCGTTTTTTTGCAAGTGCTTGCATACTTGCACGCAATCGCAACACGCAAACATACTTGCGGTGATGCACATAATCTAGGAGAAAACACGGTTTGTCGAACCATTCGCAAGGTGGTCCTCGCTCTGCAGGAGTACATTAATAGTTTAATAGTGTTCATTTATTGACCATGTCCATAAGAGAGGCTTTTTATAAAATTGTCGGTAATATTGATAGGGTGACATCACATTTTTTTTTCTTCCAAAAAGCAAATTTCACAAATGTACTATACAATACAGTAGCTACTTGTTAAGCATTATTTTAATATTTTTTTATTCGGTTAATCTTATGATAGGATTCCCTATAGAGTCATTGAAGCAATATACTGCACACATGTTGCAATGTCCACTTCTCTAGGAGAACATGAGGCAGATTATATTAATAGAAAGTCCTTTCACAGCCTTAATGTTGAGGTAGAGATTATGTGAACATGTGAAATTATTATTTTCTGTGAGATGAATCTTTAAATTAATAGTAAAATTAACAGATAACAATCTACTTTCCGTGAGTATGTTGTGTCAGCGCTTTGAGGAAAGCTATACAGTACAAAACACTGTTAATTTGAATTGGGACAGCAAAACCTACACAATAACCCCCTATCATGACCCTGATGTGTCAGTAAAACCATAGTAAAAGTTAGAGATGATCTTTGGCATCCTAAAGGCACGTTTCAACTGTCTTCGGCGCATAAGAGTCACCAGAGGCATCACAGATAGTGTCTGCATGTGCCATTCTGCTCAATATAGCCACCATAGAAAGGAGCCAGAACCACCACAGAAAGCTTCTCCCCGATGAAACTGACCCGAACACACTTGACCACCCAGCTGGTGCAAATGTAGTTGCAATCACCATACAATATTACACTTAATAAAAGCATATTGAAACTGCAGATAGGTCTCAAACTGTTTTATTGGTTTTGTGGGATGGGGGAGAGAGAAAGAAAGCAATAGAAAGTTGCATTAATAAATATTCATGCTAAAGTGTTACTTGGTTTAATAAGTTCACTGAGATCAGTTTAATCTAGCTGTTGCATTTATTTTTTAAATGTGGAGCCTCCTCAGCTCACAGTCAGGCTTTAGTGTGCAGTCTAGCTCTATAGACTCCTTTAGTGTGCAGTCTAGCTCTATAGGCTCCTTTAGTGTGTAGACTAGCTCCATAGGCTCCTTTAGTGTGCAGTCTAGCTCTATAGACTCCTTTAGTGTGCAGTCTAGCTCTATAGGCTCCTTTAGTGTGCAGTCTAGCTCTATAGGCTCCTTTAGTGTGCAGTCTAGCTCTATAGGCTCCTTTAGTGTGCAGTCTAGCTCTATAGGCTCCTTTAGTGTGCAGTCTAGCTCTATAGGCACCTTTAGTGTGCAGTCTAGCTCTATAGGCTCCTTTAGTGTGCAGTCTAGCTCTATAGGCTCCTTTAGTGTGCAGACTAGCTCCATAGGCTCCTTTAGTGTGCAGTCTAGCTCTATAGGCTCATTTAGTGTGCAGTCTAGCTCTATAGGCTCCTTTAGTGTGCAGTCTAGCTCTATAGGCTCCTTTAGTGTGCAGTCTAGCTCTATAGGCTCCTTTAGTGTGCAGTCTAGCTCTATAGACTCCTTTAGTGTGCAGTCTAGCTCTATAGGCTCCTTTAGTGTGCAGTCTAGCTCTATAGGCTCCTTTAGTGTACAGTCTAGCTCTATAGGCTCCTTTAGTGTGCAGTCTAGCTCTATAGGCTCCTTTAGTGTGTAGACTAGCTCCATAGGCTCCTTTAGTGTGCAGTCTAGCTCTATAGGCTCCTTTAGTGTGCAGTCTAGCTCTATAGGCTCCTTTAGTGTGCAGTCTAGCTCTAAAGGCTCCTTTAGTGTGCAGACTAGCTCCATAGGCTCCTTTAGTGTGCAGTCTAGCTCTATAGGCTCATTTAGTGTGCAGTCTAGCTCTATAGGCTCCTTTAGTGTGCAGTCTAGCTCTATAGGCTCCTTTTGTAAAGGGCCCTGACTGAGTCTGTTTCCACCTGAAACATAATTCCACCACAAACATGATCATTACAAGTTTTTGGGAGGCTAATCAACTCACAAAAAGGTCCTTGACAAACACCTGTAATGTATGTCAAGGGTTTTAAATCCTTCGTTCACATTTCTTTTGAAGCCTGTTGAGGTAGAGGCTTCAGTTTCTGGGACAGGTTGTGAAAAATCCTACAATAAAAGAGATGTGTAACTTGGGCCAGTCCCTGTTTTATACCACACATTCAAATGTTTGCCTTAATAAAAAGCCCAGTGCATTCACCTCAGCAACTGTCCCAGAACACAGACAGAGTGTCTTCATCATTTCCTCCTCCCTGATAAATAAAAGTAGGCCCATATGTTTCTGGTGTTCTGTCTGCTGCATACTGACCTCTGTGTGGGATACTGTGTGTGTGTGTGTGTGTGCTGGCTTCAACAGGGACACTGCATTTCCCTCTACTGCAGAACATACAGTCAGCCATATTTAAAACTTAAAATATTAATGTATCGCACACTGACAGTGTTACAGTGTTACTAGTGTAACACACACAGTGTTACTTGCTTAGAGGAGCCAGCACCAGGGTCAGATTGTACAGCACCTGTAATCCCATCCATAATCGGCCGTCCCTTATTCCATCAGAGCCAACTCAGTGTATTCTGGAGGAGTGGCCCTACACTGGTTTTCTGAATTTCACTGTTTTTTCGGTTTGCCTCAAACAAATAAAAAAATAATAAAAGGTTGTGTGTAAATAAATACTTACTAAGCTACTTTTAATTATATTTTTTATTTTGTCTTTATCAGCTGCCAAAAACGTTTGGAGTTGCATCTAAAATCAATGAATATTAATCCTTACAGGTATATATATACGTGCAATTTTTTTAAATAGCTATATTATAAAAATATAGGCTATATTTTACACACACACACATACATTCATAGCCTATACATCATTTCACATGAATAAAGAACGTATTTATTTAGCTTACACATTAACGCAATCAGCAATCTTTCTCCAACAGTCTTCTCTTGCTTTGGCAGCAGAGACCGTATTGTTTCGAGCTTGTAATACATATTTAAATTCATCGTAATTCTTAATGATTATCTCTTGCTCCTCCGCGGAAAGAAAGTATCGCTCTCGCTCTATCCATATCGAACGCGATTGGTTGTTCGGTGCCAACGTCACTTTGGTATGTGCACGCGCTCGTGGAGTAATCATAGCTTAAGATCAAAGCCTGAGTTGACAGAGAAAGTTGATGAGCTGCTTCATGGTACCAATAAAGCCTGATTGCATCGGTTTGGTTTTGTCAACTCAAAACTAATCCTGTAACTCAGAGTTTGTTCAGCTACCTTCATGGTACAGGCCCCAGGGACACTTGAACATAATCAAGACAATGAACCAATGACAATATGACACAATCACATGGGGAACACATGGCAGGATCACATGACTAATACAAGGAATCACATGACAAGACATGAAACATGACTGACATAAAATATGAACCAAAACCAGACGTGACACACATCAAGATTCCAGACTTCATTTTTTGTTGTTTGACCCCTAGAGTAAGGTATACATTCCCCTTGAGAACTTCATCTTTGTTTCCAAACGATTTCAGTTTTGAGTTTTGGCACATCCAATTGTTGACTTCATCAATACATTGGCACAGGGAGTGTATACTTACATTGGCAAGTATCTTGTGTGTCATCTGGATAGCTGTGGTAAGCAACTTGGTTCTCTCATTATTTTGCTCAGTGGGACCATATACAGGTTGAATAGGAGTGGCCCAAGAATTGAGCCTTGAGGGACTCAGCCTTTTAATGGATGTCCACTCAGACTTATGGTCACCTTTACTCACATGATAACCTCTCCCTCCTAAGTATGACCTGAACCATTTAAGGACCATCCCAGAAAGCAGAAAGTATGTTGTGATTGACAGTGTCAAATGCAGCACTGAGGTTGAGTAGTACCAGCACTGATCATTTGCCTGTATCAGTATTTAAGCGAATGTCATTTATTATCTTTATGAGCTCTGTGCTGTGATACGGTCAGAAACCAGATTGAAAATAGTCAAAATACCCATTCGAGCTTAAGAATTTGTTCAGCTGATTGAAAACAACTTTTTCAATGATCTTGCCTATGAAAGGAAGATTTGAGATTGGTCTA
Organism: Chrosomus eos; assembly: GCA_036326025.1. NCBI lineage: Eukaryota > Metazoa > Chordata > Actinopteri > Cypriniformes > Leuciscidae > Chrosomus > Chrosomus eos. The sequence goes on along the minus strand of CM070830.1, from coordinate 9,774,193 downwards.
TAGTTGCTTAATATGGTCTTATCCAGATTGTTCTTTTTCAGGAGCGCTTAACAACTGCAGTTTTCAGGGAGTTTGGAAAACTCCCAGAGAGAAGTGAGGCATTTACCACTTCTAGGAGATCTGCTTCTAAACAGTTAAACACAAATTTGGAAAAAGATTTGGGAAGTGTGGCAAGGGTGCAGGTTGATGTTTTAAGGTGCTGTACGGTTTCTTCCAAAATTTTACCAGCAATTTTTTTTTAAATCAGACATAGTAACTACTTTCTGAAGTCTGATGTCTGACCCCAGCGCAACACAAGGATGTGCTGATCGCCTTTCTCCCATTATTGATTTTCTCAGAGAAGAAGGAAGCAAACTCACTGCATTTGCTTTCTAGGAGCATTTCACTGAGGATGTGACTTGGGGGGTTTGTTAGTCTCTCAACTGTAGCAAAAAGAGTGCGTGTGTTGTTTAAGTTGCTGATTATAATATTTGAGAAGAAGGCCCGTCTAGCTTTGCCTTGCTCCATATTGAATTGTCTTTATAGATGTAATAATGGAATACAAGTTTTGTCTTCCGCCACATGCGCTCTGTTTTTCTGCATTGTCTTTTCATATTTTGCACTGCTGTTGGGTTTCTCCAAGGTGCTTTTTGTCTGCCACTCATCTTCCTGACTTTTACAGGAGCAATATCATCAATTACACTCTTAACTTTTGAGAAACATTTGAGAGAGATACTGTTATCATAGCGGGGATCCAAAAGCTAATTACTCCTCGACAGCAATGCTATAGAAATATACAGAGCGACCGCAAAAACTGAAGTTCAAAGACAATATTCTAAAGATGGCTGTGCCCTCGTTTCTCCGACGCATAAGGTATAGAGTGGGATAGTTTGGTTCCAGCATACACCAGTTCTTCCCTTTTCCCTGAGAAGCACAGAAGTGGAGATGCTGGAGAGAGGGGCTGTTGCTCTGCTGTTACCGGAGACTGTAATAGGTTGTCCTTGCTTCCCTGGCTGTTTTCCAGAAAGTCGTCCTTGGGTGCTGAATCTTCTAATCCGTCACAGTCTGTCTGTGGTGAGCTCTGTGGGCAGGGCTCAGCCGAGATTGTGTCCGTGAGCAGAAGTTGTTGTGGCTGCGTGGTGTTATCATTGTCATTCAGGTGCTGAAGTGAAGTCCTGTGGTCATTCATACTGTGTCCAGGTGTGTGTGTGTGCAATTCAGGTTGAGTGGATTGGCACACATTGCAGAAGGATGAATAGGGAGAAGTAGATATTGTCCTTTAGCACCAAGTTTGTTTGGGTGGAGGCCATCCTGTTTAAACCGTTGTCTCTAACTCAGAAAAGATTGAAGTTGTCAATGAAGTTCACTCATTTTATGTTGCAGGTTTTTTGCAGCCATGTATTAAGCCATGTATTTCAAAAAGTTAATTGAAATCCCTCTTAGGAGTACTGAATGCTCTTTGTGAATATCCTTCTTCCACACATGGATGAGTAGAAAATTGCATAAAACGAGGCATTGGTAAATCTCACAAAAACTGAGTTGCATTAAGCAATTTAAAAAAAAGTTTCCAGTCTTTTAGCTTTACTTGAGATGGCATTTTATGATTTGAAACATTGATAACATTTCACTTTTTCTAATCTTTCTCAGATTCCCATAATTCCACATTTCTCATGGTTAAAGCCTTGTGTAGCAGCTAAGGACATTGTCTACATTGGACTCCGAGATTTGGACCCAGAAGAACAGTACGTTTGTAGATTATAATTGTTATTAAAAGTGCAAAATATACATCATTTAAAGTCCCCCTGTGGTGAAAATCAAGCTTTTAATGTTTTTTATATGGCTATGTGGTGTTTTTAATATGCTTTAAGACAAACCATGCAAATTCATGTCAACACCATTGCTGAGTATTTTCTCCTTAAAACTGCAGTGAACCAAAGACAGGTTTAAAATCGCTGGTGTTTCTGACGTAACAAACCCAATCTCGTCAACGAGTGGATCTATGAGCTGGTGTGAGTGAAGGCAGGGCTAATGTGCATATTCATTGAACCGCATATATTAAATGATGACAAGGGTCTAGAGTTACATTCAAGCTATATTAAGGCATGAATAATTGTTTTTTCAAGGAAAAAACTTTTAAAAATGTCATTTTGGTGATCAAAGATGAGTTTTAAGGGATACAATTATTGACTACAAGGGGACTTTAAGTAAAACAGAGTGCATTATATCACTATTTCAGTGTTCATTATGAAGTCCAACTCATACTTTACAATAACAGTTATATCCTGAAGTACCTTGGAATCAAATCGTTCTCCATGACAGAAGTTGATCGATTCGGAATAGCAAAAGTTATGGAGCAGACATGTGATCACATGTTTTCAAAGTAAGTGTGTTACTTTGGGAATCTTTCCTCCTTTTTTTGTAATTATTAAAAATAACCTAAGAGTAAATATGTATTGTGGAAACATTACTGCTCTTTCTGGATCAGGGTGAAAAAAACCTATCCACCTGAGTTTTGACATTGATGCATTGGACCCATCAGTGTCCCCTGCAACAGGCACACCTGTAGCGGGAGGACTGACCTATAGAGAGGGGATTTACATCACTGAGCACATCTGTCAAACAGGTGAGGACATGAGGATATGTAGGTAGAGAACTAATGGGTTCTATTGGGGAAAGTTACTAAAAACCTTCTGGAGCTCCTCCGTGGGACTAAAGACCGGTGTGGCGCACAGGTGATGCTCATTAGCACTCGCACCACCGGCCTTGCTCCGTACCCGCGGCTCTCTGCCCCACATTGCCCTGCTTGCCACAAATACCCCTTTTCCAACAAAGCATTTTGAGAGCCGGTTCGGAGCCCGTGCCTACTCGTGAACCAGTTCTTTGTGTTTCGACAGCCAAAGAACCGGTTCTCGGCCAAGAAAATTGGTTCCAAAGCGGCACTAACTCTTTGCTGGACTAGAACCGTTCTTTTACCACGTCATGCTTACGTCGGGGGCTGGGGGCGGGGTTTAGAACACAAATGTGTTCTAAACGTCTACTTCTGACCCCAATATAGGATCGCAAAGCCAGGAGAAACATTTGCAGACGATGTAGTCCTCCATTGTAATTGTTATGCTTGAAGTTGGCGCAAGTGTTTCACGTATGGCGACGTACATAGTGACGTAACAACGTTGTTCGCTGGGCTCTCTTGTCAGTGTAAAAACAAACAGGTTCTAAGAAGGTTCGCAAGTTGAACTAACTTTGAACCAACTTTAAACCAGCACCAGTTCCGAACCGTTCTTTTTTGGTTGAAAAGGGGTAAAAGAGACGTATGTAACTTCCAGACTGATAAACTTGCAGGCTTTTGGGCTTTCTGAGATTATTGACCAAAAACTCAGCTCACTTGGCTGATGTGCTAGCGCCACCTTGTGTCAGTTTCAAAACGTACCAAGAGTAGAACAGTGAAAATAATACGAGTTTATTTAATTTAATGAATTATAATCAATCTACATTAAACCATATATTCTAGATATCAGCATCAGCTATTTAAAAGTCAAATGACCTAATTACAATGATCACTAATTACAATGTTTCTGTGTTTGGCTTTTGCTTAGCAATTTCATTACCATGATCATTCTTAATACTTTTACATGGACTGTTTGACCTGTTGACTTTGTTCTTGACTTTCCTCCAGGGCTTCTCTCTGCTGTAGACATCGTGGAAGTGAACCCAAAGCAGGGCAAAACAGAGGATGAAATCACATCAACTGTAAACACTGCTGTGGATCTGTTACTGGGCTGCTTCGGTCGGGTCCGTGAGGGCTCGCATGAGCCAGATTACAAAATGCCAAATCCATAAATCATATATTTACTTACTGGTCTGACTTTAAAAAGACTAAATTGTAATTATATTTATTTTTTTTCTTGTATAAAAAATGAATTCCAAATATATATGCAAATTACAGCACAGTATCTATTATCCATAGTGAATGCAGAAAGTAAAAAGCTGTATAAAAAATGTTTGTTATTTTCAAAAATCAAATCAAAAAGCCATTGTTGCCAGGAATATAAACAAAGTTTAATGTAAGAACTAAAACCAGTACAAATATATTTAACCCCGTAAAGCTTATGATATGCAAATTTCTCTAAATTGTCAACATGATCAAAACTTTGGTGAAAAAAATATGGGCACAATCTACTACATGCTTTCTTGTGCAAGTAAAAGTCCTTTTATCATCATTTTAAAAATGCTCCCTAACCCTCAAATGCAACAAATTAAAGATTTTTGCTCAATTTGGGGATCTGAATAAAACTGAGGTGTTTTTACATTGAGTATGAGCTCCTTATTCTCACTACTTCAAACTATATGAGCCATAAAAGACTGATGTATCAAATGATACAGGGAAAAACCTTTAGACTTTTATTGGTCTAAAGTTAATAAACTGATATATTAAAAACAAAGATATGTCAGGGTTAAAATAATAATAAATGTTTTCCAAAAGTTTTTCAACTAAATCCACACAAGGGGCAAATTATAATCTATTTTATTTGAAAATTTTATTTTTTACGTTATTTTTCTTTCAATTACCAGTGTCTCTGATACCAGTGGATAAAAACAAGGTGTGGCTGTATGAGAAGATCACCAAAGAGTGTTATGCAAAGCCAAGACTCAGAACATCTTTGGTTTGCCTAATATTAACATGTAATAACAGATCAGTTAATGTAAGAGCTTGACTAACAATGAGTATTGTGTTTGAAATGTTTGCAACTTAAACGTCGTAAGTATATTTAAAAGAGTGTTCGTGTTCAGCTATTTGTGCTTTCTTGTTTACGTTTCAATGTAAACAATAAAATAATGTGTATGATTTATTAGAAAGGAGAGGGAATGTGCAAAATAAAGCAAAGAGATTCACTTTGGGAAAATCATTTTTATTAGACCATTCCCGAACATTCTGTGAATGCGGCGAACATGCATTCTGTGCATTTTCTGTCAAGTCACTTTGGTCTGTCTGTCAGTCGGAAAGTGTTGGAGATATGCTGTCACTTCAGTGCTGTGATTTGATGCCATTGCACAGCTCAATAGCTAAAGGCCTGTTGTAATGGAGTGTTGTCAGAAATAGCTGCTTCCTTTGAAGCCACAGTGTGCGATGATAAAAGGCACTAACAGAGGTAATGTTACCCAAAGGATGGCTCACACTCTTTGATTAAAAATAATGTGACGGGTCACAGGTAGGCTGCTGCCAACACAGTAGACATGAACAGCAGGGAGGATGCTGTTTTCAGAGTCTGCTCAGAATCCAGGAGGAGGAGTGCATGAGGAAGACGAGTGAAGGCTTTGATCAATCCGTCTCTTTCAGGCTGCATGGTCTCCTGAATTCCTGACCTCTCTCGTGGATCCATTTATTTGACACTAACGGATAGGCAATGAGAGATTGAAAGAATGAAATTTATATATCAAAAGTTGATATACATCAATATATTTATAACCATGCCTTCAGAAAAGTAACAGGGTTGAGAGTTTAGAAAAGTTTAGGAAGCTTTTTTGACACTATGAACAATTTGCTCAGGTGCATCCATTATTAAAAAACTGAAATTAATTTAATACATTATTTATCAAGGGAATTCAAGACTTTTAAATGATGTATTATGTCAACTACAATGTGCTTAAATTCTAAAACTAGTAAAATTATTAGTAAAAAATTATATCAACTAAAATGTGCTTATTTGCTAATACAGCATAAAATACTAATGAAGAAGGTAAAAAGCTAGATAGATTCATTTGACATTTTTAACTAGTTGTTTGAGCGCATAAATGATTAGAAAAATAATTTAATCCTAATAGTAACAAATTACCATTTAAGATTGTAACAAACCTAACACAATAAATTATTAGTTAATAAAAGTTATTAAAAAGAGATTTTTTTTATTTGTCTTCACTTCCTGAAAGGATAATGAAGTCATTCAAAGAATAATTATTCTATTTTTCATTTATAGAACAATACAATATTATAATTAGCAATAATTATGATGGTAACAGTGTTGACATATCGCAACTACACGATTTTTAAATGGATTATGTCAAATAAAATGTGCTTAATTGCTAATACTGCAGGAAATACAGGCAATCCTCTTAAAGAAAGAACAATGAAAATAAAGTTACAGGATTTTGCTGATGTGTTAGAAAAACACATAGTAAACTGGTGTCAGCGATTCATTGCTAAAATTAGTATACACAAAGGCATCCTGTTTTAGAGCATGAATAAAATCTCCAGATAATGCATTGTGTCTGAGACACTCACCCCACTTGTTTCCCACCAGTACCGGGCAAGCTGCGTGTCTCGTGCTGTAATCTCCCTCTCCGCTGGGAAAGAGATTATACCAGAATACAGCTGTACCCTACACACACACACAAACATGTTAAGTGATCATTCTTAATAGAAAATGCTGTTGTACCTATAACCTATAATACTGTCTATTTAAAAAAATAAAGTCATGACCACTTTTCTGTACCTGTTTCTATGGCTTGGTGTTTTGCAAGAGCAGAGTTGTGTCAAACCGTACAGTTTAGTTACCTACGGTTACCGAGTTATGTTGCATACTAATATAAATTAAAGTATTTAATACACATCAAATTTAATAGACTCTTAAATAGACTCTACTACATGTCATCCCTAGTGAAAAAGAAGAGTGCTGAACTGTACTGAATGTGCACTTGTCTTGAACTCTTAAAAGTATACTTAAATAACTGCACTTCCAGATAATATAATATTAATGAAAAAAGGCCGCTAGTGTACTTAAAGAAAGTACAATTTAATAACCATTTAAAAATTGCACTTTCCAATATTCAAATTAAAAGTTTTACTTTAGTGTATTTAATAATGATTATATTTAATAATCTTTTGTTGTGCTTTAAAGAAGTAAACATATTTTGATTTGTTGACACAGTAAAGCATGCCAAGTACTTGATTAGAATTTTAAAATGTAACTGTAGTATGTATTTTGATATTACATTTAAACTCACTTTATCACAAATTAAAATTAAATTATAAATATTTAAATAATGAAATTTAAAAAATGAATATAAATGACATTAAAGTATATTTAAGGTTACCATAAATGCTAGTACATTCAACAGAACTACTGTCACGTTTTGCCTTTGTTTTTGTTTCGTTATTGGACTTTCCGTTATCAATATGCGTTACCTGTGTTCCTTTGTTCCTGTCAGTTATTTGCCAAGGACACTAATTTAACGATCACACCTGTCGAGTCTTTGAGTTAATCATCACTGTGTATTTAGATTTCTCATTTCTCTTCAGTTCCTCGTCTGGTATTGTTTGTGTGTTACACGCTGTTGCTTGGCTACTCGTCATTTGTGTTTTTTATATTAAGGTAACTTTGTTTATTGTTATTCTGTGCTTCATCTGTTCATCTTCCTTAAGTGACATTAAACACATTACCACAATAGAAGTAACATATTACATATAAATATACACCCAATTCCTCTAAGTGGATAAAAAAAAAACTCTTAGGTTGCATTTAATATAAATTGAAACTATAATTTAATTATAAATAACATGCAATTAGGTATCACGTATGTAAGTTCACACGTATGTATATTCTTTTATTTCTGTAATAAGTACTCATTTTAAAAGTATGTTAAACATCTTTTTCACAAGGGCAGCTAATATATAAATTATTTCGAAACTCAAACAAACAGCACCTTCATTGGCTTTACTGCAGCTCCAACTTCTGGGAAGACGGTGGCGCCCCCTGCTGATATGTCACTCATCTGCAACAAAGTAGATGTTTTACAGGCGTGACCGCAGTAACAGAGCCAACCCTGACAGGACAGTCAGTAATCCATCAAATCCTACTCACATAGAAAAGCCAGGTTGCTATACGATTCCCTGTGCCCAGCTCTTTAAAAGCATCTGGTTCATCTTTCTAGTGGAAAAAGCATATTAAAACGGTACATATTGTATATATAACTTCCATGCTTTGCAACATTAAATACTTAGTGTACGATCAAAAAGCTTTGTATTTACCCGTCCAAAGTCAAAGTGTGGCTCATATTGTCCTCCAACACCATAGTTGGCCACCTGAGAAGAGATAAAGTTGTAAAATGAAAGAAACAGAACTCAGTCTATTTTCAGTCTCATGCATTAAAGGCCTCATGATCACGACCTGTAGCTCTTCTGCTGTTTTGACATCGAGGCCTGTGATGTCTTCTATGCGCTGGTTTATGTGATCCACAACCGGATGCTCATAGGCCGCCAACCACGCGCTGACAGAAAAGACAATAACATATTGGCTCGGTATTCCCACTGAGAACTATGCAACAGTATAACTGTTCTGTGTTTACATAAAAACGAATATAATGTGAGTTGACCAGTGTAGAGCTGCAATGAAGTGATTTGTGATTTTAGTATGTGATATGAAATTTTAGTATTGTTAATATGCAGAATGCAGGGGGGAAAAGAAATTAGAATGAAACTAGATTTAGAGTAGCGTTTGCCCACGGAAAACTTATGGATGCTTGTTTATAAAAAAAATATATAAAAAAAATGTACTTGCTAAATTTTATCACACAAATCTGACTTTTTCTTAGAATTGTGAGGTAGCTTGCAATTGAGGTATAAACTCACAATTGCTAGAAAATAAATTTAATTATTAGTAAATAATACAATATGTATAAATTAATAAATAAAATTACTTTTTTCATTTATTTTGCGGTGGAAACAAGCTTTCATAAAAACTCGCCACCACTAAGCATGTCAAAAGTGGCCACCCTTCAAATTAGGTTAGATTAGGAGATATATGAAATATTCATGAACTCGTTTATCAATGTGTGAGTTATTGACAGAAATGAGTTTCACCTCAGTGTTCAGCTGAAGTGTGTGAGTGGTGGCTAGGGTTACTCAAACACTTTTAATTATTTACAAAGGCAGCATGACTTTAAATAGTAACCTGTCAGGTAGAATCCTCTATAATGAGAGGCACCCATGCAGTCCGTAGTCTCTCTTCATCAGATATGCAACTATCATGTGTTTTCACAATTAATATAATGGTGTGTTGTATGAAATATAAAATATATAACATATTCAAATAATATGAAGACAACACTTGACCATCATGATCCCTGAAGTACGGAAGCTTGTTTCTGCAAAATAATAAAAACATTTTCTCTCACAATTTAAACTTTATTTCCTGCAATTGCAAGTTTTTATTTCACAATTCTGAGAAAATAGCCAGAATTGAAAGTTATAAACTCGCAATGGTGGTGAGATATAAACTCATCAGAATTGCGAGATATAAACTTGTTTATAACTCGCAATTCTGACTTTTTTTCTTAGAATTGTGAGATAAAAGTCCCAATTACCTTTTTGATTTTTTATTCTGTGGCAGAAAAAAGTTTCCATACTGAAGTGTGTAATCATTTCTATATTTCCCAAGAAAAATAAACGTACTCATTCACTCACTCACTATTTTGTTGTTCCAAACCGGTATGCGTTTTTCCATCCTTACATTGAAAGCCAGCATTGAATATCGATTTGGACCCCAATGACTTCCATTGCAAGGACAAAAACTTAAAAAATCTTCTTTTGTGTTCTACAGAAAGTCATACAGATTTGGAACTAAAGAAAAGTAAATGATGACAGAAAATGTATTTTTGGTGAACTATCCCTTTAATGCTTTTTAGACCCTAAACATTATTTATGTTATGTTTATATATTACCCGAGGTCCACAAAGAGGATTCTGGGTAAAGAGAGAAAGGGGGAGCAGACTGATGAGAACTCTGCGCTTTATCTTTGACCCCTTACCTCTTGGAGACTCTGTACTGGGCGGTGGTGAGTTTGCCAGTTTGAGGGTCATGCACGGTGGCACGCCTGAGCTAAAGAGCCAGCACAGAGAAAAAGAAGAGGAAATAGAAGAGAAAGGTGAAAGGTGCTGTTGACACACAGCTTAAAGTGAACTGCACCAACTGAGGACTTGGACTGCATGGGTGGTTTATGTTTATGTAACATGGTGTGCAGTTTCTGCCCGAGTCGAACTGCTACAGGTCAAGTTTATAAGAGTAGGGTGTTCACTGATTACGTACCTCTTGTGTGTAAAGAAGCAGTGGAAGAGTAACAGTCCCAAAAGCAAAACAAACAGGGATATCTATGTATTATGCATGGTATTAATGCAAACTTGTAGGGCTGGTGGATGGTATGATGGGATGAACTGTGCAACAAAACTATTGTGTCACTTTATATATTGTGAAAGTTCAAAGGATGCATTTATTTAATCAAAAATACAGAAAAAATATTGTAAAATATAACAATTTCAAATAAGTTTATTATGTAATTTATTCCTGTGATCAGAGGATTTTTAGCATCATAACTCCAGTCTTCAGTGTCACATGATTCTTCAGAAATCCATATAATATGCTGATTTAATGCTCAATTATAATTGGTTCTCAATTATTAAATGGTTCTTATTATTAAGAACCATCTTATTATAAATCGACAACTTGTATGCTAGACCCTATACCGACTAAGCTACTGAAAGAGATGCTTCCAGAGGTCATAGATCCTCTTCTAGATATCATTAATTCATCTTTGTCATTAGGATACGTACCAAAAACCTTTAGGTTGGCTATGATTAAACCGCTTGTTAAAAAACCGCAACTTGATCCTACAGAATTAGTCAATTACAGGCCAATCTCGAATCTGCCTTTTCTTTCAAAGATACTAGAAAAAGCAGTATCCTCACAACTGTGTTCCTTTTTAGAAAGAAATAATATCTGCGAGGATTTTCAGTCCGGATTTAGACCGTACCATAGTACTGAGACTGCTCTCATTAAAGTCACAAATGATTTGCTCCTATCATCCGATCGTGGTTGTATCTCTCTATTTGTGTTACTCGATCTTAGTGCTGCATTTGATACTATCGACCACAACATTCTTTTAAATAGACTAGAAAACTATGTTGGCATTAGCGGAATTGCACTAGCATGGTTTAAATCATACTTATCTGACCATTTTCAGTTTGTAGCAGTAAGTGAAGAGATGTCTTATCGATAACAAGTTCAGTATGGCGTACCACAAGGCTCAGTACTGGGACCGCTGCTGTTCACTCTGTACATGCTACCATTAGGAGATATAATTAGGAAATATGGAATTAGCTTTCACTGTTATGCTGATGATACTCAGCTGTATATTTCTTCAAAACCTAACGAAACTTACCAATTCATAAAATTAACGGAATGCATAGCTGATATAAAAAATTGGATGACCAGTAATTTCCTTTTACTAAATTCTGAAAAAACAGAGATTCTAATCATTGGACAAAAAACTTCCACACGTAATAACCTAGAATACTGTCTAACACTTGATGGCTGCTCGGTTAAGACTTCGTCGTCAGTTAGGAACCTGGGTGTGCTCTTTGATACCAATCTTTCATTTGAAAGTCACGTGTCTAGTATCTGTAAAACAGCATTTTTCCATCTTAAAAATATATCTAAATTACGTCATATGCTCTCACTGACAAATGCAGAACAATTAGTTCATGCTTTCATGACCTCAAGGCTAGATAATTGTAATGCTCTACTGGGTGGTTGCCCTGCACGCTTAATAAACAAACTACAGCTAGTTCAAAACGCAGCCGCTAGAGTTCTTACCAGAACCAGGAAGTATGACCATATTAGCCCGGTTCCTCAACACTGCATTGGCTGCCTATTAAACATCGTATAAATTTTAAAACATTGCTGATTACTTACAAAGCACTAAATGGTTTAGCTCCCCAGTACTTGAGCGAGCTCTTAACGCATTATAGTCCTTCACGTCTATTGCGATCTCAAAATTCTGGCCAGTTGATAATACCTAGAATATCAAAATCGACTGCTGGCGGTAGATCCTTTTCCTATTTAGCACCAAAACTTTGGAACAATCTTCCTAACACGGTCCGGGAAGCAGATACAGTCTGTCAGTTTAAATCTAGACTAAAAACACATCTCTTTGGCTTAGCATACACATAACACATTATAGATTTCTATAATTCAATGTTAGGCTGCAAAGATTAGATCAGCCGGAACCGGGAACACTTCCCATAATTCCTGATGTACTTTGTACATCATAAGAAGGATGGCGTCTACGCTAATATTAGTCTCTCTGTTTATCCCGAGGTTTACCGCAGACCGCCGGATCCAGGGCATATCCAGATCTGATGAAGGACCATCACCTGGACACGACAACACGCATTATCAGGGCTGTGAAGGCCCATGGACACCTCACCACACTCATCTCCTCACCGGCCGCCGGCCGGATGACCCAACCCAACCAGATGAACTGGATAATATCGTGAAAGTTCTGATCCCATCTGACTCCTGACATTATGCTGCCTAACTCATAATCATACACTGTTCATTCGTTGGCCAAACGAGGACTGGCCCCCCGACTGAGCCTGGGTTCTCCCAAGGTTTTTTTCTCCATTCTGTCACCTGATGGAGTTTTGGTTCCTTGCCACTGTTGCCTACGCCTTTTGGCTTGCTTAGTTGGGGACATTTAATTTTCAATTGAACAATACTATTACAACATTGTTTTCCTGTTATCTCTGTAAAGCTGCTTTGAAACAATTTGTATTGTAAAAAGCGCTATATAAATAAAGGTGACTTGACTATTATCAATGTTGACAAATCAATTTTGCGGCTTAATATTTTTAATACATCTTTTAGGATTCTTTGATGACTACAAAAGTTCAAAGATATTTTTCTTTCTTAAAAACAAAACAAAAAAACAATTACCCCCAAACGTTTGAATGGCAGTGTTTCCAAAATATTCAGTAGCACAACTGATTTCAACATTAATAATAATAATTTAAATAAAAAAGACAAGAAATGTAAATAAGTTTCTTAAGTACCAAATCATGTGACACTAAAGACTGAAGTAATGACTCAATAATCAAATAGAAAACAGTTATTTTGAATGGTTAGAATATTTCAAAAATATTACTGTTTTGTAGTTTAGCTCAAATAAATGAAGCCTTCTTTCGAAAACATTAATAAATCTTAATTACTTTTGTTGTTTTACTTGTTACAAACTTATATAATATATATGTGTATGAATGACTTTGGTCCACCCACCCATAACAAGCATGTGATAAATATCCCCTTTGTCTGGGCTCTTGTTAAAGTTGCTTTCCCAGCATGCAGTAGGGGAACTGGTGTGTAGGCAGTTCTACAGGCCAACAGAAGCCTTACCTTTTACTGATGCGATATTGAGCCGTCTCTAGGACACCAGTAATGGGGTTGGAGATAGTGGCTCGGCGCAGCTGTTGAGCCAACCGGCCAAGAGGACACAAGTTACACAGCAGCTGTAGTCTTATTGGCTGACCACATGAACGTGAGCGCCAATCTTCTTACTCTATATGAGCCCTTGATTAAACTCTGGACTAATAACTTTAAATGAACCCTGAACAATGAGGTTGCAAATACTCAACATATAAAAGGCTTTATATGCTTATTTATAATAGTCTGTTTATGTACTACCCAACAGACCAGATACATACATAGGTGCAGTAATAAAAAATTGGTTTATGCTTTACAGTTGTCTTTCACTTTAAATTGGAACCAACTAACGCGGATAAAGCATCACATAAAAGCAAGGGTTTTTGCTACACAGTGTCATTGCAGAAATACTCTATTCACAGGCATATTTGTCATTGTTACTGAATGTGTCAGTCAGATAACAGGAAGGTTACCCAGATAAAACGAGTTGTGATAGGCTATCATGTGTTCTCATTATGGCAGCTCAAGGTCAACCACCAATGTGTAGAAAAATCGCTCATTACCACAGATATGACTGGTGTTTTTATCTCATTCGAAGAGACATCATTTTAAACATGTTTGTCAAAAGTATTATTATTATTGATGAAATTTTGTACACCTTTAAATAATTTCCGGAATTAATGTATATTTAAAGTAATGGTAAATGCTATTTCAAGTATATTTTGGTACAATAAGGTCTCATTTGTTAATAGATACAACTTTTAATCTTAAAAATGTATGTGATATTTGGACATAATTTAGAAATAAAAGGCATTTTTGCTGCCCTGATTTGAACGCTGTTTGAGGGGCGTGTCTGCTGTGAGACTTCAGTGTAAACGCCCACTGCTGTGATTGGCTAAAATCTTGAATTAATATATAAAATAAGTATTACATGTGGAATTCTCTAAATTTGTACTATTACTGCTGTCGAGATTAACTAATCGTGAAAAGTGTTGGTTATAGCATTATATTTAGATCTACTCCCGTCATATGAAAGGTTGCAGTGATGCGGATAATAGCCGACGACAAACATGTCTGTTGAGCGCATGAATGCAGTGATCTTGTCATTGCAACTCGATTTCTGCACCCTCGCGAATGCTTTCATCATAACTAACAGTGCAAACACAATGTAAATAAGAGATTTCATTGTACAGTTTAGACAGCGTCAATATTATATCATTTAAAATGGTTTTGGCGAGAGTTTAGAACTGATGAACTCGCTGTGTGATTGACAGCTCCAGAGATTATAAAGGGTGGGTTATGTGATCCCTTTCTGTACACAATTTAATCACAAATTAAATTATTTTCATGCTACTAAGAGAAACAATGTGAAGTTGACCGTTTAATCACTGGCTTGATTTACTGATGCATAAACAGCATGATTTGAATGATTATTAGACTATAAAGAACTGTATATGAATCATTATATTTCAGAAATCACTGATCACAGATTAGGCATTAGAATTAACACCGTTTGCAAAGCCAGCTGGAAATTGTGACTGATTTTCAAAAGAATCCACAGTGAAATAAATATCCATCCAACAAATAATGCTACTGAGATATTCACATAGTTGAAAATAAATAACCACTTTCTTAGCCTTAGGATCCTTTGGAAGGTAATGCTATTTTTATTTTCAACATGAGGTTGACGTCAACGTGAGTAAATTATGACAGAATTAGAATTTCTGGGTGAAGTGACCATCACAGAAATGACTGGACTAGGGGTGTTGTTAATGGCGTTTTGGCCATTAATAGTGTACATATTTATTAACATTTTAATGTGTATAAAAGTTGAACTCACCCTCGGTTTGGCCAGTTCCTTGATCTTCTCCATTTCTTTTTCTGTAATAATTTCGTGGTAACGAATGATACGCGGACGGTCCCATTCGTCCTCTTGTTTCACCGGGCCGAGCATGTAAAATGGATGTCTGTTATTGTTGTAGTAACGGCAGAACAAACGGCTCTGTCTACGAGGAGTCTGTAAGAATGAGATTATGTATATGTATGCAAGAAAAATGAATTAGTCAGTGTTTCATGTTCTCTCACAGCATGAGAAGTAAGTTTCAATATGCTGAACATGCCACCGCCATAGCAAAACTCATTCACTGACTCCCAAAAGCTGCAGAGCAGAGCATGTGGGTGTTTTTAATGACTTTTGTATGCAATATGCATTCAGCTGTGGTGAACTGAACGGACAAAAACAGATTTGTGCCATGGCCACATTAGCACCATGGATGTGCATAAATAATTAAAAGTCCTGTCTTTAGTAATTACTTACACCACTATAAATAAACATATTAGGTTACATCAACACAGTAAAAAAACAGCTGAAAGAGATGACTGGTCCCACATTGGTCCCACTTTATATTAGGTGTTTTTAATTACTATGTACTTATACAATATATTAGGTACAACATGCATATTGTGTTCATGTTGTATTGCAAAACACTTGCTGCTATTGAGGTGGGATATGGTTTTAAAGGGATAGTTCACCCAAAAATCAGGGTCAGTAATTACTCTCCCTCATGTCGTTCCAACCCCGTAATACCTTCGTTCATCTTCGGAACACAAATTAAGATATTTTTGATTAAATCTGAGAGCTGGATCCCTCCTCCATAGGCTTCTAAAGGATTGAAACTTGACAGCCCCGAAAAGTTATTAAAGAAGTTGTTAAAAGAGTCCAACTGACTACAGTGGCTAGATCTTAAGTTTATCGAGCTACGAGAATACTTTTTGAGCGCAAAAAAAAACTAAAATAGCGACTCTATTCAAGTATTCTCTTTGGGCCTGGAGATTTCACGTAGTGTTATTGCGCAACGCTTCTGGTTGAACGTCACACGCATCACACACATGACCAGCGTCGGCCAATAGTGAGCCTACGTGTGACGTATAACACAGAAGCGCTGCGCTGTTACACTACGTCAACAGCTTAGAACAGACATGGAAGAGAAGAGATGGTTGAATAAAGTCGTTATTTTTGTGTTTTTTTCCACGCAAAAAGTATTCTCGTCGTTTTATAAACTCAAGATTGAGCACTGTAGTCACTTGGACTCTTTTAACGATTTCTTTAATAACTTTTCAGGGCTGTCAAGTTTCAATCCTTTAGAAGCCTATGGAGGAGTGATCCAGCTCCCAGATTTAATCAAAAATATCTTAATTTGTGTTCCGAAGATGAACGAAGGTCTTACGGGGTTGGAACGACATGAGGGAGAGTAATTACTGACAGAATTTTCATTTTTGGGTGAACTATCCCTTTAAGGGAAAGGGTTAAGAGAAGTGTTATTACATCTGTAATTACAGAAATTAATTACAGATGTAAATAAGTGCAATATAAAACATGCATTTACACAATAAGTGCATTGTTTAAATTAATTATTTAAATTGTATTACATAGTAGTTAAAAACACTTAATATAAAGTGAGTGTGACATATTAAATGACTGACATCAGCTAATGCATCAGCATTTCGTGCTCAACGTGACATTCCAGTGAATATTTATATTAATGTAGCAGTTACAGTATATTAATAATCACCATTCTGAGTCCTTCTCCTCTACATAGCTTCTCATATTTCCTCTTCTCAGGGAGATATTCCTTCTTCCCAGCCTCCTTTTCTTGCTCTTTCTTACTCTCTTCCGTAGGGCTCTGCTCCTTCTCAGCCTTTTTCTGTTTGGCTAGCTGGTAGTCAAAATACTTCAGGTTCCCAAGTGCTCGCTGGTGCTCAGGATCTAGACGGCAGAGATAAATGTTAAACATTTTGTAATAGTTTAGAAAACTGATAAATACCTCAAATGGTTTAGAAATAATATTTCAACTCGCAGATCATGATATGATAATCTGGTCTCCTTTCTTCAAAGGCATGTGAAAAGTATGTGGAAACATCGCATTGTAGGCCACATCCAAGTTAATCCTAAAAAATTATATTTTTCTCAACATTTTGGCCCTCACACTAAGACAGCATTTTTGTCCAGCAAAAACTGAGCTTTTTGAAGACATTCTCCCAAATAGATAAATTTGAAAACGCTGTTTCCGCATTGTAGTGTGGACTGTGGAAGCTTGTTTTCAACAAAGAAATAAAAATGGTAATTGCAATTTTTTATCTCACAATTCAGACTTTTTTCCCCTCAGAATTATGAGATAAACAGACGAGTGCGAGTTAGGCCTATACAGTCTGAAATGTGAGGTACAAACTTGCAGCTTTGAGAAATAAAGTCAGAATTGCGAGATATAAGCTAATGTCTCCTTTTTCTCCGTTGAGAGTTTATATATTTTTATTCTGACTTTATGTCTCACAACTGATTTTTTCAGAATTGTGAAATAAAATGACACAATTACTCCATAGCAGAAACAAACTTCCATTGTGAACTGTGAAAACAGAATTGTACACATATTGTACCCATATTTACCTATGGTTGTATTGGCCTTTACTTTCTAGTGTTGCTAAAGATAAATGGACGCACCACAGAGTAGTGGTATATTTTTCTAAAATAATTATCATACCAGAAGAATATTATTATACATATTCTCTCTGCACCATCTCAGTACGATTTTAATACTTTTTACGTACGCACAGCAATGTGATTTAAGGCATTTTCAGATGTTTCAGTGTGGACAAGCAACTTCTGGAAAGCTCCTTAAGATCCTAGTGTAGTTTTGAAATGAAAACACATCCAGATGAATGTGGACATAGCCATAGTCTTGTAGAGCAGACTAACCCACAGTGAGCAGTCTCTTGGTATATTCCAGAGCTCTCTCCAGTTCCCCCTGCTGGTAGACGGAGTAGCTGAGGTAGTCCAGCACGGTCACAACGTCAACAGTAGATTCTTCTCCATCATCCAGTTGCTTGAGTGCCTGGACCATCCATAGCTCTGTGTGGTAGTAGTCTGCATCGGAGTAGGCGATTTTTCCTAGCTCAAAACAGTCCTCTACCGTCAGGGTGTTTTTAAATGGCAAGCCTGTAGTAACACCTGCAAGAACACGTGCAATGAGATGTCATACAAATGGTTGGAAAATATTTAGTCTGATCTTTCATGTAGGTCCCACTCACCAGGCAGGTTTCCAGAAGAGATGGTCTGTGTGTCCAGTTGATAGGTGTCCTGCAGTCGGAGGAGAGCTTTGGCTGCACCGTTCTGGTCTTCATCATTAGGGAAATACTGACGCTGTATGGTCAGGTTTGAGATAAAGCCTAGAAGAAAATGCGGTTATCTTTTCATAAGAAAAACCATATCTAGAAGAAGAACATCTGTTTTTATTTACAACTGCTAGGACTTATTTCTCAATACTTCTCGGTCTCATACTCCTCACACAGTCTCCTAACTTTTAGCTTGGCACAGCAATAATTTCACATCTAAAATGCACTAAAACTAGCAAAACACTTCATACATGTCAAAACCAAGCCATTCTTTCATAACAATAGCAAAGGTTTTCAACAAACAAACCCACTTTGTCACTCATAAAACAGTGACCTAAAAACACTAACAGGTAGCATTATACAATGTTTTCAATGTATAAAACGTGCAAACTGGCCTGTAGGTACATAGAGTTTTGGCAGTAGCTGTGTCTGATTAAGAAAAGAATGTTATTTGAAAAGCGTTGAATGTGCCAAAGAAATGTTAAACGATCCACAGTTTAGCCCACATAGACTGCTCACTGTGGTTTTTAAAAAAGTGACCCAAGCGTTGAGAAATGGGTCCTAGCGATTGTGAAAAACTGTCATGGGTTAAATAAATTAGAGTGATACTAACCATCAGACATGTCCTTGAGCACTAGGTCTTCCACTTCACCCCACTCTGTGTTTAGTCTCTTCATGAGTTTAAAGGCATTGACAGGGTGACCCAAAAACCCCTCTGGGTCCTGTGTGGCTGTGGCTGTTAAAGCATCAAGCTTCTCAGCCCACCTGACAACACACACACACGCAGTGTCCGGTTCAGAGTGGCTTTATTGTTGTCACATACAGCTTACACACAGTGCCACAACGTTCCTCCAGAATTTTGCATAGAAACAACACCAAACTATGAGACTGAACTAGACACCACAGATTAAATAAACTAAATACACATTTAGATTAAGAATTAAGTAAGAATTAGCTAAATTAAGTAAGAATTAAATAGGAACTTATTTAAGGACAAGATAAGAGTACATAAACACACAGGACTGCATGCGTGCAAAAGTGTGATGCATAATGCTATGATCACAATCCTAGATACATATCTACTGCTTTGCATAAAATATGCCTAGTGTGAATATCCGCTCCACACTAAGAGTTATGAAAGATTGTGTAATATGATATCAGACACGGTTAATGGAGAAGGAGATGAACCACTTGTAAAAAAATGAATTAGAAATCGTAAAGCTTAATATGGCGATTGGCAACTATAGAAAAAGATGTCCCACTTTTCAAATAAAAGTATCGATCATCTTATTGGCAAAAGCATAATCTGGCAAAAGCATAATCATTGACTGGATCAGAGTGAAAATTTTAGCTGAAAAGATACGTTTATTATATCATTAGAGGTGTAAATCATAAGTTTTATCACTCTATGATCTGACACCCGATACCTCAAAACATAGCATAATACAATTATGATCTGATTAGACTCAGCGGCTTACGATATTATGATATTATGGTCCTTTTTTGCACAACCAGTTATTTTTATTTACTCACAAGTGAGACCAAAATAAAACAATAAATCGAATCTCTAAAAAATTGCAAATCCAGTATCTCAATTGGGACATCCACAACAAAAGAGCTTTTTAAATAATATAGAAAAATAAATAACGAAAAAAATATGTGGCTAACAAGAGAAGGTCAAAATAAAGGTGCATCTTAAAAAATCTATATTGATTTTTTTTTACGTGTCGCATTGATAGATCAAATTGTTAGTTAGTCATTTGTTTGCTGCATTGATCCATACTGATGTATCATTACAAATATACTAAATATTGTCAGATTTTATTGACACACATAATCGGAATCAATGGAATGTAATCTTAGCCAACCATTTTGAAGATTTATGTCATGCCCCATTCATAAACCTGTTACTGCCGATTCAAACTGATTTGAGTTATACTTGTTATTATACTTATACTTGTTATACATGTTGTATGTCTCCGGTTGATACTGTTAATAGATATGACTCACTGTTTCACTTGCTCCAGTTTGCTTTCCTCAGCTTTGATGTAGTCTTTCAATGACGTCACCAGGTCTTTTTCTGTGAACAGCAGATCTGTCATGTGACCTGCAAACACAGGTTAAACACGAGCATCAGTGATTAAGAGAATGACCTGTCTAGTTTTCCATATCTGTCAGTTGCATGGTCAGTGTTTATGAACACATGGGTTTAAAGGAATTGGTTGCCTGTTAGAACCTGTAGGAGCATTTCAATCATACATTTATAAAAAGTTGAAAAGGTTGCATACCGATGGAAGTGAAGAAGTCATTGTGAGCAGAGGAAGACTTCAGCAGAGAGATGAGTAAAATACAGCACACACTTATAACTCCCATCTTTATCCTGTTCCACACGCTGCCTAAAAGAGAGAAAATGAGATGTACGTTATAAAGCTCTCTGAAATGCTTAATTCTGATTAGTCAATCGTGTCATTGAGTGGGAGCCCAATATTTTTGTATAATGACTGCGAAACTGTATACTATTTGACTGTGGCAGGGTTATTGTTAACTAAAACTTAAATTAAGTTTGATATTGAAATAAAACGTAAAATAACACTGCAGTTTTATTTTTATAAGTAGGATATAGATTAATCCTTAGTAAAGTTACAAAAGTTATTCAGTCAAGATCAGTGAGTGATTTTCTTTTCCTTTTGTTCTTTGATTAGCAGTAATGACCCGGACAACAGCAGGTTTGTTAGTCACTTTAAAACCTAATGCATGGATCCAATATACTGTTACACATGCATTTTCTTTCTCAACTGTTTATGTTTACCTAGACAACCAACAGTGTTTACAAGGACATTTTGACGTCATTTTGTGTGTATTTGTCCTTTGAAGCGCAAGACACGAAAGACAACTCAATTCAGTATTCATGTACTATATATACACTCACCTAAAGGATTATTAGGAACACCATACTAATACTGTTTTTGACCCCCTTTCGCCTTCAGAACTGCCTTAATTCTACGTGGCATTGATTCAACAAGGTGCTGAAAGCATTCTTTAGAAATGTTGGCCCATATTGATAGGATAGCATCTTGCAGTTGATGGAGATTTGTAGGATACACATCCAGGGCACGAAGCTCCCGTTCCACCACATCCCAAAGATGCTCTATTGGGTTGAGATCTGGTGACTGTGGGGGCCATTTTAGTACAGTGAACTCATTGTCATGTTCAAGCAACCAATTTGAAATGATTCGAGCTTTGTGACATGGTGCATTATCCTGCTGGAAGTAGCCATCAGAGGATGGGTACATGGTGGCCATAAAGGGATGGACATGGTCAGAAATAATGCTCAGGTAGGCCAATTGGCACTAAGGGGCCTAAAGTGTGCCAAGAAAACATCCCCACACCATTACACCACCACCACCAGCCTGCACAGTGGTAACAAGGCATGATGGATCCATGTTCTCATTCTGTTTACGCCAAATTCTGATTCTACCATCTGAATGTCTCAACAGAAATCGAGACTCATCAGACCAGGCAACTTTTTCCAGTCTTCAACTGCCCAATTTTGGTGAGCTCTTGCAAATTGTAGCCTCTTTTTCCTATTTGTAGTGGAGATGAGTGGTACCCGGTGGGGTCTTCTGTTGTTGTAGCCCATCCGCCTCAAGGTTGTGCGTGTTGTGGCTTCACACATGCTTTGCTGCATACCTCGGTTGTAACGAGTGGTTATTTCAGTCAAAGTTGCTCTTCTATCAGCTTGAATCAGTCGGCCCATTCTCCTCTGACCTCTAGCATCAACAAGGCATTTTCGCCCACAGGACTGCCGCATACTGGATGTTTTTCCCTTTTCACACCATTCTTTGTAAACCCTAGAAATGGTTGTGCGTGAAAATTTGCGTGATTGTGAAATACTCAGACCGGCCCGTCTGGCACCAACAACCATGCCACGCTCAAAATTGCTTAAATCACCTTTCTTTCCCATTCTGACATTCAGTTTGGAGTTCAGGAGATTGTCTTGACCAGGAACACACCCCTAAATGCATTGAAGCAACTGCCACGTGATTGGTTGATTAGATAATTGCATTAATGAGAAATTGAACAGGTGTTCCTAATAATCCTTTAGGTGAGTGTATAGTATGTATATGTATAGCACAGAAAACAATGTGAATAGAGTTCACTTTCATGTCTTCTTGCGCTTGAATGGTTAAAAACCACATTAAAATGCGCAGATTGCACACACAGGAATCGATTCATTTTTAATTTGAAAACGAGTATCTGATTCATAACCTTAATTATCTAATTCCAGAATTGGAATTGATTTTCAATTCCCAACCTTAGTAAAGTGTAACATTATATACGATTTACAACTTCAGCTTGCAACTATCAATAACCGCACAAACAGCAATAACTGACAAAACTGCCATCGTGTATGCTTTATGATTTTCTGCACTCTACACTGTTTTTTAAACTTCTGCTGAGTTTTCACCAAAATAATGTTATCTGGCTGACTAACAAAGACAAGGTTTGGTCGAATTTGCATAAATGACTTGTTTCTTGACACAATAAGACAACAAATCAATCAGTAATGTTTTGCATAATATGCCATCAAGTTCCAGCAGAAGTGTGGGTTTATGAAGTCTTGGACATAATTTTACCTTGTTACATTTTTCTCTCTTTTTGTGAAAGTTTTTTTAGTAAACAAAATATTTTGTAAAAAACTTTTGAAGAACCTTAAAAGAACAGCCTTGATAAAGTACTGTCTACTACACATTGATCAAACTACATTTTAAAGGAAATATGTCAGTAACACTGGTTACTACACTTTTAGAGTAAATCAGGAACTGACAAAGAAAATCTATTGAGCTCAACAAAATATTATCACAAAAAAGGAAGTCTATAACCCATGTGTATGTTCCAGAAACATTCATTAAATGGACAGTACACCCAAAAATTAAAGTTCATGTCATTTGAAACCTGTATGCATTTCTTTACTTCATACATAGGTAAACATTTGAGGGTGAGTAAATAAATTATGACAGGATTTTTTTAATTTGTGGGTGAACTATCCCTTTACTATACTGCATTATATTAATTATGCGCAATGTTGTCACCCCAAAAATGTGATGCCTTCTTTATCGCTGTTTTCAAATCTGCGCATGACATCATCATCTGTGTACGTCACAATCACACGTACACTTTGGTCAAAGTGGTATAGATGCGTTTAAATGTTTTCATACCAACCAATTAAAATCAGCATGCCACATAAAGTATTGCGTTTACATGAGGTCAATTGCCTAAATCTCATTATAATGGTACATGTAAACTTATTTTTAAATTTGTAAATTTCTCAAAATATCTTTTTAAGTTGCACAGAAGAAAGAAAGGTTTGGAGAAAAACATCAAATGATGACAGAACTTTGATTTTTGGGAGAACTATCCCTTTAATGAACTTCTCACAGGCGTAAAAGAACTTGAGGCATGACGAGTTGTCCTCTGCCAGATAGTCCACTCAAAACCCCGCTGGCACTGTGAAAGAGGACAGGGCTGCCAGCAGCTTGACAGCATTCAGTTAGCCTGTACCTTCAATTTATAAATAGGGCAGAACAACGAGCAGATTGCACAATCTTCTTCCTTCCTTTGCTGCCCTTTTTTTTGGAAAGCTGCTGCATACACACTGTCTTAATAGGTCTAAATATATGCATGTTATCCATCTTAAATAATAATGCAGGCTAATTAGTGCTCCCAAATCAAGTGCACAGACAATAGCATGCAAAGGAATCTGGATGGTTTTCATTTCTCTGGTGGATTTATATACAGTCGTGCTCAGAATTAATGGTACCCCTGGTAAATATGATCAAAAATGGCTGTAAAAAATAAATCTGCATCGTTTATCCTTTTGATCTTTCATTCAAAGAATTGGCAAAATCCTAACCTTTCATTGAAGTAAAAGATTTGAAAGTGGGGGGGAAATCACATTATAAAATAAATGTTTTTCTCCAAAACACGTTGGCCACAATTATTCATACCCTTTTATTAAATACCTTTTTAGAAAAAATAGAAAAGAACCACCGCTCATCCGTCAAAAAAGTCTTGTGGAGAGGTGCTGCTACTAATAAATCATATGGTAAAAAGTAAAAATAGAGCAGCCGCACACTCAGACACTGTGCAAGATCAAAAGATAAATTTATTAACAAGCTTTCGGCCTGAAGAAGGTCGCAAGACCGAAAGCTTGTTAATAAATTTATCTTTTGATCTTGCACAGTGTCTGAGTGTGCGGCTGCTCTATTTTTACTTTTTACCATTAAATACCTTTTTGCAATCTCCTTTTGCCAAGATAACAGCTCTGAGTTTTCTCCTATAATGCCTGATGAGTTTGGAGAACAACTGACAAGAGATCAGAGACTATTCCTCCATACAGAGTCTGTCCAGATCCTTCAGATTCCCAGATCCATGTTGGTGCTTCTTCTCTTCACTTCAACCCACTAATTTTCTATATGGTTCAGGTCAGGGAACTGGGACGGTCATGGCAGAAGCTTCATTTTGTGCTCCCTAACACATTTTTGTGTTGATTTTGATGTTTGTTTTGGATCGTTGTCCTGATGGAAGATCCAACCACGGCCCATTATAAGATTTCTAGCAGAAGGCGTCAGGTTTTGATTTTTTATCTGTTGATATTTGATAGAATCCACAATGCCATGTATCTGAATAAGAAGTCCAGGACCTCCAGCAGAAAAATAGGCCCACAACATTAAAAATCCAACGGTATATTAAATTGTACACATGGGGTACTTTTTATCCTTGTGTGCACCAAACCCATCTAGCGTGTTTGCTGCCAAAAAGCTCTTTTTTCAGTTTCATCTGACCACAGAACCCCGTGCTGTTTGAAGATCCAGTCGTGTCTGACACCTGAATATGCTGGAGTTTGTTTTTGGATGAGCGAGGAGCATTTTTCTTAAATCCTTCCCAAACAACATGTGGTGATGTAGGGGTTGTTTGATTTTTTTTAATAGGCTTTCTGACCCCAAGACTCAACTAATCTCTGCAATTCTCCATCTGTGATCGTTGGAGAGTCTTTGGCCACTCAAACTTTCATCCTCACTGTCCATTAAGAAAATATAGACACACGTCCTCTTCCTGGCAAAATCGTAACATATTTAGTTGATTATAACTTCTTAATTATTGCCCTGATGATCAAAATGGGATTTTTCAATTCTTTAGCTATTTTCTTACATCCACTTTCTATTTTGTGATGCTCAACAATCTTTAGATGCACATCAGAACCATGTTCTGTGGTTTTATTCATTGTGATGAATGATTAAGGCCTTTGTGCTTCCTCATATTTAAACTCCTGTAACACAAGAAGTCATAGCTGGACAGTTTCATGTTCCTAGTCACCCTGGTGTGCTAAAAAAGGTAAATATTAATGGGAATATACTTCATAGATATTTTATTCATAAAAAATTCTAGGGGTGCCAACAATTATGGCCAGCGTGTTTTGGAGAAAAATATTTATTTTATAATGTGATTTCCCCCCCACTTTCAATTCTTTTACTTCAATGAAAGGATAGAATTTTACCAATTTTTTGAATGAAAGATCAAAAGGATAAACGATGCAGATTTATTTTTTATAGCCATTTTTTATCATTTTTACCAGGGGTACCATTAATTCTGAGCACGACTGTATATATATATATATATATATATATATATATATATATATATATATATATATATATATATATATAATATATATATAATATATATAGCGGCTCTGGAGAAAAACGTGATGTCATCGTCCAGCAAAGTTCAGTTCTCATATAATAGTGTCAATGCAGTCAGATCAATATTATTGTTGAATATTAAATGTCCCCAACTAAGCAAGCCAAAAGCCAAAGGTGACAAGTGACTTTTTTACTCGGACAAGTGAACAACTGATTTACGTCCGAATGAACGCTTACATGCAAAGGCAAAATGCACAATTTTATTTCAGCAGTGAAGTGCATATAGTGTGTAGTACAAGTATGTGAATTGGGATAAAGCCATGTTGGATAACATGGCTCTTTTGAGTATTTGCTTTTTAGAAGTGATTTCAGAGCATACTGAATTATTTTTCACAAGGAATCTTGAAACAAATGATTTCAAAACCATTTTATGGGGATAATTATTAGTTGTGTTTGCTAAGCTAAGGCATTTGAACAAAACCCAAACCTTACATATAACTCATAGCATCATGGCTAAGTTTTCTACATGCAAACATTGCATTCATCAGTTTCAGTTTTTGATGATCTCTATTCACTTTTGTTTTGGTTTGAACCATAATGCAGCAGGTTATTTAAGAACAACGCATTGTGTTTTTTAGTAGGTCATAGGCTACATGCAATGGGTGTCAAGTTGGGTTGAGCAGCTCACTTTGTTCACATTGTCATTCTCGTTTTACCTGTTTAAAAAGCCCCAAGAAAACACAGAACTAGAAAATAAAAGCTTTATCTGTCACGTTGTGAGTGAGAATATAGGCTTAAAAGAAAGTCAGTAATCCAAAGTTATTAACCAAAACATGACAAAACAGCAGTTCCTCAATCACTACAACATATTTAAAACTGTGCTGACCGTCGCTTGACCTGAACTTCACTTAACTTTCTGGTGTTAAACTTCTCAGAAAAGTTAAACAAAACAAAAAAGGTTACTAATGCAATTCCCAGCAGTTTTCAAAACTGGACCATCTGTTGGGGCAAAAACAGCTGCTAAAATGAGGACTACAGAATTTACACTAACACTGCCTAAATAAGACCTGAAACCAGTAGCACACAAACCATTTTAGATTCCTCCTGTGAAAACAAGTGCCTGTTTAAAATACATTATCCTAATTCAAAAAGACAAGAATGTAATCAGAACATATACTTGACTAAACCATTGAGGAACTAGTATTGACTTGTAGAGAAGGCTCGCCTAAAATCCTGCAGTGTACACTAAAAAAGCAATAGCCTGGGGTCACGTCAGGGAAGCTTACTGAAGGTGGTCACTCATAAGGAAAACACCCCTTGTAGTAAGGCATTTTGCTAACAAAAATATTGTTTTAATTATTTATTTTTAAATGATTCTTTAACATAAATTACGATACATATACAATAAATTGTAGCAATTTTTTATAAATATAACAATTGATTCAAATATTTTTCTAATAAATCTATTTTGGAATTTCCTTTAAACAATTCAAATTTTCAAAATATTTGTGTTATTTTAATTTCTTAATTTTTATGACAATAGTACTATTGTTGAAGTATCTCAAATAAACTATTGTGTTTCAATTTAAAATTATTACATATTATGACTTTATCAATCTGACTTTTTAGAGTCATACTTTAAGGGTCAATCAGATAGAAATACATTTTCAGTGTGCATAACATTAACAAAAAGTACAATGGTATTAATATAGGTACCATGTTTTTATATAGGCTGATAATACCATGGTATATGGTACCATGATACAACAAGAGTCCTTTTCTGTAAGTGTACTTGTGCAAATAGAATGGTCTACTCTTCTCTAATGTAAAAAAGTAGTTACATTATTATAATAGGTCACAACAGACGGATGACTATTATTATTTCCATGTTTTACAGTAACCGGGATATTTGTAAACTGATGTGGATTGAGTGCCACGTCCCTTCCCCTCCCCCAGTACATGACCCAAACACTGTAACTTTACTATACTAACTTCTCACTTCACTATACTTAACTAGTGCCTTTGTAAATGCGACTTGTGTCTCTTTTTACCGCTGCAAATGATATTTGACTGTCTTTAGCATGTTCATATTTTCAGAACAGATCTACAGAGGCAAACCTTTAATTATAACGCCAATGGATTCTATTAATATTAATCTAAATACTATGGTTAGTGCTATGTTCTAATAAATAAGAACACACTTGACTTTATTACCATTCATATTGCAATCAGCTAAGTTATTGATTGTATGAATCTCTACAGCAGGAGAGAGATGGTTGTGATTTTATGATCGCATCGATTTTTGAAATCAGAACGCAAGAGGGTTTTTCATCACCTGATCAAACCTACGCAGCAAAAATCCCCGGAAAATAGATAGAAAATGTCTTTAGAACCGGCGTTTTACTAGCCAGAAATGGCAGTAAGTTACACTGAACAGGAAAACTATGGAAATATGCAGGGAAATTTCTAGAGTGCTTTGAGCCTGTCCCTATGACAGAGAGTATGTTTACTGAAGCGATTATGTTTACTGAAGCATAATAAGCAGGTCAACTTACTGTTCCTCTCTGGAATGAATCGATAAAACAAAATCTAAAAATGTTGTTTGGTTAGCTTCTTTCCCTCTCACTCTTCAGCGGTTCGTTCGCAGCAGAAATGAGGAAAAATCTCCCAAGGAAAAATGCTTGAGCTGCAGCGCCTTCTGCTGTTTATACACAGCAACAGTTATAGGCTTTCACTGTCACAAAATCACATTCCTATTTTGGCATAGGCTTATGTATTTATTCTAATTTTGTACTACTGTATATCCATGCATTACTGTTTTAATCAAAATTGATCAAGTAAATCTCTCTTATCTACTTTGGACGTATGCTTTTAGCTCTGTTTTGTATGTGGCATTGTAGATATAAAATATGTCACACACACTACCAAACTGAGTGGGTGGATGATGGGAGAGTATTTTTCTTGGTGCGCTGTTCTGACCAGACTGTATAAAACAAGGTTCTGACACATGCAAATAAAATGCCTCTTGTGTTTTTTGATTTCTCAGAAAGCTACTGCATTTAATTTTCAGCATGCTCCTGCGTCTTTACTTGGTATACTTGGTAAATAAGTACACTAACTTTTGACAAAAGTGTTGGCTGTGGCTGTGGTGAAAACATTTGTTATACATTCTTGTTATAAAATGTCATGGATTTATATTAATACATACTAGTAGACAGTGGTGGTGACTATCACATGCCACTTATTGTGACACGTAGCCTACTATGGTGCTAATTATTGTTTGTAACATGTCATGTAAATTTCTTCACTTCAAAGGTACAGGTACTTTAAAGGATGGCATCATTTTTGTCCAAAAACGTAGTATCATCAGAGTATGTCCAAAAACATAGCATGGTGGTTTTTTTTTTTTTTCATAAAAAAGGCATAAATAATGCACATTTCGAAAAACGGTCTGTGTAGTCACACTTCTCCAACGACAGAGGGCGCTGTTTCCACATTGATTCCACAGACGCTCTTGATGACGTACTGACCTCGTACATATTACGCGCAGGCATCGTTTGCACTTTGCAGGAGTACAGAAGCAATCACATTTGTCTATTAATATCAGTATATTATTTAGGGCGCCATATGTTATGTAAACAGAAAGCTTCTTGGAGTGGAGAGCGACAAAGTTTTACGAAACATTATCTTTGAACCAGTCGCGGGTCGGTGTGTAAAGTGACGGTGTGTTCTGTTAAAAAATATTTGTATTTTTGTGTAACCTGGCTGTGCTTTTTCACGAACATAATCAACGAAACGGACATTTATATGAAATCGTGATACTGAAAGAAGAGTCTGTACTGCTACTACTTAACGTCTGTTACAAAGTTTCAAGGGCAAGTTCTATCTCACCGCTGAACTCTTTAAAGTGACATTTGAGTCAAGCAAATGTGAATGTTAAAACCTTTATATTGAACATACAGGCAGAATATTGGGGACCTTTTAGACATGCTGAAGTCATTCAAGCTTCTCTTCAACCGTAACCTGGTGTTATCACGCTCCTGCTCTGGATATGTGTCTCGAACGAGGTCTGTCTGTTTTTTTTTTTTTTTTTAAATAGGCTACAACCATTTATCTATAATAGTAGGGTGACCATATTTTGTCCTGAAAAAACAGGACACTCGGCCCGGCAAACAGATAGGCCTACTCAAATGATACTCGAAATTTACTCAAAGAAACCTTATAAATTTCAATACATTTAGGCCTAAAGTAGGTTATGCCTCCTCTGTATGAATAGAAATTTGTTATATTGTTATATGAAAACAGGACATGCCCTGGGAAAACAGGACAGTTGGTCACCCTATATAATAGCCTATAAAATAGAGTGCCATTTTTGGAGTACTGGAGTTAATATAATAGATAAACCTTATTACATTATTAGCTTTAATCGAATATTATTTGAATGAATCTCACAAACTTGTCAAGAACATGTCCAGGTCGTATTTCACATAAAAAGGTAAATAAATAATAAATTATATTTTCCATAAAGAAAGTAAAGACTAGCCTATTTGTAAGAATCTGCAGTGCAAACAGTCCTAAAACAGTTTTTTTCTTTCTGTGTTGTTTTTCTGGGTGAATGCCTTAATTAACATATTAAAAATTCATGACACACTGATTGGCTCGATTCCATGCGCTGTTTTTGGTATTAACTGGTATTAATTTGAAAGTTTTATCTACAATAATTTCCAGCATGAATTTTGGAGAAATATTGCTCAAGAAATTCTTTCTTAAAGGATTAGTTCACCCAAAAATGAAAATCTGTCATTATTTTCTCACCCTCATGTCATTACAATTTTGAGGAAAAAATGAATTTATGGGTGAACTATCCCTTTAGCATCTTAATATAATATCAAATATTCATGTTTAGGTACCTTATGAGACTAAGAGAGGACGATGAGGCATGTCGAGAAGCACTGAGGTCTGGGAACTTTCTTCTGTATCATAAGCTTGCTCCTCTACTGCAGAAGACCAACAGCGGCCTTTACAAACTGGCATGTCTGAAAACCTCAGGTCTCAATACAACACCACTTGAACTCTTCCATAACATAAATGAAGTTTTTGGATATACGTTTGTTTGTTTGTTTGTATGCAAATTCCTCTAGATTTGGAACACGTACTGGAGAAGGTTGGAAAGGACAAACATTTTGTTAATGAATCTTTTCTTCTGGGATGCACTGACAAGAATGAACCACAATTCTCACTAGAAGTGGGTCAGTCAATACAGCCATTACTACAAAATACTAACAAAATATTTTAAAGCTGAAAACAATGATCACTGTAAAATTTCAATTGCATTTATGCATTTGCCAAGTGTTTTTATCCAAAAGTTGCATTCGTTGACAGTACATTGCTTTGGTTTTGCTAGCTCCATGCTCTACAATTTGAGATACAGGAACGCTATAGGAATAAGAATGGGAATGTGATTAGTGTTTGATTGTTCCTGGTTTGTATGGACACTTAAAGTTCTTATTTCAAATATTTAATAAGTTTTCCAGGCCAGGAAAACAACATTCATATTTTCAGGTTTTTTGTGACCATGTTAAACCTATACAGTACACTTTATATTACTGCATGATACACTATATATATATATATATACACTACCGTTCAAAAGTTTGGGGTCAGTAAGATTTTTAATGTTTTTAAAAGAAGTCTCTTCTGCTCACCAAGGCTGCATTCATTTGATTAAAAATACAAAACAAACCCAGTAATTTTGTGAAATATTATTTCAGTGTAAATCAGCTGTTTTCTATGTGAATATATAGTAAAGTGTAATTTATTCCTGTGGTCAAATCTGAATTTTCAGCATCATTACTCCAGTCTTCAGTGTCACATGATCCTTCAGAAATCACTATAATATGATGATCAAGAAACATTTATGATTATTATCACAGTTGAAAACAGTTTTGCTGCTTCATATTTTTGTGCAAACCATGATTAATTTTTTTCAGGATTCTTTGAAAGTTCAAGAGAAAAGCATTTAATTAAAAATTTAATATTTTGCATTATTATAAATTTCTTTACTGTCACTTTTGATCAATTGAATGCTTCCTTTCGGAAGAAAATTTCTTTAAAAAAAAAAAATCGTATGACCCCAAACTTTTGAACGGTAGTGTATATACATTATGTATCATCTAATGGAGATTTCTTCTCTATAGGTGATTTAGACCGCAGTGCATTGGAACAGGAGTGTGGAGGAATGTTTGTGGACCTCAGGAAAGCTTTCTTCATGATAACTGGACTAGAGTCTGCTCTAGTAGCCAAAGTATGTACTTAAGTTTCTAAATGATCAATAATGCTACTACATTGTAACCGCTTTGAAACGTCATGTGTTTGTGCCAGATGATATTTGATTTCAGAAAACATGGGGTAAGTAAGCAGGTTGCAGGATCAATCACAGCTATCATCCATGAACTGACTAAGGAACTTGATCCCACTCCCTCTCTTTCCCCATTACTTCTTTAGGCAATTGAAAACTGAATATTTACAATTTCTAAAGTGGTAAAGTGAATGGTGTTTGCTTGCACAAATCTTCCTGTCATGATGTTGGAAGTTAACCTGACAATCCCTAGTATGAACCCAGTCTATGGTATGAACACTAATATGGCGTGATGTAGCCGTCTTAACTTTAGTTCAATTGATTCTTAAAGGTTGTGCTGTGTAACTGGCAAATCTTATGTATTATGTGTATTTCTTTTAAAGCTGTTCTTGGGATGTTTGTTGGTTGTTAGACATATCTTACTGAAGTCTGCAAGAAATGAAAATAAACAATTATTTTTCGAAATGCTTTATTGATCTTATTGTGAACAATTCATCCATGCGTATGTTTAATTTGTTTTTTGACCTCATCATTTTTAATCAAAATGTCATAACTGGATGTTCCGGTGAAACTACAGACTTATTTCTGGTGACATATGCAAAAAATTCTTCAATCATTGAGTTTGCTTAAACTACTACCCTTTTTTACGATCGACTGTAAGCTTGTATTCAGTTCTGCCTCCATTCAATCAACAACTGATGCATAGAACCTAGTCCTGCCCTACATTTTTTCTTTTTCAATAATCCGTTTCATTCAGATATACGTCACAATATGGAAGAAAATATCTGTTGCTGCTTCCCTCCCATAGTTATGATATGATGCCAATTAATAATGCAAAGTGAGCTATTTAATGAATAAAGTTGGAACTCTAAGATGTTATCTGTATAAATACGGTTTCATTTGGTGTTTGTTTTAGGGACAGGGTCTCCTTCGATGGCATCAGACCAATGGCTTTTGCAGTGCTACGGGGCAGCCGACTGTCAGGAACCAGTCAGGAAGTTTCAGAGTTTGCCACAGCAGTGGCGTCACCTACTACCCTAAAGTAAGCAGGGGCTTTTCATGAGGTCAGACAACAGGACAACTGCCACAATATGCACATACAGTACATCTGATACAAAGGAGTTTCAGATTTTTCTAATAATTTGTTTTATCTCATTTGTTTCACTGATGCTGATTTGAGTTATACTGACGAGCTGTTCTGAAAAGGACCCTCTTGGTAACACTTTATTTTAAGTGTCTGTAGTCATGTGGTAGTTAAGCATTACCTGAACATAACAGAAATGATCTTTAGTAGTACTGTATTACTGGCAACTTAGCCATAACTAATGGCTTATTCTGGTGAATAAACTTGAACATCACTTAATAAGTACCTTACAAATCAATAATTAATGTGGAATAAGACTTTTCACTTAAGAACAAGGTACAAAACTGTAAAACCAGCACTTATTAAAAATAATATTGTTGGGTGTCCTTAAAGGCACACCGCCGACTTTGTGACCTAAAGAGTTTACGCATATGAGTTATTTTAAATGATTCCTCAGTGCCAATATACAGCGCTTGACACTATCAATGCTCCGAGCGGGGCTGCCCTCTTGAAATACCGCCTATGTAATTTTGGAGAAGGCGCACCGTCTTTGGCCAGGTCATGTGCCAGGTTGAGTTCAAAAACACATTTTAGCGCTATATCTCTTATTTAAAGGCACACTATGCAAGATTTGTACCTTAATATAACAGCTTCAAAGGGGTATCATCAGGCCGTGAGTGCAGAGACCAGTCTATGGCAGAGACGCTCTGCGTGAGTGGTATTTACGACAGTAACGTTAAATACAAGTAGGGCTGTAGCTATCGATTCTTTTTGTAATCGATTAATCTAGCACTTAATCGATCGATTAATCGAGTAATCGGATAATTTTTTTTGTTTTTTTTTAAACAACCAAACAAATAATGCATAACGAAAATGATGTAGCTGTAAAATGATCAAGCATTTGGCTTTTATTTCTCCAAAAAAAAACTGGTATTTATTCCAACTCCAACATTAGGCTCCAAAACTAAGCCTATTTATTGCAATTTTTACCCATTTAGTATAAGTGCCAACAATGTTCTATGCTCAATTACTTTGGTAGCCGATTAAAATGTCTCCACCCCAAAAGTACGAGTTGATTTGGAGAAGCAGGCTGGGGAATTTCATTTTTGTTGTTGTCTGTAACTATTTGGAAGACGTCACGTGACATACAAAAAAGGTCTCGCAAAGACTGCAATACAATATTTGTTCCTCCATCATGTCGCGGTGTATACAGTGAATGCATGCTGAAATTATTGTTGCGTGGCTACATAGAAGTTTAAGCATATGTGATGCATTGCCGCAATTGATCTGACTGGCGCGTCAGAGAGACGAGGGTGCATGCGTGTGTGTGTGTGTGTGTGTGTGTGTGTGTGTGTGTGTGTGTGTGTGTGTGTGTGAGCGTGAAGGGGTTTACACATTTATTTACGCGAGTAGATTACATACAAAGTCAATGCAAAGACGCGAATAGACGCATCATTCGCGCCGGGCGTCACGCGAACGTCTTCCGCGCACGTTGAACATTTTTAACTCGAGCGAATGTTTAAGCGTCTAACTAGACGCGATAGACGCGTATTTGACGCTCTACTCGCGTTCGGTTTGAACACACCATCAAGTTACCTTGTTTCAGCGACGTTTGGTGAGAGCATGGAGTGGATGTTTTCGGTTCAGATGCTGATTCATTGCAGTCCTACTGTTGTGGTAAGCCAGTTCTACTTTGCAGTAGACACATTGCACCTTGTTCTCTTCCTTTTTAAGTATGTAATGATCCCAAACTTTAGACATTCTCTGCCGTTTATGGACATCTTTACTCTCCGCCATCGCGCCAAATAAATTCAAAATGTATCACGCGCTATAGATCCGCGTATAGTGCGCGTCATAGGAATTTAACGAGGCTTCGAGGAAGATTTTTTTGCCTCGAGGAATTTTTGTGATCGAGTAACTCGAGTAACTCGAGGAATCGTTTCAGCCCTAAATACAAGTACTCCACAGCGACTCTAGGTGTCGCTGTTTGACAAAAACGGAATTCCTGCATAGTGTGCCTTTAATAGATGGTAAATCACAGAAATATAACACTATGTAAATACTAAGACTGTCTGCTTAATATCTGCTAACGTTTTATTTTGATGCTCCAAGAGACATTCTACTGACTATAAGTAACTTTGCAAGTACATGTCAACTTATTCTACTTACCCGAACCTAACCAAATGTCTGAAGTGGACTATCAAAATAAAGTGTAACCCTAAAAGGAATTTATTGTACATTCAGTTAACCATTAATTATTGGATTAGTTCTGCTTATTATTCAATTGTTTCATCTTTCAAATATTTGATAAGATGTAAATAATGCTAATATGCTCGAAATATATATATTCAGTTAATTATAATATACTGGTTATAGCTTAACTACTGCATAATAAATGGCTAATATGCCTTTACTTTTTGTCCAGTTAATTATCAACTAGTGGTGTTTTAATGCTTAACTACCATATAATTATGGACCCTTAAAATAAAGTGTTACCAAACACTCACAGTTTAACTAGTTAAATAATGGTATTTTATCATTTTGTCAGTAGCTAAGCTAAGTAGTTATTTCGTCATTGTTTTACACTATTGTTTGTAATGTAATTTTATGGAGTTTCATTTATTTCAACCCAATCAATTCCTGGTTAATACAATTTCTCATTGATTATCCTGTTTCAGGAGACACTGAATTGCAATTGCTGTTCCATGTTGTGTTTTAATTACGGTTCACACTGAGAACATTAGCGTAGAGCTGTTTGTCGTTGACTTGCAGATGGCACCTGTAGTGATCGTGCTGGTGTCTGACGGGAGCAGATGTCTGCTGGCTCGACAGGCCACGTTTCCTCCAGGCATGTACAGCGCACTCTCTGGCTTCTGTGACATGGGTGAGTCACACTTTATTACAAGCTGCTGTCCACACCATATCAGTCTGTGGGGTTATTTTACCAGCTCTGTTTGAACAAATCATTTTGCAGGAGAGTCTTTGGAGGAAGCCCTGCACAGAGAGGTGGCAGAAGAGGTGGGTCTGGAGGTGGAGAACCTACAGTATTCTGGATCACAGCACTGGCCATTCCCACAAAGCTCCTTTATGTTAGCCTGCCACGCAACTGTTAACCCAGACAAAACGCAGGTGAGACTTGGATGATGCCTTTAACTTCTTATTGTTATGATCCAGATAACATGCAGAAGGTCAAAACCACAGGGCAAACAATCCAGGTCAGAGTCCATGACACAGGCCAAACAGGCAGAAGATCAATACCATAATACAGGAAATATATTAAACACTCCGAATTTGCAAAGCAAGAGTGAAAACACTTATATAGGCAGCGCTTAACAAGCTAATCACACACAGCTGAACCTAATCACAACATGAGTCCAGGCAGTGGTTTATGGGAATTGAAGTTCATGATGAGATAGCCCAGAGGTTGGCACAACAGTCCAAACACATAAATTCTATTATTAAAACAACTGTATAACAAAAAAGGAGTTCATATCACAAAACTTGTATATATACCCCAAAATCAAAAGAAAGCTATTTTGGTGGGGCATTTTTTTAATGGCAATAGACACATTTCATTTGTTTATTATTTAAGTTTTATTTACACACAATTGTGTTGCTTTTATTAAGTTATTAATATATTAGCTTTTTTTTTTACCCTGTGGGTGCTTAATTGTAAAGAAAATGTCAGTGCAAAAAATGTCAGTTTTATTTTCAAGTGAAATTAGTCAAATGTTTTGGTAAAATGTATATACAGTATTTATCTGTCAATTATAAAACTCTGTGTCAATGAGAATTGGTTCAGTTATTAAAATGTGAATGAAGTGGATAATAATATTTTGAGACCCTGGAAAACAATCAGGCATATCCAAATAAATGTTAATGCGTTTAATTTAAAACAGCACAGTAGAGGCTTTGCTGTTTTTATAACCTTTACCTGCTTTAACTGTTGATGGCTAGGTGAATATAGACACGGCAGAGCTTGAGGATGCTCGCTGGTTCACTTTTGAAGAAATAACAGAAGCACTACAGAAACCTCCACGCAACCCTAAAGGAGAGCCACCTGTGTTCTGGGTCCCACCTCCTTATGCCATAGCCAATCAGATCATTCAGGAATGGGCCAATCAGCAACAGCTATCAAGAAAATGACATGGACTAAGTAACCATGCAACTTTATGCATTGGGTCTAGGAACTTAAAGAAAAATAGACATGAAAACCTGAACAAAATGTATTTGCTGTTATAACCACAAGACTCTGAGGTGGACTTGTGAAAGGATCTTCAGTAATATTCAAAGAAGGACTTTTCTTATACTTGTTCTGGAAAAAATATATTGAGAATAATTATAGAATGAAAAGATAATTATCATTGTATAATGATTTCATAACATGAAATATATTTTCACTCCAACGACCCATCATCAGTCTGGAATGGCCTGAAGAACATCACCAATTACAAGTCACCATCCTCCCGATCTGTGGACAATCCACACCTGGCTGATGATTTAAATTCATTTTACTGCAGGTTTGAAAAGCCCTCATTCACACCTCTCACCGGCTCTGACCTGCAGTTCACACATCCACCATCACCTCCTACACCCCCTCCTCTCCCCCCTCCTGCCATCCAACCTGAGCTTAAGGTCTGTGTGGAGGACGTGAGCCGAGTCTTCAAAAAACAGAAGACTAGGAAAGCCTCAGGCCCAGACGGCATCTCGTCTGCTTGTCTAAAAGCCTGCGCTGACCAACTGGCCCCGGTCTTCACGCAGATCTTCAACAGATCATTGGAGCAATGTGAAGTTCCCTGCTGCTTCAAACGCTCCACTATCATTCCGGTCCCCAAAAAAACCAAAATCACTGGACTTAATGACTACAGACCTGTCGCTCTCACGTCCGTGGTCATGAAGTCGTTTGAAAGACTGGTGTTGGCCCACCTGAAGGACATCACTGGACCCCTGCTGGATCCTTTTCAGTTTGCTTACAGAGCAAACAGGTCTGTGGATGATGCAGTCAACATGGGACTGCATTATATCCTGCAACATCTCGACAGACCTGGGACTTATGCAAGGATCCTCTTTGTGGACTTCAGTTCGGCCTTCAATACCATCATGCCTGATCTACTCACAGACAAACTGACCCAGCTCTCCATTCCATCCTCGATCTGTCAGTGGATCTCCAGCTTCCTGACGGATCGGCAGCAGCTCGTGAGACTGGGGAAACACACATCCAGGACTCTCACCACCAGCACTGGCGCCCCCCAAGGGTGCGTTCTCTCCCCACTGCTCTTCTCCCTGTACACTAACGACTGCACTTCTAAAGACCCCACTGTCAAGCTCCTGAAATTTGCAGACGACACCACTGTCATCGGTCTCATCCGAAACGGTGACGAGTCTGCTTACAGACTGGAGGTTGAACAGCTGGCTGTCTGGTGCAGTTATAACAACCTTGAGCTGAACACGCTCAAAACAGTGGAGATGACCGTGGACTTCAGGAGGAACAGCCCAGCACTCCCCCCACTCACCATCATGAACAGCACTGTGGAAGCAGTGGAGTCATTCAGGTTCCTGGGCACTATCATCTCTCAGGACCTGAAGTGGGACAATCACATTGACTCCATTGTGAAAAAGGCCCAGCAGAGACTGTATTTCCTTCGCCAGCTGAGGAAGTTCAACCTGCCACAGGAGCTGCTGATTCAGTTCTACTCAGCCGTTATTGAGTCTGTCCTATGCACTTCCATCACTGTCTGGTTTGGTTCAGCTACCAAATCAGACATCATGAGACTACAGCGGACAGTCCGGACTGCAGAGAGGATCATTGGTGCCCCCCTGCCAACCCTCCAGGACCTGTACTCTTCCAGAGTGAGGAAGAGAGCAGGTAAAATCATCACAGACTCCACTCACCCTGGACACCACCTGTTTGAACTGTTACCGTCAAGACGGAGACTCAGATCACTGGCCACAAGAACATCTCGGCACAGGAACAGTTTCTTCCCACAGGCCATTTCCCTCCTGAACAGTTAACATATCTCCCAAGGCATATGCCTTTAAGTGCAATACCCCCACTGTTTAGTGCAATATCTCCTAAACTCAGGTTATTTATATTTATATTTATTCATACTATTCAAAATACTGTATATATGTTCATAATCCGAAAATGTTTATTCTGACTAAACCCAACCGTGGCCTTATATTTTATATTTTATAGTATTTTCATATATATATATATATATATATATTTTTTTTTATAATTTTATTTTTAGATTTTGTATTACTGTTTCTTGTTGTATTTGTATCTGTATATGTGCACTGGAAGCTTCAGTACCAAAGAAAATTCCTTGTGTGTGCAAGCACACTTGGCAATAAAGCTCTTTCTGATTCTGATTCTGATTCTGATTCTAAATATATTTGATGGATTGCATCTGAATTATGAAAACTGCACATCTACCTCAATTAGTAGCTACTAATCAGTTATACGCTGTAACTGTTACAGAAAATTACTGTTATGAATTTTATTACAATAAAGAGTGAACTTATAACATTTCACAATAGAATTGTCACTAAAAAGGGTTGAACAACATTTAGGCATATTCACACCAAGAGTAAATATGAATCTAACATTTTCAGTGAAATAAGGATAAGTAGGAAAAAATGCACTCCTGTGTTTTTAAACTGAGGGACAGTTTAATTTTGTACCTTTTGGTACCCTCTTGCTATTTTTTTTAACCTAGGGTCAAAATTAAGTAAAACGAAACAAGTTCAAATGCTCAGTTATTGGAAGTTAAAAGCAATTTGTATATTTTTATGTAACACATATACGATTAGACCTATGTTCTTAGAAAGGTCTAGAAACATACTGAAGCCAAAGGCAAAATCTGAACATATTCTAGAGTAAATCAGAAGATGCCTAAAATATAACTGTGACCTGTGTGCTGTGAATAAACATCATAAGAGCTGACACAAAATTCAAGATGGGTTGTCATATTGGGAGAATTATGTTACCAATGTCGAATGAAAAAAAGTTACTGTGGATTTGAGTCTTAAAATGCCAATAACAAATAAAGTAAAAGTTTGGTTCAAATCACTGCGAAGGGAGAATATTTAAAAAAAAACTGTTGTATTGTTTTCAAGGATGTGCTATTTAGTCATTTAACTTTTAAATTTAGTAATCAAACATACATGAATGTTTTTAAATGGGAACTAACCGACCAATCAGATTCATTATTTTGGGCCACGTGACCAGTCCCGCCTCTCCTGCACACTTGGTGGCGCTGAAGCACTAAATCCTGTCATAAGTCGTTAGAAGAAGAATGGTAGTCAAGATGGACGCGGAGCTCTTGTTGTTTTTGGTTTCTGAGAACAAGGAATTATTTGATAAAAACCACAGCGAGTACAAAAATACGAAGCGGAAAGAAGTGCTCTGGCAAGGAATAGCAGACAAAATGGGAGTCGATGGTGAGTTTTATTTGTGTAGCTTGCTATGTAGCGTTACTGTCAGCGCGTTAACAAGCTTCATCTATGGCTGTGTGTTTGTACAGTGGAAGAGGTGAAAGCTAAATGGAAAAACTAAGAGACACATACACAAGAAAAAAGCGACTGGAGCAGGATGGTAGTCGGAGTGGACGGGCAGCTAAGAAAAAGAAGCAATGGAAATATATGCGAGTGATGGACTTTCTCGATCCCTCCACAGAACACAGAAGGTATTCGAGTGTATTTTGTATGAAGCTGTCTTGCACCTATACAGCTATAACTATTATATCAGTGCTTGAACAGTTTGAAACGTTTCCCATTCATTTCACTAAATGTCCAATATTCAAAATCCACTGACAGCGGTGACGTTATTGTAATATTATGTACAGTTGTGCTATTGGTCCTTTCTTTCTTAAAATATTTATATACTGGATCCTGATTGGTTCTTTCTTTCTTGCTTCATTTGCATAGCAAATTGTGTAGTCTTTCAGTACATTGGTGGTATTAAAGGGATAGTTCACCCAAAGAGAAATTTGTCATTTACTCACCCTCATGTCATTCCAAACCCAGCATAACACAGATTAAGATAATCTGAGTGCTTTCTGTCCCTCCATAGACAGCTACGCAACTACTCATCGTAAAACTAATCCATATGAATTTAGCGGATTAGTCCAAATTTTCTGAAGAGACATGTCCTTATATGACGAACAGATTTAATTAAGGCTTTTATTCACATATAAACATTTATCAATTAACACATCAGTTGTGGTAAACAGAAGTGCAAGTATGCTTGCTTGATGTGCGAGAACCAATGAGGTTCATTCTCGTGTTACACAGCATGTTTGAGCTTCCTCAAGAACCAATGAGGGTTGTTCTCACAAGCAGGTTAGGTTAAGCTTTTGTTTATCTGGTCAATTTTTACAGTAGGCTGTGATTAAAAACCTAAATTCAATCTGTTCATCATATAAAGCAATCATGTCTCTTTAAAAAATTTGGACCAAATCACTCAATTCATATCTATTATTTTTACGATCTCTTTATGAACTTTTTGATGATGTGTCAAAGTGGTAGTTGTGTAGCTGTCAATGGAGGGACAGTCAGAAAGCTCTCAGATTTCATTAAAAATATCATAATTTGTGTTCCGAAGATGAACGAAAGTCTTACAGGTTTGGAACGGCTTGAGGGTTAGTAAAATTATGAATTTACATTTTTGGGTGAACAACCCTTTAAGCTATGTTCAAAATAGCGTATTATCATACTACTCATATTAGTTCTTCTGTATAGTGATTTTCTAAACGCAGAGCAGGCTGCAATACAATGCATGCGACCTCATATTCCAGTGTGACCAGTGTATTCTGTATGTATAACTGTATGTATTATTTTATTGTACTGGCAAGAATTTTCATTTTCCTATAAAATTGAAAAATATTAAACTTTTATAAATGAAATGCATTTTAATTTGGAGATGACAATTGGATGCTGATTACAGAATTAAACACATTTTGCAGTACATGAAAGATTAGTACACTAATAACTAGACTTGTTTACATGTAACTATAGAGTTCTAATTCTATGAGTGTAGAGTAGTTGTGATATTGGTTCTTTTTTCTTAAATGATTTACAAATTGGATATGATTGGTTCTTTCTTGTCATCTTTCACTACCTTAAAGTCTATGGTATTTTTACCAGATATGTTTATTATTACTAAAAATAGCATATTACTAAACTGCTCATTCTATTTCAGCAGTATAGTAGTAAGTACACTTTATAGTAAGGGAATTTTCTGAACTCAGTGCACACTGCATTGAATACTGCATCCATAAATTCAATGCACAGACTTGTCACAATTTTTTTTTCTTATTAGATTGAACTAGCTAGAATTCAGATATTTTATTATAAAATTGAATTACTAATTAATGCTACTATTCCTCCCCGAACATAACTGTCACATTACTTCAGTGTAATAAAAGCATGAATTCCATGT
Organism: Chrosomus eos; assembly: GCA_036326025.1. Lineage (NCBI taxonomy): Eukaryota > Metazoa > Chordata > Actinopteri > Cypriniformes > Leuciscidae > Chrosomus > Chrosomus eos. Next base: position 9,731,212 of record CM070830.1, on the reverse strand, counting down.
TTTTTGTATATATTATATATACTTAAAACATTTTTCCGAAGTCTTGATCTTCTCGACTGTATCAGACAATTAAAATCGCAACATTGTTTATACACAGATTTTTGTCAGTTTAATCACACCCATCTGCTACAATGTGCTTTTTTTGTGTTATAGAAATAAACATGTAAAAATGTTCTGATTCAACAGTTTACCTGACGATTATTCTTCTATTTAATCAAGTAAAATCCTTTAAAGGGATACTCCACTTTTTTATGAAATAGGCTAATTTTACAACTCCCCCAGAGTTAAACAGTTGAGTTTTACCGTTTTTGAATCCATTCAGCCGAGTTTTTGATATTTAGAAGAATATCAGTAACCAGACAGTTTCTGGTCTCATTGACTCCCATAGTATATTTTTTTCCTACTATGGAAGTCAATGAGACCAGAAACTGTCTGGTTACTGATATTCTTCTAAATATCAAAAACTCGGCTGAATGGATTCAAAAACGGTAAAACTCAACTGTTTAACTCTGGGGGAGTTGTAAAATGAGCCTATTTCCAAAAAAAGTGGAGTATCCCTTTAATCTTTGGGAAATGGTGGGAAATTTTTATTTTAGGGTTTACATAGCAACAATGTACTAAAACTGAAAGGTTTTTCGTGTACAGAATGACCACGTTGTCCAACCGATTCCAGTTCACACAGATCCGTCACTTTGTAAAAAAAAACTACTTGCCAACAGACTGAACTCGTAATACACATGACGTCACCATTTTCACAAATTTGTGTTTTTGTCGTTTACACTGAGACGATAACAGTATTGTTTTAAACACCAGTTTGTAAGTTTGCGTTTTTAGGTAGAACCCCTAAATGTTATGTGAAATGAATACCCAAAAAGCATAAAAAGTGTGTAGGGTAGATGGCCCCTTAATTTCATTTACATTTTAGCACTGGGTTGTATCATGCATCTGTTCTATGTTGTAATGAAGCATCCAAAACCTCATGGTTATTCACAGTGGTTTTTACTGGTGTACAGTGTTATTTTGGACAGCATTCCCGGCAAAATCGAGGATGACGAGCCAGATGAAGACAGCGGGGCCGAACCAGCCAGCACCAGTACGGGAACGTCCGTGACAAGCCCAGGAACTATCCGGTCCGGCATTGTAAAGAGAAGGCGATCAGAGACACTAGAGCTGTTGGAGAGGTATTTGGCCTCTAAAGACTCAAGAGACCGAGAGAAAGACGAACAACAGCAAGATGAAGTCGATTTATTTCTTCGGAGCTTAGCACCCGCGTTAAGACGCTTACCCGCTTCGAAGCAGTCCTTGGTGAAGCTTCAGATCCAAAAAATACTTCATGACGCAGAGTTTGGACAGCCGAGCTTTCCTCAGATTTCCTCAGTGTCACCAAGTAATCAGTTGTTACTACAGTGTAGTGTTGTAAAACCCAGTTGAAATACTTTTTTATTGAAAATAAATGTCACTTTAATTAAGTGATTTTGTGCTGGTTCGTTTGTATTTCCAATGTTTAATATGTTCTAGTCTTTATGCATAAAAAGGTTAAGTATATAAATAGATTTGTCAAAACATAAAAACCCAAACCTTAGACTTTCATACTGATCAAAACAAGTTTATTATAATCAGATGATCTACTTGAACAATAATACATCCAACACTATAAAACCATGGAAACATATATACAAAACATGTTACAGTAACACTTACATTCTCATTTGTTTCACAAGCTGGTATGAGCATGAACATGGAGCAGACTCACACTGATCTAATGCACTGTAATAAATGAATGAGAGTGAGTTAACTGTTATTATTCAGCTGTCTTATGGCTATCAAATGGGCAGTATCCATTATAAAGTCATTTGATTATTATGTACATTTCTAGGTTAGATCACAAGATAAATGATAACATTTGGTAGAAATAGCCCAGTCTGGAGAAACTTTACTTTTTCTTGCCCTTCTTTCCCGCTGCTGGTTTCTTGCAATATTTAGCCTCCAGATCTGAGATGAGAGAGTTGAATCCACTTTCTTTGGACTTTTGTCTTTGCTAAATAGAAAACAATTGTCAGGATACATTTAAAAAAATATATTCATGCTTCTTAACAGGCGGTGACTTGAACCTCTGATAATAGCAGAAATAACACCCCACACACACAAATAAATATACTGTATATTATAGAATACATTTATATTGAGTATGATTATGCAGCATAGTTAATGATTCCCCTCTAATAAATGAGATGAGCCTGACCCCCCTTTCATTTAGCATCAGACCAACTGCAACTGAGTAATTATTTTTAGATGATTTGACTTTTCAAAACTGCTGAAAAATCACTTTTGACCAAATTGATGTGGTGTGATCAATATGCCGAAGCTTTGCAGAGTAACAGAATCAGCTTGGCATGATTCTGGGCAAACCTTTCAGAAGTTATAAGCAATAATAGCCCTTTTCATATCTTCTGACCAGTAGGTGGCACTATGCCAAAACACTGCAGCAAGTAACCTCAGGTCATGCTTGCGATGAGATGTACCAAGATTCGTCTTAATACGCTAAAGTGTTGCAGAGATACAGCCTCACATCAATTTTGATGTGCCCTTTGATACATTTGTTTGCATGTTATTCAAGAAATGTTTGGTTTATGAAAAAATTTATACAATTTTTGCCAGGGCGGTCTAAAGATCATGTAAGCCGATTTTGGTGAAAACTGGATGAACTGTCTGGAATGAGTTCCAAAAAGTAAAAAAAACAGTAAAGTTCAAAGGTTATTAGCATTAACCTAAGTGCAATTTTGGACAGCTGGTGGCACTAATGCGGGTTAGAGACTCAAATTGCTCTGGTTATTATTCAGACTGTCCTCTATCTGTGTGCCAAATCTCACAACATTTTACCATACGGTTCTACAGGCAGCCATAGACTTCAGTGGAAGAAAGCTACCAAAGACAATATGTGCCTATGCACCTTTGGGTGCTTGTCTCCTTATATATTAAAATACAAAACAGTAATTTTAAATAATATTATATAAACAATAATCCTGTTTTACTGCACGCTTGATCAAATAAATTAACCCTAGGTAGCATAAAAGACATCTTTCAAAAATCAAAAAAAAAAAAACTAAAATAATCTTACCGACTAATTTAAATGTAAAACTAGCATGGTTTTGATAGATTTTCAGACATTTAGCAGATTAGGTTACATCTCAATTGTTTTTTTGTTACCTTTATCATAGCTACCAGGCTGTCCTCACTGTTCAAGCCCATCTCCTTCTGCATTGCCTCTGCCTCCTTGCGCTCTTTTTCTGCCTAGAAAGACAGGATAACACATTAAAATCCTGTGTCTTATCAAAACTTCAAAGAGGTCAAGTGAATCAGCACCTTTCTTTTGCGGTTGTTCTTCTTTTTGACACTCTCGTGAGTGAAGGCTTGGTAGGCCGGCACCTCTTCAGCATCAATGGCTTGCTGTAGTACATCTCGGAGACGTGGCTCATCTTCAGAAGTGCAGCACAAGGCGGACTCCATGATCAGATCCATGTCCCCTTCATGTTGTAGGTACAGTCTCTTTAAGTCTTCTACCTCTTCATCAGAGCCTTTATACTGCTTCTCAAAGTCCAAGATCTCTTGCAATGTGATCTAGGGCAGAGAAGTATGACAATCTTTTTAGCAACTTCCTTTAGAAAAACCAATGTATAAAACAAGCACTTGAAATACCTTGGGAAACAATCTTCTCCAGTGCTCTTCCCAATTGCGATCTTGATCAAGGGAGTCCGACTCTTCGTCCACTATTCCCTGCTCATCATAGACCGCCCTTTGGTCCTTGTCAGCCAACACTGCATAAACCTTTCCCAAGACCTGTGGAAATGATGAAAATTTTATGTTTAAGGATGTATTTAGATGACATTTTAAATGTAACCTGGTACTCTGTTACTTGACTGAATTATTTTTTTTACTTAATCGGAATGGTTTGAAACTCTGTGACTTTTATGGCACTTGCTAGCGAACACAAAAAAAATCTGTTTTAAAAAGACCAAATTGTCTAAAAAAAAACTTACTCTTAGCAGTCAAAAATGACCAGCAATGGGAAATACTAAAATAAATTATCTGTTGTTACACCAGGGCATTAAGTATGAATATAATTCTTCTGATGGCTTTAAAGGCCCATTCATACCAAAAAAGGTTAACTGACGATAACAGTACATGTCTAATTGTTCTAAATGTAAAAGAATAGCAGTTATTGTTGGAATCATTTAAAGCATTATTTTTTCCAACTGATGAACGATAAAAACATTGACAGCTATTAATCAGAATCAATCCTACTTTCATAGCTCAAGCATTTAAAGAAATGGACGACAAAACTGCAGTGCGCACTTAGAACATACAGAACTGTATATGAAACTGGTGTGGATGTTATAGTTCTTGGTGTGAACAGGCCTTAATTTGCCCTTTTTTTAATTGGATGTAAATGTCGGCATAAAACGGAAGTTGCGATAGTCTTTTCTTGCCTATTGTTAAGTATATTTGAGTGAAACGGCTTCTCAAACCAGAAAATAAATGTAGGGCGGAAATGTTTGTGGTTTGCTATTGGTCGATCTTATGTGAGTGACAGGTTGTCCAGCCCTCACGCTAGCAAACAAGTCATCAGAGAAGAGATGTCATTGCAAGAGGGAGTGGAAGAAGTTATAAACAAATAGTCCATAATTATTGAACAATTATTATTTAGTAACATAAATGTTAAAGGATTAGTTCACTTTTTTAAAAAACTTTTGCTGATAATTTACTCACCCCCATGTCATCCAAGATGTCCATGTCTTTCTTTCTTCAGTCGAAAAGAAATGAATGTTTTTGATGAAAACATTCCAGGATTTTTCTCCATAAAATGTTCTTTTCTGGTATCCAAACGGTTCAAGGTCTAAATGACAGTTTCAGTGCAGCTTCAAAGGACTTTAAACAACTCCAGACGATGAATAAGGGTCTTATCTAGCGAAACGATGCGCCATTTCGAAAATAAATAAAACAGTTTAAGTTTTATTAGCACAAATGCTCGCCTTGCTCTGTTCTGTGATGAGCGTTCGTGACTCTCCTGTTCGAACTCATTCATCAAAATGAACGAATCTTTTTTCGAGTCATTTCGTTCGTTGAATGAATGAAATGAACTCGGTTTGTTCATTTTGATGAACGAGTTCGAACAGGAGAGTCACGAATAAAACATACACTTTTTAATTTATTTTTGAAATGACCAATCGTTTCGCTAGATAAGACCCTTATTCATCGTCTGGTGTCATTTAAAGTCCTTTGAAGCTGCACTGAAACTGTCATTTGGACCTTGAACCGTTTGGGTACCATTGAAGTCTATTATATGGAGAAAAATCCTGGAATGTTTTCATCAAAATCATTAATTTCTTTTCGACTGAAGAAAGAAAGACATGGACATCTTGGATGACATGGGGGTGAGTAAATTATCAGCAAAAGTTTTTTTAAAAGTGAACTAATCCTTTAACTAACAAATATTACTGAACTAAAATAAAGTACATTAATATCACTGAAAAAAAAGTTTAAAAGGTGTTCAGTCACTTTTGACAACCTAGGATCACCTCTTGTAGGGCTTCCACCTACCTTAACCTAGCTCTTTAACCATTAGACCATTAAACAAGGTTCTGAAAGATTATTGGGCAGTGGTTACCTGAAACTTGGTGGTGGCTAACTCATCACCAGGAGCTCTATCTGGATGAACCTGCAGAGAGACTTTATAATAGCCGCGTCTGATCTCGGAGTCAGAAGCTTCTTTGCAAACACCCAGAACTTCATACAGATTAGAGGTCTTGAAGAGCTCCTCACACTGCTCCAGTAAACCCATGACTGTGTGTGAGAGAGAAAACAACCAAGTCCCCACTGACATGTTCACTACAAAACAATGCCTGGCATACAAAGAATGCATGAGAATTATTTTAACGTGACACGTTATAACAAAAAACCTAATGCTTAGAAGTTTTGAAATAGTTTTGTAGACAAATACAATTGTCCAGAAACACATGGATTTAACCAGCTCTCGTCTATCTACCTAATTTTACAAAAAACAACAGTAAGCTGAAAACAACTCAACGTTTTATTAACGATCTTACCGGAAAAGTTGACAACTGACAGCGAACAGAAACGTTTTCAAATGTGTAGATAGAGATTAACAACGAAATGCTTTCAGCACACAGCAGCATAGGCTTCCCTCCCCTAGCAATAACAGGTCCGCGCCAAAATTTCGGCGCGTTGTGTTCACGTCACAAAACGTCATGACGTGGGACAGCGCTTAGTTAAATTTAATGTTCTTAAGTATACATTTACCAAACAAAGTTCTATTTTTTTCGGTTGTTATCCAAGTAATTTGAAAATACATAGATACTAGATTATGTATTATAACAGCAAACAATTAACTTTTATTATGCATTCTAAGACCCGGATTGTAATTGTCGCACGCTGTTGTACTTCCGTGTACTACAGCCCAGTAAGCCCACTGTTTCCTAAAGTATGTTTACAATCGTTTGCTCACTTTAATGAGCTCTAAGTAAGTACAGGGCTCCAGCGCGACTTCCAGGGGTGTGAGTTTTAGTTTCAGGCAGAATGTCTCGCTGTGTTGCGTTACAGACGCATCTGGCATCAGTTGTGGAGGCGTTAGTTCACGCCGCGATCGCTGAAATGTACAAACTAATGGAAGAGGAGAGACTGTCATCTGTCATTAGTGGTATTAGTATCAGCGGTCAGTGTGAAGACGAGGAGACTGGGTCAATAATGAAGAGGGGAAAGGAGGAGAGAATGGTGAGATTGTTAGATGATGTTGTTTAGAGATCTGCGGCCTGTAACCTTAAACATGCGACGCGTTCAAAGCCATATCAGCGCGTGTGTGCATATAGTATAAAGATCAGTGCGCACTGCGCAGTTAGCGCCAGTCTCAAAGCACGTGAACGCGTCACCATATCAACGTTTTCTTTCTTGGGGGATACTTATTATAAATAATTTACCCACGGACATCATTATTAAAATAAAGTATATATATATATAATGTGCCTTTGTAATCTTTAATCAAAATAGCTTCCCCTCCTTCTTGGAATGACATCTCTTCTCTGAGATCGTAGCAATAACAAACCACAACGATCCTACAGTATTACACCAAGCGCCCAGAGATAGTAGTTTGACAGAGATAGAATTCATGGCGACACAATAATCTTTAACCGAAATATTGCACTTAAATTTAAGACATAGTTCATTAATAGTCAAGTTGACCATTATAATTAAACAGCTGACCAACTAATAATATATCAGGCCTATAATAGTGAGGCATGTTATAAGTTAAAAAAAAACAACTAAAATTTAAACTCTTACTTCTCTCAATTGCGTGTTTACATCTTGTAATTCTGTTTTTTTTTTTGGACCACAGAATAACAAAATAAAAAAGGGTTCTTGAGACTTAACTCACAAAATATTTTTTTCTCAGAATTGTGAGATATCAACTCAGAATTTCAAGAAAAAACAGTTTGAGAATTCACAATTATCTTTTTAAAATATATATATTTTACTTTCTGGCAGAAACAAGGCAGTTTGATAATAGCAAATAATAAATACAAATGGTTGGGATTAAATAACTTTTTTTAGAGTATATTTTTTTTCATAAATTCAATTTTGAAACTGACTAACCCTAACTCTAGTAGAATGAACTGGCTAAAAATCTTTAAAAATGTCCAAATAGTGTCTAATTAATCAGCTGGTATATTGGTCTATCACTAGTCATTTGTAATTATTTATTCTTTCAGAAGCAGTTTGCATCAGTCATGGAAGTATTGGGCAACGAGGCTCTTGGGAAAATAATCAAACTCGTTGATGAAACCAAATTTCTGTTGGACCTGGAATGTAAAAACATTTTCAGGCAAGCGGGCTAAACATCCCGGCAGTATCTTGAACATTCTGTCGGTTGGAGGACTCGGTAAGAAATCACATTCTGTCTTCATAGGCATAAAGTGTTATTACCTTTCTGTCCAAGGGTGTATCACTTTATAAAACATTTTTGTTGTTGTAAAATTTGCGTCATTTGTACATTTTAGAAGAGGAACATTCTTATGATGGAAGTGCAAGAATCCTGGAGACAAGAACAAGAAATGAGGTAAACTGAACAACATGTACATCAAGGCTAAAATATAAAAATAAGGGCATGTGGGAAATCCATGTAGGAAATGAGGGAAAAGGAAATCTATTATCAACAGAACACTGTTCTATAACATTTGTTTACTACATAATATTAATGTTCGTAGCTATGTTTTTTTTATTAGTCCTATGAAATATTTCCACTTCATTCAACCAGAAACTATTGTTTTTAACCATAAGAAAAGTAATCAACCTTACAGAAGGCACAGAAAATTTCAAACATGTCAGATTTAACCTGTAGTCCACAAGTTAATAAGGCCTGATCTACACGCTCTTTATGTACACTTCTTCTCAGTAATGAGTGAATATTAAAGTTTAGAATGCTAATGTGTTAATAATATGGTATCACTACATTTTCCCCCTTTTAATTAATAAAAAAATGTTGAGAAATTCTTTGAAATTTCAAATATTACAAGAACTACAGCAAAACTACTGTGGTGCAAGAACATTTTTTTTCAATATTCATAATTTTATTTAATTTGAATGTATCATTATATAGTTACAAGAACATATGATTTGAAATAACTGTATTACCTCCTTGTAATGACAATGTCAAATTTAAAACAGTCAAATTTATCATGAAACCCACATTTTCTTTTTCCTAACAAAAAACATAATTAAACATAAATATTACTCCAGAATGTTTTTTATATTACTATAAATAAACTTTCACTTTCCAATTAAAAAGACAATCAACAGCCTGAATCTGCAATGCTTCATTAATAGGTGGCAGCAGAGTGACTTCTCTTTTTTCAACTCTCTTCTTTTTTACATTTAGACTATTTGGTCTTTGAACTTTGTAGTTCATTAATTAGCTTTAGCTAATAAATGAAAAAATCTGTCATCATTTGGTAATACTTGCGCCTTATGATCTGTGGAACACAAAAATTACTTTTCTTGAAGAATATCCTGAAAAAGTAGTGCGTTTGATTCACTCTTTATGCACTATATTTGAATTTTTATTTGTGGGTAAAATTTCGCTTCTAACTTATTCAACAATACATTTTCCTAAAACTGTTCTAAGTCTATAAGAGAAAAGTCACTGAATTGCTCTGCTATTTTATGATGAATTAATTACACAACTACTTTATTCTGGCAGTCTGATGAGGCCACAGAAGACCGGGCAGAATCCCCACTGACGTTGGCTGTGACGATCAGAAATGAATTTGGAAAAGTTGACTTGAAGTCCATCAGTATTGGTACGTTAATAATGTTAATTTACAAATGAATGAGACAGTCTGTCTAATGAATCGGTCCAAAAGTTATCAATCAAATGAATAACATGCTGAATCCATTACCTTCTGACTGATCTGATATTTATCTGTAGCGTGGGAAAACCCAGACAACTTCTGGCAAATTTAGATTTGCCCTGCAAGTCTGGCAAAGAGCTCATTCAAGCCCATTTCCAATCCGTCGAAATCGAGGCACCAATCAGAAACGTTGTGGCGGGCTTTACACGATGACGACAGCGCAGAGATGGTAAAGCAGATTTTGTACATTACAAAGATGGATGCCACCGTGGAACATCACTCGTTCGAATCAGCTATCGCGTCTGAACGTGATTTTGTTTTAACCCGAGCATAGAACAACACTCGGAGATGTTTCTCCGTCGCTCTGCATACATACGTCATCTTCTTCATCGCTCTGATTGGTTTTAGGTCTATCCAATTGCGCCCAGAGGCATTTGAGCGACGTCCGTTGGTGACGCCCTTTTGGAAATGATTTGTCTATGAAGCTTTGCCAGACCATAACTCAGTTACTACTGAGAATGGTCTGGTTGTAACCAGGCTAAGTTATATGGCAAAGTGCAAAAAGATGTTTTGCTGCAATAACCAGATATTTAGCCATTGATTGTGATTGCTCTCCTGTCAGGTCACTTAAACACTTCTTCAGAAGACAGAGTAGCATCTGTTCTGCAAGAAGACAGCAGTGAAGATCCTCAAGACGCTGTTACTCTCTTTGGAAAGAGATCCTTTATTTGTTCCGAGTGCGGCAAGAGTTTCTCTTCTCAAAGCAACCTCAAATCACATCAGCGCATTCACACCGGAGAAAAGCCCTTCGGCTGTGTTCTCTGTGGCAAGGCTTTCGCCCACAAACAGAGTCTGTCTGACCACCATCGAGTCCACTCAGGAGAAAAGCCATTCGTTTGTAAAGTCTGCGGCAAATGCTTCGGGAAAGGCGCGCACCTCAAAACCCACGAAATAATCCACACGGGCGAAAAGCCGTTCAGCTGCAACGTTTGCGGAAAAAGATTTAACATTGCTCAAAATCTCGCCAGGCACCAACTCACCCATACAGGTGAAAAGGAGTTTCGATGTTCGATATGTCAGAAAAGCTTCACACGGGCCATAACGCTTAAAACGCATCAACTCATCCACACGGGTCAGAAACCATACTCCTGCGTGTCTTGCGGGAAGGCGTTCCGCCACGCCGTCAACCTTAAAAACCACGAGCGCATCCACACGGACCAGCGGCCGTTTAGTTGCGACCTGTGCGGCAAGACCTTCCGCCAGGCTGTCAACTGAAAATCCACAAACGCATCCACACGGGGGAAAAACCTTTCAGCTGCAAGGAGTGTGGGAAGAGCTTCAGTCAGCAGAGTAGCCTCATTTCACACGGACGCACTCACTCCGGAGAGAAACCCTTCGGCTGCAATTACTGCCATAAGTGGTTTAACAATACGAACAGTCTGAAGCTGCACCAGAGGGTCCATACCGGCGAGAAGCCGTACAATTGTGAGTATTGTGGCAAGTGTTTCAGTCAAGGCAGTCACCTGCGTACTCACAAACGCCACGTTCACGGAGGGGGGAAGCAGTACATCTGCGACAAATGCGGGAAGAGATACGCGGATCCTCGTAATCTCAAATTGCACAAATGTGTTTATGCTTAATCATGGGGTGTAGCAGTGATCACATTTGAGATGTTTTGAGCCCATTTTTCTTTGGTTTATAAATTATTGAAGAAGATTATCTGAAAATAGCTTCTCTTGAACTTTTCTTGAAGAATATGCTGAAAAAGGAGTGCGTTTGATTCACTCGTTATGCACTAAAGTAGAATTTGAACTATATAGTCATATTTATGTTTGATGGAACATAAGATGTTATCAGAACCACAGACAGAAAATACTACAGTTCTGATCCTATGAGCACTGATAATGACGTCTTATGCAAAAGATACCAATGTTAATTTTTTATTTAATAATTCTAATTATTATTTTTGTCTAATTATTATTTACAGCTACAGATGATCTTTATTAAAACTATTTAAAGCATAAGTTGGCATCCATATGGTTAAGTACTTTATTACTGTTGTTGCCCTGTTTTCTGTCAAATCATTTATGTGAGATTCATGAAACTGTTGCCAAGTACAGTTTTCAATAAAACATTGTTACTGAAGATATTGTTTGAGTACCTTCATCTGCCTTTAATTATAAAAGATGATAATGCATTATGTTGGTGAAGACTGCAAAAACAGGAGAACGGAGTGTATTGCTGGATAGTCTGCAAGTATTTTTGGTATGGAAAATACAGGTTTGCACAGATTTTGATTTTGTGAAAATATGGTGTCAATTAAAATCATGTTTTCAAAGATTATTTCAGACATTTCTGGGGGTCACGGTTTATAAGTTAAGGGTTGCCCTTTAAGAACATTGTCCTTATATGAAGAAACAATACTGGTATTATCCTTCTGTATTATGGTAGTTGATATGTGACATGAGTTTTTTTTTTTTTTTTTTGTTGTTGTTGTTGTTTTTTTACATAAAATGTATATCTATATCCTGAGCATTTATTTCATGTTTTAGTACATCGTTTTATTTATATTATAAATACAAATATTCAGTGTTATCTCTGTTCATTTGAGACCATAAAGGCAGCACGTATAATAATTATAAATGAGTTATAAACAAGTTTTTCTAATTAGCATATCATATTCATATTTTTAGGTTCTCTCGACTTTTATAAAACTATTTGCATAGTTGTGTAACCAACCAATAGGTAGCTGAAGCTCGTGCATATTATTTTTAAAATGAATGTTTTTTGTTTATGCAGAGCTACACAATCATTATATATAGCCTACAATATATAAACAATCATGCTTTTCAATTGTAACAACAACAAACATCTTTCTTTTAAATGAATGTAATAATTTTCGATTGGGATCATTCATTCATTAATTTGCCAGATAAATAATTGTGTGTAGTGTGCAAAAGAGAAAGTGAGAGACATGCGCATGCGCGCTGATTTTCCACTTCCGGGTTTGTCTTTAAGTGAAATGTAACATTTCGCTTGTGATGTGTCTATGAAACTTGTTGTCCGGGCAGCGGATGAAAGGTGCTTATTTATATCTGAAGACAAAAGACACTGTGGCGGAGAATACTGTCATGCTCGGTCAATGAAACTCTCACTAGCCTCGCTGTAATGGCCTGATGTTGCACTGTTGTGCCTTATGACCGGACGGACTGACAGCAGCATGACGCGCCTGATGTTTCTAGCGGCCGCGGTGTTTCTCCTGTCCGCTCCTGCGAGCGCCTCTCAGGGGGACAAAGAGCCCGTCTACCGCGACTGCGTCAAACAATGTGTCCGGACGAACTGCACGGGGGCCCGACTGCGCGGATTCCAGTCCGCTCAACCTCCATATATGGCACTCACAGGTACTAATAGCCTACTGACCTATTCGTATTGGGGAACACTACTAACCTATTTGAGTGTTCTGAAAACTGCAAATCTCAATAGAAAATATGTCATTATTTTTATAAAAGTAAATTAAGAATTTGTATACTAAATTATTCATGGACACATTTTATTGAACAGTAGTTAGCCTATACATCTTGATGTGAGTATTTATGAAAAATGCAAATCACGACAAAAACTTTCAAGGGGTTTTGGACACTTTAGAGAGGTTTTGTCATGCTGGAGACCAGTTAAACTAAACCAGCAGGCTGGTAGTCCAGTTAAACTAGTTAGGAACAGCCAACAACCTTAGGCTGATTTAAGCTGTTTGCTTTTTTATTTGTATTATTATTTTTTTTTTGTCCTTTTGAAAGAAGGGTAAGATGACCCGCGACACACACACACACACACACAACTTAATTTTATCTATTGACCATAAATCACACAGACCCACACATTTGATGGATGACTCTTCCTAATTTTGTAATTTCATCTGAATATTATCATTTTTAAGATTTAGTCAGCTGAAACAGTGAGGTCACTGATCTAATTTGTATCTCTGGAAAATGTTTATCTTTGACTTTCTTTTAAATTGAATGACAATGTATTTAGTGTCTTGTTTTTAATGAGGGATTCAGGTTTATTATCGCTAATTAAAACTGTTAAAACAATTTCTGTTCATTGGAATAAAATAAAATATAAATATTTGTTAATTTTAAACAAAAGTGCGAAATGTTGTTTTGGCAGAATGCTGAAATAAGTTGAATCACTAAAATTATTAAAAACTAAATAAAACTAAAACTGATATAAAATAATTCTAAATAAGCAATATTTATTATTTATTTATCTATTTATCTAGATATTTATTTATCTATTAATTCTAAATAAGCAATATGTAACAAAAATCATATAATGAAATTAATAATAAAACTAAAATAACACTGGAGGGATTTGTGGACACATTCATCTTTTTATTTGTGTATTAAATTTTATTTTATTTTTTTTAAGTGAAAAGATAAAAATAGAGCCTTGGGGTAAGAAGTCTATGTCATATTTTAAATTTGCCTTTTAGATTAATTTCTTCTCTTGTCTGTCTTCAGTTATTCAATAATTCATATAATTGTCAAAACACAATTTTAAAAATATGAAGCAGAACAACTGTTTTTAACATTGATATTAGTAAGAAATGTTTCTTGAACAGCAAATCAGCATATTAGAAGGATCTCTGAAGGATCATGATGTGAAAATTCAGCTGTCATCACAGTAATAAATGACATTTTAAAATATATAACAGTTATTAAAATACATTCCATTTAAATGTAATAATTCACAATATTACTGTTTTACTGTATTTTTGATCTAATCAATGCAGCCGTGGTGAGCATTAGAGACTTCTTTCAAAAACATAAAAAATCATACCAACAACAAATGTTTATTGTTTATATATTATAAAGTCATTAAAACTATTAAAACAAACAAACAAACAAATAATAAAACCGATAGTTTTGTCCCTTCAGAATGTGAATGACATAATCGAGTCAATATCCCTATGCTCTCAAAATACTGAAATGTTTGTATATAGTACACATAGTCAACATTTGAAGTGGATCAAAGTTATACGAATTTTGAACAATACCCGTTCTTGTCTTATGACAACTTTGATGAACTTTTATAATGCACTTCAAATCCTAGTTTGATTCACCTCGTATCTGATTGGCTTGATTACTGGCTCATATTATAACTCTTTAACAAAGACTATTTTAAAATGCCTATGGGCAATGAATGAAAATACTTCCGGAACCAGCATATCTCTATATATAGCAGATGGTGATTTTTATTGCATAGCAACATTCCCTTATGTCAGGGAATATAACATTTAAATGTAGGGGGTCTTTAACCATGTTAGACCAAGAACCCATTGCTAGATAGGGAGACAGATTGTATATTTAAATTTTTTTTAAACAATAGGTGTACCCCCTGTTCTAGTGGAAGGATGCCACATAATAAATTGTATTGAAGGCATATTCTGTCTTAAATACGAGTTAATCTCAATCGACAGACTTTGTGTCATAATGTTGCTTAGTCTGTGTCCAGACTTCCGACTAATTGTGTGTATAGTAGAACATTTGATGAGATTTGGTTAGTATTATAAATTTACGAAATGTCAGATGTACATGTCAATAAATTTTGTCCTGAAACCTTTCCTGTGCAATGGCTGATTTGAAGTGCGTGATGTTTCAGGCTGGACGTGTCGTGATGACTGCAGGTATCAGTGCATGTGGACCACCGTGGGTCTTTACCAGGCAGAGGGATACAGCGTACCACAGTTTCATGGGAAGGTCAGTGTCACAATGTCAACCAATGTGAAAAAGGAGACCAATTTTAGTGATCATCATCATTATGAGCCTTTAAAAGAAATCTTCACTTTTTACCTTGATTCTACATCTTTTTTTTCCTATTTGTGTCTTTGTGCAGTGGCCTTTTGCCCGTTTTCTGTGTTTTGAGGAGCCTGCGTCTGCGCTGGCGTCTCTGCTCAATGGTCTGGCGTGTCTGCTGATGCTGCTGAGATACCGAAGCGCCGTCCCTCGTCAGAGCCCCATGTACCACACCATCACCGCCTTCTCACTGGTGAGACAGTGTCTGCGCTAGTACCCACAACCAGTTCTTATTCATAACGAGTTTAAATTTTTTCCCAAATATGCTGCAACTGAATGACAATGATTTCCATGAATGATTCCATGAAGTTTCCTGTACTATGGGGGAGAAATAGTGGGTTGGGCTGCACTATAAATTATGTTTTATTAACATAATGATAATTAAAATACAATTAATCGAGCAACACTAGTGGTGTGGAATAAGACAGTAAATAGATAATGTGTCTTCCTATTGTGATGTTCTCACTGGTTGCATGCAAAAGCAAACATAAAGCACAACCATTGGAATTACATTTGCATGAGCTTGTTCAATTAATGTCAAAATGACTCAAAAATCATTTTCAAACTCGTGAGATATTAGTCTGACGACTCGCTAAATTGTCAAAATGGGTGTTGACTTACACACTGGTCCATAAGACATTACTTTTGAATTGATACTGTGTTATGTTGTACTTAAAGTCCCTCTGTGGTGAAAATCAAGCTTTAATATGTCTGTGTGGTGTTTTTAATATGCTTTTAGACAAACCATGCAAATTCATGTCAACACCATTGCTGAGTATTTTCTCCTTAAAACTGCAGTCTCAGAATTGCGTTTTGAAATCACTGGTGTTTCTGACGTCACAAACTACCTTGTAACCAATCACATCAATGTGTGATCATCAACGAGTGGATCTCTGAACTGGTGTGAGTGAGTGGAGGCGGGGCTAATTTGCATATTCATAGAACTGTGCATACTAAATGAAAAAGGGTGTAGAGTTACATTCAAGGTATTTTAAGGCTTTTTTTTCCAAGGACATTTTTTTTAAATATGTAATTTTGGTGATCAAAGATGAGTTTTAAAGGATAAAATTATTGAGTACAGGGGGACTGTAAGGCTTTAATAATTTTTTGTATTTTCAAATATTAAAAGAATAGTTTCTCAGTTGTAACAAGCTCCTTAAGCTAAGCAAACCCTTTGTTCTAATTATTAGCAAATTATCACTAAAAGCTTTCTTCACTGAAGGGATTTGTTGCAACAGGCTGCAAAAACCGCCAGAACCAGTATCATTAAAGGTGGGGTATGTGATTTTCTTTTTTGACCACTTTTTCAAAATCACTTGAAATCCTATTCCTAACCCACTTACAGCCACTGAGTTAGAAGCACTGAAATGAAAATTAAAAAATTTAATCATCTGTGGAACGTGCAGGACTCGAAAAACTCCAGCCAATCATTTTCAAGACCGTCTAGAATCATTGGACAGTCAGTGTGTCAATCAAACGGTCGTACCACACCCCCTCCCCCATGCCCCTCTTCGAATGGGTGGAGTGGGTGGAGTCAGGGAAAGAAGGTAGGACCTTTTGAGTTGTGTATTTTCAAAATCTGCCGGCTGTTTTGCAAATCACATACTCCACCTTTAAATTCCTTACAATTTCCATCCCTATTATACACTTTTGCAAACAAAAAAGAGGAATCAAAAAGTCTGAAACCGCACTGAAAATTTAATATTTGACTTTTGTTAATGACATAAATAAGGGGGAAAATATTAGTTTTCCCCTAGAATACTATTTTGAGGTCGCTAATCAAATGAGTGGTGTTGATCCCGTGACTCTGATCATGTTGTATAGATGGTCAGATCCTCTTTGGAACATTAGGAAATCATGCTGGATCACATGATCAGTTTTGTTCATGTCATCTCCAGTGCTGCAGGCTAATACTAAGACATTCTGAAATTCATGATGTATAATTTTCAGTTTATATTGTTATTGTGATAAAAAAAAAATCAACTAGAAAAATACAAAACACTTTTTCCTCAAGTGAAACTGGACCTCACTGTACATGTAAGTGGTGCTCAACCATGTTTGTGTCTCTGTGCAGATTTCGCTGAATGCATGGTTCTGGTCTACAGTGTTCCACACGAGAGACACCTATCTAACAGAGGTAACCTTTCAAAAAATGATTCAAAGAAAAAATTGGATTAACATTAATGACAAAAATATTTGTCCGAAGCATTGATAGAGATTTTCTGTCTTTGTTCAACAGAAGATGGACTACTTCTGTGCATCAGCTGTCATTCTCTACTCTATCTACTTGTGCTGCGTCAGGTGTGTGTGAACAGGAAATGCTCATAAACGGTCGATTGACAATATGCAGTGCTGTGCATGGTGATTTGAGATTAATATTTCTGTTTCAGGACGCTGGGCTTGCGTAGGCCTGCAATTTCCAGTATGGTTGGCGTTCTGCTCATTCTGGCCTTCACGTCTCATGTGTCATATCTGACCTTTGTCAGTTTTGACTATGGGTACAACATGGCTGCCAATGCCACTATAGGTAAGGTGTTGTGAATACCACAGTAAGTGTGTTGACATGCATGATTTTACAGATAACGTGTAAGGTCATGTAAAAATGGTGCCAGTGAATTTTTTTTTTTTTTTTTTGGGAAAGGTGATGAGTGCACTCTGTTTACTTAAAGTGCCCCATTATCCTTTTCGGATATTACCTTTCATCTAGTGTGTAATAGAGCTGTTTGTGAATGTAAAAGGTCCAAAAAGCTTCAAAGATCAAAGTGCACGATAAATGGAGTTATTGTCTCCCAAATTAGGAACCTTTAAAATTGGCATAATAGAGGCACTTTAATAAATGATCTTAATAAATATTTATGGTCTTATTGTGAATGATTCATCAGTCTATATCGTTCTAAAATAAAAAGCAGGGGAGTAGCTTCTTTTTTTTTTTTGCACAATCCACTGCAAACTTACATTCAAATTCTGGAATCAAATATGTGCTTTTCACAAACTATCAATTCCCACTGAATAAAATCGAATTATAAAAAATGAATTAAATCGTCATATATTTTAAAATATTTTTTTTATTCAGAAAAAATTTACATTAATGGAGTGACATGAGTTTTGAATGTGGATTCATATTGAATGTAATTAAAGCTCAGTCAATTTATTGAACAGTGTAATCTTTGCATGTAAATGCTTGTACAGCTTTGCAACATTTTTAAAGTAGATCTCTCATTTCAAAGCCTCATGTATACATGTACAGTTTTTTTCGTAGTGTTATTTTGATATTTACATACAAACCTTTAAAAGAGTTTTTTACAGGGTGCTTATTTTGGATCATTTTGGATGATTTTGTTGTATGTAAACACACTCAGTGTTGTGCAAATACCAGGTCTGGGTAAATACAAAAAGGTCTTCACTTGACATTCAGATTCAAGTAGCTTTATTTGCAAGCTTTACATTGCCAAAGCTCTGATAACATTACATTACACCATACATCTTAACACATTTTTCCCAATAAAATGAGAATGAAAAGCGAAAACGGTTCACAATATTTTTTTTTACTGTATGCAATTATTTGTTTTATTATATATGCACTGTTTATGTTGTTATTTCTCCTTTTACGGGATTCATGTTAATAACAAAGATTGGTCGCGTTAGCTCAGTGCATGCATTAATAAGCACCATACAAATATGATATTTGGGAAAAAAGGTGTAAAAGGGTGTTCCAAAATAAGTGGACAGTATGACTTAAATCATACTGAAAAAGTATTTTTATTTCACTGTATAACAGTTTATATTACAATATACTTCTTTTCTGGAAATTTAACTGAAATATGTTTATGTATAACATAACCCTATGATAATGCCTATTTTGGTAATCCAGTTAAGTTCTCTGCAACTAAAATTTCATTTGATTTATATTATTTTTTTATTTGGAGCCTGATGGATGCAATCCCCAAAAAAAAAAAATCATAACACATGAATGAGTCTGGCATCAGTGCAAATCCAGCTTTACATTATGTAATACTTTAAAAACAAGATTCAAACATTAATGGGATACAATAGGTATTAGTTTCTAACCCTCTGGTCGTGTGCTTCTGTCACAGGCATGATAAACCTGTTCTGGTGGCTGTGCTGGTGTTGGCTGAACCGGAGGATTTTGCCGTACTGGTGGAAGTGTGGTATGGTGGTGCTTTTACTGCATGGCCTTGCCCTGCTGGAGCTGCTGGATTTCCCTCCACTCTTCTGGGTTCTGGACGCTCATGCCGTCTGGCACCTCAGCACCGTGCCCGTCCACTTCCTCTTCTACAGGTACACATGCACGGCTTGTTTCACATTGTGTCTGGTTGTTATCTAAAAAGAGCTTTCAGTAAAAATTTGTTTTTGCAAAGTACCAAAGTTTCCAAAAGATGAAATTCGTCTACCATTCATTTCCAATGCAGTCATTTGAACAATACAAGTGTGACTGTTTTTTTCAGGACCATTTAACCTTTTCAAATCATGTCCATGATTTTTTTTTTCTTTTGTTTGTTCACACAGCAAGTGCCAAAACATTTACAAAGTTTCGTACCATTAGGTTAATTATTCTAAAAAAAAAAAAAAAACATTTATAGAGTGCTTTATGCAATAGTGATGTTTCAAAGCAGCTTTACAGTAATAAACAGAACATTAATTATCAATGATGTAAACAGAATTAAATTCTGCTGTACTGCAGCTCTAAAAAAACAATAGTGGCATTGTTCGGCTGAAGTCAGTTCAGTGTTGAATGTCTAGTATCAAAAAAACACAAAGCTAATTCTTGCCTTGAATATTAAAGACTGATTTGATCTTTATGAAAAGAAGAGTTAATGACTGGCATGATAAGAGAAAAATATTCTTTGACATGGATTTTATAGTATACTTTTTCTATTTAATTTTAATTTATATATATATATATGATCACTTTGAGCTTTATTTTGTTGACAAATTTTTATTTTGTTTGATTTCCTTAAATTACAGATAATAATTTTTGCCTCATATTAAACTACACTAACAATGTTTCCATCCACCTATTTTTATGCAAATTTTGGGATATCACAAAAAAAAAATGCTGGATGGAAACGCCAAGATGCCCATACATTTTAAAGATGCCCTTGTGCACCTTAATTAAGTCGGATCATTTTTTATCCAATAAGACGACATGTGCGTAAACTACAATGGAACACATTTACTGAATCAATCCCTCAATGCGCAACTTTGCCTCAACAGAGGATGTGAATGAATAACTGGACTAACCGGCGGATCAGTTTCATTGCACAGCATCTCAAATGTTTCCAAAGTCTGTCATCAAAATGATTTGGTATAATGACCTCCCAGAACTGTCTCACATGATTGTGTTCACAAACACCAGGCATCCAAACGCAAGATAACATGACAGTGTTTATTGGTTTTGTCTGCGCACTCTGAGGCAAAATTCATTTATGATGTATAGGATAAAAGAGCCACAGTGGCTTCCCTGATCCCAGCAACTTTACAGATATTTTGTGCCAATTTTCCAGGAAGTGATGATTTTGTTCTCTTGAACACATGGGATGGAAATGGTGCTTTTTGAACACATCTACTGAAAATTGGTGTAGGATTTACGTTGAAACAGTTTTCACTTGCTTGTAAATTTTACTAACAATTTCAAAGTATGAAAGCTTGTTTACGCCACTGAATAACAAATAAAAAGTGAAATTGTGACTTTTTATCCCACAATTCTGACTTTTCTCTCAGAATTGGACTTTTATATCTCACAATTCCAAGAAAAGAAGACCGAATTGTGAGATATAAACTTGCAATTATGAGTTATAAAATCAGAACTGTGAGATATACAGTCAGAATAGCAAAATATAAACTCCCAATTGAGAGAAAAAACTCAAAATCGAGTTTATATCATGCTATTCTAACTTATAACTCGCAATTCTGAGTTTATATCACGCAATTCTGACTTTATAACTCAAGATTGTGAGTTTGTTTTGCAATTGAGAGAAAAGAAGTCAGAATTGTGAGATAAAAATTCGCAATTATCTTTTAAATTGTTTTATTCCCAGGCAGAAACAAGCTTCCATAAAGAAGTGCCAAGTAGCGCATTGAATTAAACCTGAAAGAATGAAAAAGTATTTTCTTGTAAAATTTACTCCAATAATCTCTGTTATATTTACAACTTTGAAAATGTTTTCCTTGTTTTTTTTCATTCTCGTAGTTTTCTCATAGACGACAGCCTTCACCTCCTCAACACAGAGAAGCCTGGAGTGAAACTGGACTAGGAGGAAACAGTCTCAGAACCCCAACCTCTCCTCTGATATCCTTCCCATCAGGGCAAGTGCGAGCCGGACTGAGCCAGGCCTCAACCGCAGTGGCTTCCGGCACGTGTCCTGGGGCTGAAGTTATGAATTCGAATGTTTTTCTTCTGTTTACACTTTCTTTTTACCATATCTTTTTATTTGTTTGCATTGGACCGAAAGGGTTGTCGTTGGGTCAGGTTTTAAAGATGTGCCACAGTACTGTAGTTGAAACCTGATTGATGTTTGCATTCACTGAGCTTTGCCTTCAATTAAGAAGTGAATTAGCCTTTCTACGCCACTTTATCAATACAGCATTCTTTAAAAAAGGTGCACTGATTAATAACACCACATTTTCTGATAAATATCTTCACATAAGTTATTCATATCTCCCATTCTTATCCGTCTACATTTGCGTTGCGTGATTTAATGACCCTGCAGTGTATATATATTTCAGAGATACAGAGGTAGACTGAGTTTTACTTTGAAACATCCGTTGACTATAAGTGTGCTGAACACACTCAGAAGGGGTTATGAGTGAGCAGTGTGCTCTGTTTCTGAGACGCGGGACGGTAAAATCGCTAGGGTGCAATACCAGGAGCTACCAGCAGATAGCGCAATGCTGATTAGTTTCCACACTGCGGGAACTTTCCCAGCATTGACTTGTGATGGATTGGACGGTTTGTTCTTGTAGCATATCAAGTTACCCATTTTTTCTATAGTAATCACTCACTTCAATCGCACACATGATAATACTGTTGATGTTTATTCATGATGATTTTCAGTGGAACACATAAGGAGAAGTTTACCAGAATGGTTGTGCAATAAAAGTGAAAGGTGACCAGGGACTGTCACGCTTCAAAAATGACAAAAAGCACCATTAAAAGTATCTAAAATAGTATGACTTGACTTCTTTATGTGAGTAAGGGACCAAAATTTAGGTCATTATTTGCTGATAATATTTCACTTTAGTACTATCATGATATGCAAAGTATTGTGATACTGATGATGGTGATTTCTTTGCCCATTCTGGAGGTTGCTGGTCACAGTATGCTTCTTTTGAATGGAAAAGAGCAGTGCAAAAACATTCTACTAAACGTCTCCTTTATTGTTCTATGGAGGGAACGTCTTGAGTACATTTTTGGGTCAGCTACTCCTTTAATCACTTTAAGGAGATTGTCTAATATCACCACCGCAGAGCTACATGTTGCCTGAATATAAAAGACTGACTTTATGGCAGGAAGATTTAAAGAGTGGCATGATATGAGCTAGCAAAGAAATTACTTTTCCTTTGACATATGATTTTTCTCTGTTGCTGCTTTTCCTTTGTTTTTCATTTCCTTACACTTTTTATATATCCGATCACTCTGTGCTTTATTTTGTTGACACATTTTCATTTTTATTGTTAGATTTTTGAGTGAGTGACTTTTATTTATTTTCACCAAGAACGCCTTTGCAACGAAAATATTACTTAGAATTGGTATTCCACAGAAGGTAATGGAAAAGGGATTGTGTGTGTGTGTGTGTGTGTGTGTGTGTGTGTGTGTGTGTGTGTGTGTGTGTGTGTGTGTGTGTGTGTGTTGTGTGTGTGTGTGTGTGTGTGTGTGTGTTGTGTGTGTGTGGTGTTGCTGTGCAATTTGAGCTTGTAGTGCATTACATTTACACACATTTATTACTATAGTAACCTGTTGGCTACCACAGCTTATGTCATTAAGCTCCTTTCTTTGAGAACACTTGTCACACTATGACACACCTTACATTTTTTATGTTTCATACACAGCAGCACTTCTCCACAAATCTCTCACCATCCACCATACTCTTACTCGCTTGTGCCAGACAATTTCTCTATTTCTTGTATCATCTTAAAATTAATTCGCACAGATTCTAGTGTCATTGTAACTGGAGCCAAAACAACATTTGATTGCCTGCGGGTCTTTGTTCCAAATCGTCACTTGTGCACTTTGTGTGTGTGTGTGCGTGTGTGCGTGTGTGCGTGTGTGCGTGTGTGTGTGTGTGTGTGTGTGTGTGTGTGTGTGTGTGTGTGTGTGTGTGTGTGTGTGTGTGTGTGTGTGTGTGTGTGTACACTCATGGGGACTTGTCACTGTGGGAACCTAAATTGAAGTCCCCATAATGAAACAAGCTTTTAAATCATACAGAATTAGTTTGAAAATGTAAAACTGCAGAACGTTTTCTGTGATGGTAGGTTTATGGGTAGGTGATAGAATATACAGTTTGTACAGTATAAAAAACATTACATCTACGGAGTGGCCCTTACAAAGATAGTGAACCGTGTGTGTGTGTGTGTGTGTGTGTGTGTGTGTGTGTGTGTGTGTGTGGTGTGTGTGTGTGTGTGTGTGTTTAGAACAAGAGTGCAAGCATGATCGGCCTGGAGGGTAAATATAGCCGTTTAGAAAGGCTAAAAGCGGTATAGAGGGGGAGGGGACAACAAGGGTATCCAGAACAGTGATGGTGGGACCCCTGAGCAAACTCAACCATTCATCACTTCTGTCTTTTGAGAGTGTTAATGATTAGAAAGGCAATGCTGCAGTGTTTCTGAGGGAGTTTTACCACCATCTACTACTTTTTAAGTTGCAAAGAAGTCCAGTTTGACATTTTGATTAAACATTACAAGGTCAAAATTTCTTTAAAAAAAAAATAGAACATATGCATTGATGAATTGTTCACAATAAGATCTATAACATGCATTTAGAAACTAGATGGGGTGAATTAAAGGAAAATTCCAGGTACAACTTAAGCTCTATAACCAGCATCACTGAATTTTCAAAATGTGTTTGTATGATGGAAATGTTGATGGAAATCAATTGCACTCTTAGAAAAAAGGTTCAATGGGTTTCTATATAGAACCCTATAGGGTTTTTGACTTAATTTTAAAGAACCCTTTGTGCCAAAAATGTTCTATAAAGATAAATGTCTTAAATGATTGCATACTTTCATGTTTAACAGGCTATTACATTTTTATTTCCAGTGATAAAGTTTACGAGGCGTTTAAAATCGTAACATTTTATTAAAATTCAAAATTAATTAAATCTAAATCCATAAAATGATCCCACGATGGGAACCCCTAAAAGGTTGTACATGAAGCACCTGACAGAAACCTTTATATATATATATATATAACCTTCTATATAGAATATTTTCTTCTAAAAGTGTATAGTTGAACCCCTAGACTATCTAACTCAACACAGATGATCCTGGAATGTTCCATTAATTGAGATGACCAAGTTAAAGCAAGATAATTGTTTATGGACACAAGTGATACTAACATTTATATAATCCTTTTCAGCTTCCCCTAAAACATGTTTGATATTTTGTTCTATATAAGCAGAACGGTAGTAGTATGTTATTTTCTGCAAATTCATTACATGGAAATTTACCATTTGGTATGCTGTACTTTAAAATAACTTGCATGCTGAATGTAAACGTGACCTTTTTTCACATTAAAGAAACTAAAAAGAAAGGGAATGAGATTTACTGTATGGCCAGACTGGTAATTGGTTGCCTTCTGAAAATTAGTTGTATACATTTTTGACACTGTTGTCTGTATGTAATGCAACATAATGCCAAACACGAGAGCTGTCTTCTGGGTATTCTAATTGTTAATGTCCCACAGGAGCTCCAAATTATCCCTCTTTTCCATTGGCCAGTTTGATTGTGGCCATCTAACATGGACTTGCCCTGTATATCTCCCCACCTTCACTTTCTCTTACCACTCTTTCTGTCCCTTTCTATTGCTCTCTTTCTTTGTCTTGGTATTGTAATGCACCTTTCTCCACCAATTGTACACAAGCCCAAATGTGTATAAAGGAACCTTGAGGAAATTAATAAAATTGTTCTGTATTAATTATTTTACTGGTACTGTTTATTTCAGTAACACAAGAGCTGTGCTGCATTGTGACTATAGTCACAATGACCACAAGTGCCTTATTGCTTTTATGAAATGTTTACTATAAGAAAAGTGTTAAGGAAAACATTACATTTTTCTTAGCAAATTCATATAATGTGTAAACTAAGGATAATAGTTGGTCCTGGTCCTTTCATGACTGAAAGACGGTTTATCCCCATTCAGGACTGGAACTTTCAATCCAACAAAAATATGTCAGAATTACTATTTCACTGTGAGAATCACTATCTCTTCCTTTCTATAGTAGTCCAAAGGCTTAATTTTCAGCTCTTACTAAGTGAACACAGATACTGACAGTGTACTCACTGTAAAAAAAAAAAAAAAACTTGGTAAGACTTCATTTCGATGGTCCACTTTAGATATTTTAATAATGAGTAACTAGTTATTCTAGTAATGTCAACTAGCAAAGTATTCGTAGATTATCTGCTAACACTTGTGATGGTCCGCAAAAAACTTTCTATAGACTTTAAGTATCTTTGCAACTACACGTCAACTTATTTTACAAACTCTAACAGTCAGCCTACAGTCTTCTATACTGTCAATCTAATGAGAGCTAGTTGACATGTAGTTGCAAGTTACTTGTCTAAAGCGGACCATCAGAATAAAATGTATCCAAATACGATAGAAACAAACAAGGTTATACAGTGAAAAAAAATCTAAAGGTTTATCTTACTGTAAAATACTGACAAATTTATGGTTTTCGCAAGATAAAAACGATAAATTAACATGCGGAAAAACAGTGAAAGCACATTTCCAGAAGTCCCTGCGTTACTCATGATTATATTTTATTTTATTTCTTCCTATTTTTTGTCATCATTCATTTACCTTTGGGGGTTATATATAGGGTTATAACTTTTTGTCATATTTTATATTAATGTTTAGTAATTAGAATACATTTTGGTAAAACTATATATTATGGTTCAATTCTCATTATTAACTAACTATTTACTATGACTTTTGCCTCAATAAACTCTTAAAGGAGTAGTTCACTTTTAAAAAAACTTTTGCTGATAATTTACTCACCCATGTCTTGACATGTCCATGTCTTTCTTTCTTCAGTCGAAAAGAAATTAAGGTTTTTGATGAAAACATTCCAGGATTTTCTCCATATAATGGACTTCATTGGGAGCCAAATGGTTCAAGGTCCAAAAGACAGTTTCAGTGCAGCTTCAAATGGCTTTAAACGATATCAGACGATGAATAAGGGTCTTATCTAGCGAAACCATCGCTCATTTCAAAAATAAATAACAAAGTTTAAGTTTTTTAAGCACAAATGCTCGCCTTGCCATGTTCTGTGATGAGCGTTCGTGACTGTCCTGTTCGAACTCGTTCATCAAAATTAACAAATCATTTTTCGAGTCATGACTCGAAAGGTCCTAGATAAGACCCTTATTCATCGTCTGGGGTCGTTTAAAGTCCTTTGAAGCTGCACTGAAACTGTCTTTTGAACCTTGAACCGTTTGGCTCCCAATGAAGTCCATTATATGGAGAAAATCCTGGAATGTTTTCATCAAAAACCTTAATTTTTTTTCGACTGAAGAAAGAAAGACGTGGACATCTTGGATGACATGGGGGTGAGTAAATTATCAGCAAAAGTTTTTTTAAAAAGTGAACTACTCATTTAATAAACTTATTAATAGTTAATAAGGTAGTTGTTAAATGTAGGTATTGGGTATAGGAATGTAAATTAAGGTCATGCAGAATAAGGCATTAACATGTGCTTTATACTGTAAGTACTAATAAACATTAAATATCCTAGTAATATGCATGACCCTAAACTAAATTGTTACCGATTTTATTTTTTATTGCACCATTCAGAGGAAATGTTATAAAGTGCTTTGTAAGAATTCACAGAACCACGGTAACATACGTAACCAGCGTTCCTCCTGGCCGCCATAGACAGTATTATATTTGTGGATGACCTATACCAAAAGAGTCACGAGAAAAATAACTTCCTAGAATAAAGGATTACTCGGAAAGCAGTACGTGAAACAGCCCATGAAGAGGAAACAGCCCTAGTGGAATGGCAAGTGATGGTCCCCCAGGCATGGGTTCCAGAGCCTTAGGCCAAAGCAATAACCTCAACAACCCATTGTGAGAGCCTCTGCTTAGATAGAGGGGGACCTTTCTTAGCTACCCTGTCTAGCTGGGATAGCAGATCCCTCCTGAAAGAAATCTGCGTTAGTCTGCCCACAAACAAGGTTAGGCGCAAAGGAATCTGTGGTTTGGACAGCCACCATGGCACTATCAGAAGTACCCTGTGTACCCCTGAGAAATCCTGTGAAGTGTCTCCCACAACAGAGGAATCAGAGGAAAAGCAAGACAATCTGGTCAATCGTGTGACAGTGTGTCGCCTTGATAGACTGCACGCCTCCATCTGGGCAAACCACAACCTGCAGTGTGTTGTGTTTTCCAAAGCAAATAGATCTACTTCCCCCATACAGAACTCCTGCCAAATGTCCTGAACTACATCCAGGTGGAGCCTCCACTCGCCAGGATCTATGCAATTCCTGGACAGACCATCTGCAGTCTGATTGACTACCTCTGGCAGATAAACAGCCCTCAATGAGCAAACCGTGGAAGTGACCAGGGGCCTCATGTACAAAGACTTGCGTTGAATTCATACTAAAACATTGCGTACGGACAAAGCTGTAAATGTGCGTACGCACAAAAAAAAAACAGATGTATGAATCTCTGCGTACGAAGGATCCCACGCATATTCTCTGTACATCCCAATTGACGTAAAATTTAGCGCACATGCACGAGCACAACGCCCCACCCTTAATTAAATACATTTAAATATGGTAATGAGCCCACTTTGGCAAAAGAAAGCAGTAAGAAAATGGCTAAAGCAAGCGGCAAGAAACGAAACTTTACAGAAAGTGAATTGGAGGTGCTACTATCGGAGGTAGAAACGAGAAAAAATATTTTATTTGGAACTTTGTACTCCAGAATTAATAACAAAAGGAAAAAAATATGAGTTTGAGAGTCTGGCTGATGGCGTCAATGCATTGGATCTGTAAGTCGCTGTAAATGACCTTAAATAGATATGGTCTGATATAAAGGTGGACGTTAAACGGAGAACTGCTGCGCAACGAAAGTGTGGGCAGAACAGGCAGTGGTAAAGGGGTCGATGAACTTACACCCTTTGAGCAGAGAGTTGCCTCAATTATGGGTGACACTTTACTGTCTCTGGAGTATATGTGCTGCTGTGGGAGACTCGGATTTACTACAGGACTGCCACGAAGGTAACCAATTTCTCATTTGTTTTTACTTTGGTACACATAGCTTACCTATTTAATTTTAAAATGCATGCAATGTCTGACCAAAAGTACACCAGAGATTTTACGTATCCATTGCATTTATGGCAAATGCGTGTACCCATTAATAACAGACTCAAACAGTGGCGTTTCTACATTGAATTACACCCTGGGCGAAACCCCCTTCGAGCGGAATTATAGATCATTTATAATTATTTTATAAATTGCAAATTAATAGCAATGCTTCCAACATGTGGTGGTGCGATAGACTTGTAGAACAATTCGCATTGCCTGTAAGAGTCGCCAACGGACAAAAACTATGAGAAATGTACGTACGCCAGACATGAGATCGGCGTGAAGGAACGCACATTCTCGCGTTAATTTCACTATTAGTACATCCGACCGTGAGCGTGAAAGCTGGCGTACGCTGTGTTTTTGTGCGTACGCAGTGTTGATACACGAGGCCCCAGGTGAGGATATTGTGAGTGAGCCGCAACAATCTCTCCGACCTTGTGACCTCCTGGTGGTACAGATTTAAGAACATTGACGTTTTGTCCGAATGTACGAGCACATGGCGGCCCACCAGAACAGAAAAGAAATGTCTTAAAGGGATAGTTCACCCCAAAATGAAAATTCTGTCAGTAATTACTCACCCTCATGTTGTTCCAACCCAGTTAGACTTTCGTTCATCTTCGGAACACATATTAAGATATTTTTGATTAAATCTGAGAGCTGGATCCCTCCTCCATGGCCTCTAAGGAATTTTAACTTGCCGGCCCAGAAACGTTATTAAAGTAATCGTTAAAATAGTCCAAGTGACTACAGTGGCTCAATCTTAATCTTTTGGGCCTCAAGATAGTTCACGAAGTATAATTGCATAGAGCTTCTGTGTTGTACGTCACATGTAGGCTCACTATTGGCCGACGCTGGTCATGTGTGTGATGCGTGTGACGTTCAAGCAGAAGCGCTACGGAATTATACTACATGAACCATCTCGAGGCATTGTTGTTAGTTTTTTGCACTCAAAAAGTATTCTCGTCGCTTGATAAATTTAAGATTGAGCCAATGTAGTCACTTGGACTATTTTAACGATTTCTTTAATAACTTGCCAGCCCAGAAAAGTTTCAATCCCTTAGAAGCCTATGGATGAATGGAAGTCTTACGGAGTTGGAACAACATGAGGGTGAGTGATTACTGACAGAATTTTCATTTTGGGGTGAACTATCCCTTTAAGGCAAAAAAACTGCATGTATGTCCAATAGGTTGATGTGATCCATTGACCGTTCCCAGACAAAACTGGGCAAGAAGGTTTAGGATATCTGTTGTCTGAGACGAAGACAGCGCGGCACGCATTGTGACCGAATTGATTGTCATAACGATGAACGTGATGGACTATGCGCGAGAACTTTGTCCAGCACGTTGTGTATTGTGTACAAATTGGACCCTCATCTGAGCACAGAGCAACCAGTCATCTAGATACGGTAGAATCTGCAACCCCTGGGCCAAAATGGGAAACAGGGCAGCCTTCACACATCTTGTAAACACACAAGAAGCTAGGGAGAGTCCAAATGGTAGAACCCTGAATTGGTCTTGTTCCTGAAACTGAAATGCAGAAAATTCCTGTGATCAATGGCAATCAGAACATGGAAATTTGTCAGGTCGATAGGTTCACTTTACTTTTGACATTTGACATTACTTTTGACATTTGTCAGGTTACCAATCTCTTTCTGCCACTGACCGAAGAACATCGGCCACACGCAACATGCGAAACAGGAGCTTCTTTACCCGTTGATTCCCCTCAAATCTTAAATTAGTCGAAAACCTCTATCTTGCTTTGAAACTGGAAAATTTGTTGAGTAAAACCTCTCCCTCTGAACTAAGGGGTAAACCTCCTCTATCGCTCTTCATCACTCTATCGCTCTTCTGCCACAAGGAAAGAATTTCTTGAGAGAGAGCTTATAAATTAAATGGATCTACCACAACAGTTCAAATGTGACCCCGAAAAACTTGGGGGGCCGGCGTCAGAACTGCAGTGTATAACCATTACGCAATGTCACCAAGACCCAAGGGTCTGACACTGTAACTCAGATAATGTGTCATAAAACGTCTTAGCGTCTCAGGCCTTGAAGTGTCTGTCTTTTGAGTTGTGGGAGGACACTGACGTGGATCCCCTGGGGAACAGCTAAGGGCTGGACTACCATTGGGGGTCACACATCTGGGCATCGTTAGAACCCGGAAATCTCTGATGGCCCTGAGGTCGATTAGAGGGGACATGGCGGAAACTTGGTTTGCACAGGCGTGTAACAGTGATGAGCAGGTGCTGTTGGCATTTTAAAATTTGGGGTACGCTGTACCTGTTAGCCGGTGAGAGGTTGCAGACAACTTCATGCATCTTTCCAAAACCTCAGATACTTCGGGACCAAAAAGATGTCCAGGAACGTTGGGTAGATCCCTCAAGGTCTTTTTACAATCCAAAGAGAAAAAAGACTAAATTAATTAGCAGACAGTGCAAATAATGTATATGCTTTCTTCAGAAAGGAATCTGTGCAGAGCACTAGGGCATCAGACGTCCCCCCTAAGTGCCTCATCTGGTGACACCATCAGTGCAGCAGCAGACTGTTCGACTTCAGGTGCACTACGCACTCCAATGTGGGGGACTCCACTTCTGTCATTGTCAAAGTGCGAGCAGTTTTGGAATACCTTTTGGCTATACCTGGTCCTTTGAGGGCACTCAAACATTCTGCTATGAAGTCTTTACATGCAGGCATAACAAAGGAAACCATAGGTGAAGGTCTGCAGAAAAACAAATTAGACTGAACAGAATGTACAGGGCATTCATCAAAGCCAAGATGGGCCATTGCCATCCGAAGCATTCCAGTGTGTCATCCACCGGGGGTGGAGCAGTCCCTGAAGAATGAAGTGAGGACTCATCAGAACCACCAGCCACCTTAGATCCCACTTCATCATCTTTATTAGGAAGATTATCTCGGAAATGTGTGTTGGAGGCACATGTAGACATAACGTCAAGATGGGGAGTATAGTGAAAAGGTATGCTCTTCATTAGACGATGGTGAGTGAGCATCCTCTGTGGTTTTGGTTGGAGGTTTTGCAAGATTTCCGCCATGTCTGAAGAAAGGCAAGCAACTTTCTTTGACAGCAATTGCCCTGCCAAATGACTGCAACTAGATTTCTTCTTAGCCCGGGAAGCACCAGCAGCTGCTGAGGCATTGGGCTTTTGAGCTTCTATACCGCAAAGCCAGATCTACTTGCAAAACGCTAGTGCGCATAAAAAGCACATATTTTTTGATTTTCCCGGAAAAAATATCACAGGTCCTTCACATAAAAATCAGTCTTTCATGGACCACCAAGGAACTCTAAGGTCTTGTTTTTTAAGTTACAAGCTGTTCACACATTGGCAATAAAAAAGCGATAAACACATAAAAAATTCTTACATATAGCCCCTTTATGGTAAAAAGCAGATTTTGGTAGTTCAGGTTTTGTAGTAAGATTATATCACTTAATGAAATATATGGTTATTAGTTTATAAGCAACAATATACCATCCTGTAATAATGGAAACATTGTCAAAGTATTTTTTTTCATGGGGAATTTCTGGCAACCGATTCTGCCAGTTATTTTTACAGCAAATTGAACAGGATACTTTTACAGTATGTCTATTACATTTAAATAGTATGCATTTTCACAAATGTAGCAGTTTATACAGATATTAATACTGCAAAATTAGATATTATGCTTTTCTGAATATGTACTCATGCTCTGCATAATAGCACCTGATTGCCCATACTGGAAGAAGACTGTAAAAGCATTTGTCTCAAGAAATATACTTTTTTATAAATGGACACTGAGAATACATTAAATACAGCTATATGATAAACTGGAGTAAGGTTTACTCACTCTCGGGCTGTATTACGAGGGGTCATGTAGGTGACAAGACGCTTTTGAATGAAAGAGGTTTATTCTTCTTCCTCCTCTTTCTGCCTACTCAGAGCTTGAGCTTGGGGTACAAACACACTCACTATCAATGTGAGAAAAAAAGATCACTTTTGGCAACACATACCATTCTCTGGAATTTTCCCCATGTCTATTGACTTTTGATAAAAGCAGCACTGCAAGTAGAAATTCAGTGTTAACATTTTTTTTAAAAAACACTCCCCAAAGAGCAATTTTAGAAACAATTTTTAAAAGATATAAGAAATGAATTAATAAATGTTCACTTTTTGTTGAAACAGTTAATTTTGAACGGTTGCATTTTCCATATTTCCATATTTTATTCCTAAAAATAAAAAAAATAGCAAAGTTATGATTTCTTCCTTTTACTAATAGCTCATCCAGTAGTGATTATATCTATTTTAGCTCTACTGAGGAAAAGTTGTCCTTATTCACTAAATATTGGACTTTTTAATTGTTTACCATTCCAGTTTTTGTAATTAGATACTAATGCTCATTCTTTTGGTCTATAATTACTCTCTTGTAATTAGAAAGTGCAATAAAAAGTCTTACTAATAAAATTGCAATAGATACTCAGAAGCAAGTAGTTTCTGACATCTAAATGAGTGTCCTATAGAATTTAATTAGTAACATGATAAGTTGCTAACAATAACTGATACTGACCAGAGTGGGGCTAGTTGTCACAAATGGCTTACTCTGAAGTCAAAAGTCCATTGACACAAATGTGTTTGTTGTTGTTGTTGTTGTTGTTGGTTTCAATCACCTTATTCAGAACTGTCTTAAATTAAAATGTTTGTATCAATTCTGTCTCTAAAATTTCAGTATCATATTTTTTGAAAGAGACTTCTGAGAGAGATCTGGTGTGTAACACGTTAACAAACATTCAAACTTGCCTAAGGACAGGTTGGCACATTTTGGGCTAACAATGGCTGGGAATTTAGTGTTGTTGGACGGATTTTATGTGTTGTGTTTTATATTTTAAGTTTTTTTTTTTTAATGATTGTTCAAATTTTGTTGAAAGTTTAGTAAAAAATATGACCACTAGCCATGGCCTTGTTTAAATTGCTACCGACTCCATAATTAGTCTGCAAGAATCAAACCAATTCAGACCAAACCGAGGATAGTTCGGACTGCTGGGAGAATCATTGGTACAACCCTTCTCACTCTCCAAGATCTGTACTCATCCTGAGTGAGTTAAGTCTGGCAAAGGTCATGTTAAGTCTGGCAAAATCACTCTGGACCCCTCACAGACCCCTACAGTTCACTGAGCACCAGAACAGCCAGGCACCTCAGGACCTCATGAACAGTTATGCCCATACTGGGATACATACATTCCCTTGCATTATATAACATACATGTACTGTCTATTGCTTATTTTGTATTTTAATATTTTTATTTGTATTATCTGTCTTGTCGCTGTCATTCTGTCTGTGCACTGGAAGCTTCTTTAAGCATATTTGGCACTAAAGCTCGTGTCAGGAGAGCTGCTGAACTGCTGGGCTGGAGTCAATCTGTACTGCCACTCCTCCGCGGGAGCGCGCGCATTATGGCACACGCACACATGCACACACTGACTGGAGAGTCGGGCGCACTCCCTCCTGCCAGGAAGTTGTTGGTATTCGGGAAATTACAAAGAAAAGAAAACAGGTATATTAAAAGCGTCGAAACTACACGAGGTGGATCTGTGTAACATATTCGAGATCTGGGTATGAATTGGAGGACTATTAACTAATGGAGGACTAATCGATGGAGGCGGACGGAAGTTTTGGGCTCGTCTGGGTCCTGTTGCTGCTTTTGGGAATTACAGACGCTACAGGGAGAGAAGGTGGGTCATCTCCACACATTTCCAAACTATCCAAAAATTCCCATATAATAGTTTCTGAGCAGAAAAAGGGTTTAACACGCACAAACAGCAGCGGGGGACATTCTTGTGTTGAAACTGTTCTACTCAAGCGGTTGACACCCCACACACACAGCTCAAGACGCGGCGCGCGGGGCCCACTGCATTTTCACGCGACTGTTCGTCGAGTTTTGGTTTTACTAGAGTAAACAACGTTACAATTTAAACTTGTATTCATTTAACTAATTTAGTTTAATTTAAAGTGAATAAGTTCAACAACAACAACAAAAACAACAACAAAAAATCCCGTCGTGTTTTTTTTTCTCACACTGTTCTCTCATTAGTCGTGAAGTATGTCGCACAAACTTGATTTGCAACTTTTGCATGACAATAGCGCTGAAACCTGACAGCCAAGAGTTCATGAGTTTAATAAGCACAACTCCTTATCTTAAAATTAAGCCAATATACAAAAAGAACTGCCGACTACATTATTTTTAAATATTGAATGTATGAAATATTAATGACACCCTCCTGTTAACCAAAAATGTAATAGGCTACTATAAAAATATATAATTATAGAATAACAATTAAATGGGTCATAATCACAGAACAACAACAACATGATAATGGCGATGACACGTTATTTTAACAATAGGTAGGCTAATAATATAAAAGCAATCAATTGGGTCATGAACAGGACAAAAACAACATCAAAATGATGATGTCAGTGCTGCTAATATCAATAATAAAAATATAATGAATTAATAAATAGTAGTAGCAGACACGCAAATGTACAGTGGTGGTACAATGGTAGTTTGAGATAGTTACTATTGTACTTTGGTAGTAATAACCATTTACATAGGACTATAAGTGCAATAATTCCACCATGTATTGAAATATAACACACATGTCCAAAATACCAAAGTAAAACCATGGTATGTTTTTATACTTTTTTGTGCATGTTATTATTATAGGCTATATATGATATGACATGACATATTACTATGACATGATATGAGAAGGCCAGTATGTTACATCAGACAGAGATTAACAAAAATTGTGTACAAAACTGAATTGGTGGGAGGTTTAATACCAGTTTAAACTTTGCAGTTCTCATTCTCTGCATAACACAAAAATACCACTGTCATAAACTATTATTATTATTATTTACCTAGATCTATACATTAAATTTCTTTTAATTTCTCTGTGTGAACTGTTTCAGTGGTGGTAGAATTAATATTTTCTTAGGAAATCATATTCACTCCTTCCTGCTCTCTGAAAGTTGTTCCAAAGGTTGTTTGAGTTCTGTGTAACTGTCAGCTTCTGATTACGTATACGTAACAAAACAAATGTGTCTGCATTTAAGTTTGATTTTTTTATGTTTCTAATGCATCTAAATTCTTTTCTGAAAAAAGTTTTGTTGTGCCTTTTAGTAAAATTGTTTACTAAATAGTACTGAATATTTTTTTACTAAATAGTAAAAGTTTTTTTTTTTGCTGTGAAATCTTTAAGGATTTTTATAAAGTAAATAGAACATTAAATCTTTTATATTATCAGTAATATTTTTTAGATATTTTAAGATAATGTTCTAAAGCAACTTAGTTACTTGATTATCCATACATCATTATTGGTTTTATTTTCAGGTTTTTGAGGAACATTTATTTGTACATCTCTCAGTTATCATTTTATTACATTACATTGCATTATATATTTTTATATATATATATTATATATATATATATATATATATATATATATATATATATATATATATATATATATATATATATATATATATATATATCATTTATTTACATTCATTTGCTAATTTTATCTTACTTTCTGGCTGTACAAATTTCAGCAACTGCAACAAATTGCATACTTTTTCTCTTTTTTTTCGAGCCACAAAAGCTTCAGGTATCAAATATTGTATTCAAAAATCACATATGCATTTTTTCCCCCTCAATATTTTTGATTAAAGTGTTTCATTAAAAAAGAAATTCTGACTATTCTTTCATATGTCAGACTTTAAAGGGTTAAACATCCTTGAGGTGCTCAGATTGTCAACGGCCTGCAAGAAGCATTCAGTCTTGTTAGACAAGCAGAATCCTTAAACAATGGCATTGGGACATTTGCATGGGACATTGTTGTCATGGGACTTTTTCTAATGTGACCACGTCTCCATTTCTCAAAACTTAGCAAAACCAGTCCCTGTCAAACTTTTGCCATCTGATTCTGCATATGCATAAGTACATGTTGTGTGTGCAGTTACTAAACTAAGAGTTGGTCCACTGCTGTGCTCGGTGGGCTTGTCCTTGTTATCAGTTGTTGCGGGTGTACAGAGCTGTCTTAGATATGCTTTATGTGTTTCGTTGTTGAGTGTTTCAGAACCTAGGGGGCTTTTAGCAATGCTATTAGCTGACAGTGTCACCACACGCTTACTGGTCTTCAGGATCTTTATCAACCGTTATTATCAGAGTAAAGACCCTTTCACACCAAGGACGATAACTATAACTGTAAAGTTTTAATAATCGTTCTAATTCTACATATGACAGACATTCTGATATCATTGGAATCACTTAGAATGATTTGCTTCAGCTGATGAATGATAATTGACAGTCAATCAGAATCCACCGGACTAGAGCATTAAGCAGAAGACATAACTGCAGCTCACTTAATAGACAACACATTATTGTCAGTTGGTGTGCGCTAATATATCATTACTTGTGAAGGTGTGAACAGCCCATAGCAGTCATATTTGTAACTCATTAGAGCCAGGAGGAAATTTCCATGTAAGTGTTTTGATGAAACACAAGTCTGTGAGTTTTGTTAAGGGTTATGTCACGATAAATGAATACTTTAATATTAAGGATGATAAGACTGGAAAAGAGTATCAGCATGTGTTTTTTGCACTGTTCACTGACATGGCAAAGATGGAATATTTATCTTGTGATTGATTGTCGTGCTTTTATATTTAGATAATAGAAAACTATTTTTGATGCAGATATTTTTGTCTTAGGTTCTGTTTCCCCACAGTTTTAGCTAGCATACAATTTTTGAAATGCGTCTTAAAGAAATATTTTTTTTCCAGAAATGACAATTCTGTCATTATTTAATTCCTCATGTTGTTTCAAATAGATTTAACTTTTTTCTTCTAAGGAACAGAAAAATATATGTTTAGCAGAATGTTTGTGCTGCTCTTTTTTTCCCTATACAATGAAAGTGAATGGTAATTAAAATGCTGTTAAGCTCCAAAAAAGCACCATAAAAGTTTAATCAAAGGCATTCCAACATTCCAAGGCCTTGTCCACACGAATAAGTTTGCGTTTGAAAATGCTTCTTTTTTTTAATGAACGAAAACAAAGCTTTTTGAAAACGCTGTCCAAAGTGTATACATTTGAAAACATGGTTTTCATGTTTATACAGGTATTGTGTCTGTTGTGTGTATATTCACTTGCTAAAATATGTTACTTTGTACACTCAAAGATGACACATAATTTACTCACATTTGCTGTCCTGCGGCAAAACATGAGAGCAGTTGCGTTTTAGAGCAACCATACAGTATAATGGTGAGTGAATGCGACCTGGACACATCAGTGAATGGTGAGATATTTTGCCAAATAATATGATACTGCCGAAAAAATAATGTGAGATCTTTTTGTTCCGTCTGTATCATCTAGTGAGCTTAAATGAGGGCTTAGTAAGGGAAATTTAGCATTTTCTGACGTTTCAGTGTGGACGAGAAACGTACCGCTTAAAAACGCTAGTGTGATGGAGAGCATTTCAAAACGAAAACGCTTTTCAAATGTATCTGGATTAAAGTGGACGTAGCCCAAGTCTCAAAACACAATGAAAATGCTGGATGGACACGCCAAAATGCGCAAAAAAATTTGCTTAAAAAAATATGATGGAAACACATGTACTGAATAAACAAATCAAATAACAAAGTTGATGTAAATAATGTTTTTGATGTATTTACAATCACAGCTTTGGGTCACTATGGGTCTCTGTAGAGGCTCTAAATCCAAAACTAGATAAATATTGAATGTTTAAAAATATTTTTCAAGAGGTTTTTACTGTGCAAAATGAACAGCTAAAGCCTCACCACAAAAAAGATCAAACCCATATAAGAAAAAATCTAGATAAACTAGCCAAACTGATTAATGCATTCATCAACTGTCGTGCAAGCTGGCTGTTGTTGTGTGGTGTACGTTGTGTTTGAGTACCTGCAGGAAAGCTTCTAAAGTATGTTCAAGGTCATTATCTCATCAGGAATGCTCACATATGCATACGTGCATCCCATCAGTATTTTGGTATGCGTGTAGCAGTGTGTCAGAACGGAGTGATACACGCTTCACAAACAGAGACACAAGTTCTCATCCAAATCCTGTTCTTCCTGTCGGTTGAGTAATTCTTGTTGTGTGACTGACTATGTGCAAGAGCGCAAGAATAGAATATGCACGTAGAAAAGCACTGATATGTTTTGTAAAAAGCTGTTACATGTGTATTTGAATGAATAAGGAAAATGTATTTTTGCTTACAGTAATAAACACTTAGTGACCAACACTATTTTGTTTATGCCCTTGGTTCATTTGTCATTGTGCACTTAAATGTTCCCACTTAAATGTTTAGTTGAGTGTTTTTGTCATCGCTGTGTTATTGAAAGTGTTATCGATTTTGATGCAAATACGGCTTGTCCATTCAGCAGTATTTGAGGTCAATGCCCAGAGGACACGGTCAATGTGACAATACCCCGTTTGGATACCCTGTTCCAGTGGGCAGTGATAAAGGGTCGTACTGGTTGTCTTGGGAAGATCTTTGGTGTTTCTCTTATTATAACCAAGGGCAGGACCTAGTAGACAGCAGTTGATCTTTGGTCGCTGTAAATGTCAGCTTGCTCTCTGTTTTCTGTATTGTTGTCGTCTGTGAGATCAGTCACCGTGACAGCAGCGGTTAAAAGAATTTGGCAGCTGAAAGCCTATTGAGTACACGCTTGTGAAGTAAACACTCTACTTCCTGTCTGGCCGCACACCAAGAGTAGGTGTGGTGAATTTACTCACTGCACAGGTAAAGAGCACTGATTTAAATTCAATCTGTCTCTCTTATGTTGTTGTCCAGTGACCAAGAGCAGCTCTTACACCGTGTGACACAAGTTTCCAATGACAAGGAATGTGTGTGTGAGCTCTTGTTTTGCTATTACATACATCGCTTACTGTGTCAGTTTGTTACTGCATGTTTTAAAGCATAGAATAAATAAAAACAAACACAACATTGTAAGCAGAATTTGACTGAAATGTTATTGGAGTACCTGTTATTAAGGGCATAGTTCACCCAAAAATGAAAATTCTGTCAATTACTCACCCTTATGTCCTTTCAAACCCCTAAGATTATATTTTTAATGAAATCTGGATGATTCCTGTCCTCCTCTTCAAGGTCTATTCACCCAAAACTCTGACACGTTCACAAAACTTTCATAGAACTTCTGAAGAGACACGATCGCTTTATGATGAACAGATTTAATTTAGGCTTTTATTCACATTGAACACAGTTCAGCCGATGTACATAGAGCACTCAAATTTGGTTCACGAGTTTACATGTTAATGTAATCTGATGTAATATTATAATGCGTATTTGGCTTGCTGTCCGGGGGAGGGCTCTGAGCTCAGAATTCGGCCCGACCCCAGAGTACTCCCCCTAACCTTAGAGGTCATAGGTATCTATGAGCGGACCCCGCCGAATTTGGGGTGAAGGGGTGGTGGAGGGATGCTGAGAAAGAAGTCATGAGACAGGAGGTAAGGGAAGGCTTTATTTATACTGGCTTCTTCTTGTGCTGATTGGATGATTACCTGAACATGCTCCTCCCGAACTTTGTTACATAAAACTTCATTAAACAAACATGCTCAAAGTCAAACATGCTTGCTTGACTCGCAAGAACCAATGAGGTTCAGCATGCAGAGCACTGAAGAGGGGGCATCTGAAGGAACGAAAGGGGGTGATGCCATAATGTACCCCCAGTTGAGTTTTTTTTTCAGACTGTAAACAAACCTGTTTCTGCTACAATTATGAAACTAAAAAACTACTGAGTACATACAGATGGTAGAGCATTGAATAATATTGCTACATAAAACAAAAAGGAAAATTGCCTGGCCAACATAATAGAAAATTCTACTTATCTAAATCTATTAAATAACCATGTTTTTGACCACTAGCAGATGCATATTTTTATGGTAAGTTAGAACAGCCAGAACTGTAACCGGTGACAAACAACAACAATACAGAGAAAAAAAATCAACTAACTACGTCCAGTTATCTATCCCTCTAAACTTGAAAAAAATATTTCATCATACCTGTATCCTATGGTAGAGCTGCATTCTTCATGGCGTGGGAAGTTTGTTATCAAATGTGCCAATCAATATGTGACTTTGTGAAACAGACTGTCCTTAAAATGTTGCTATAGTAGCCTAATATTAATGCTCGAAAGCCTATGCACTTGGTGT
The DNA here is from genome assembly GCA_036326025.1 of Chrosomus eos. Classification (NCBI taxonomy): domain Eukaryota; kingdom Metazoa; phylum Chordata; class Actinopteri; order Cypriniformes; family Leuciscidae; genus Chrosomus; species Chrosomus eos. Next base: position 9,690,161 of record CM070830.1, on the reverse strand, counting down.
ATTCTATTTCATCATTAAAATCGAAAAATGTAAAATTAAAATCTATTTCACATTTGAGTTTCCGTTTGTTTTCATGTCAATGAAGTAGGCTACGGTTGAGTGTCATATTTGAGTGCTCTAATGTTTTTCACCAAAATAACACACAAGTATTGGAATTTAAATCATTATCATTTTACTTTCTTAAATACAGTTAATTGTTACAATAATAATATTTCCGTTCTGACAGTTCTGTCAACGAGCCCTGCATGTGCTCTGTCTTTCTCTCACGGTGAGTGCTCGTGCAGTGAAGCAGGCAATGAAATGATGTTTTATTAACGTTTCGGGAGGAACACGTTCAAATGATTTATCCAATCAGCATGAGAGGAGGCCTATGTTGCTGACCTATGTTCCATGACAGTTTTTTCAGCATCCCTCCGCCACCGACTCCTCTCTCTTGGCTGGTTCCTATCACAGCCAGGGAGGGATACGAGGGGAGTACTCTGGGTTCGGGCCAAAATACCGAGCTCGAAGCCATCTACGCATACTTCTTTTAATCTGATTATTTGTGTGAAACTCGTGAAATTATATCTGTGCTATAATTATTTTTGGCCTCTAACTCAATTACAGGCAACTGTAATCGTACAATTTAGCCATGGGTTAATTAAAGAAATGTTTTAGTTGTCTCTCGTGAAATTTGGTCACATATGCATAGAGGTTTCCAGAGGTACTCAGGCATACGTGTGTGTGTGTGTGTGTGTGTGTGTGTGTGTGTGTGTGTGTGTGTGTGTGTGTGTGTGTGTGTGTGTGTGTGTGTGTGTGTGTGTGTGTGTGTGTGTGTGTGTGTGTGTGTGTGTGTGTGTGTGTGTGTGTGTGTGTGTGTGTGTGTGTTGTGTGTGTAAAAACCTGTTGGTTTGGATGTCATTGGCGAAACGTTTGTGGTGTATAATAGCACTTCAGCCAGTCTAAAATAAGTTTGAGTAGGAGTAAAAAATGTTTATGTAGAAACAGAAGTACAATGAGAGAGAAATGGAACAGAGCCTGCCAGAGACATGGACGAATAGAGTTGTTTTCTATTCAAAGCCCCTACACACACACACACAAACACACACACACACACATGCACAGAGACGAGGGAACTTGGAAAGGAAGTGTGAACAGGAGGAAATAGTGACTTATTATTCAATCTCAGTCCCATCAGCATGTATCCATGTTACTTATGTTACTACACAAAAAAACAGCTCTTTCAATAATGTCACATACAATAGCTTATCCCCCCAAAAAAAGAAAATACAATTATTCACCCTTATTTGCAATTTTCATTGCCGCAGCAGTTGCATAAACAAAACCACTGTGTCAAGTCTGTGTCTTAAGAACTATTCTGGGGTGCGTTTCCCGAAAGCATCGTTAGCCAACTATGGTCGCAAGTTCCGTCGTCCCAAAGAGTTCAATGGAATTGCGACCAACTTGCGACATGTTGGCGAACGATGCTTTCGGGAACGCACCCTGATCAGCAGTTATCCACGGGTGATCAGTCTTACTTTAAGATTCAATTGAGACCAATCTGTGTTTTTATGTAACTGACTTTAAAAAGTTATGACCAGTCTTAAAGAAAAAAATAATTAACTGACTTTAAACATCAAAAAATCAACATGAAAAATGTGTGCTTATTGAACTCGTAGAGGTGTAAAATAAATGATTTTGGTCTATTGTCATATGCTAGCCTGCAGTTTACAGTGCACTGTATATAGTGACTTACAATAAATCTTCTGTGAATGATGATTTACAATAAATCATCTTGTGTGTGAATTGACACACACATGCACAAATCTCAGTACAGCGCTGCATATGCACACTCTGTCACGTTACAGTTACAAAAAGTGGAGAGGAGGACTCAAGTGCAGCAACGGATGATTTATTAACAAAAGAAAACAAAACACAAAGCAAAGACCCACAAGGGGGAAAACACAATAAATGAGACATTAAACAAAACTGAACTTAAAGAACAAACACTGACTCTGAACACGAAGACCATCACACGGAAACTGGGAAAACATCTGACAACGATCCGACAAAGACTGCAAACAAGAGGAGACTTAAAAAGGGAACAAATCAAGAGGGAACAGGTGGAAGAACTCAAACACTAATCAGGTAACAAGGGGGAGGGATCAAACAATAACGAGAGCACATGGCCCAACATAACAAAGAAACCCAAGTGCAATACAAGACAGGACAGACACGTGACACACTCTCTGTCATGGCATGGACACTCAGAGTGAGTGCCAAACACATCTATTTACAGTCTCCTGCACAGAGTAGCAGTGTGAGGACAGTAGCCATGACTGTAAATTAAACAAATCATGTGCCCCGCACCACGAAACATAACAAACTGTTCCAGCCAATAACCGACAAGAAGGATTTGGGGGGTTAGTGCGCGGATGAGGAGGAGGGAGGGTCTAGCTAGCCTCCGTTTTGTTTGACAATACTTTGAACGTCAACAAGAACTGATGTCACTCAACATCGCTTAGAGCACCTTTAATGCAGACTTTGTAGGCAGTACTCAGAGTTTAATTTCCATTTTGTTAATTTTAAAATTATGTTAATTTAGTTTATGGGTGGTATACCAGTTCATGCGATATAACGGTTTTAGCTCGCATATATGTATTTTACATTCATACCCTTCTTACTAACGGTTATAACTTTATAACGCAACAGTACACAGTGTAACACATTACAAGTAACGCGAGTTAAGTAATGGATTACCTTTTTCAAGTAACAAGTAAAATAATACATGACTTTTAAATTTACAACAAAATATCTGAGTTACTTTTTTAAATAAATAACGCAAGTTACTTTGTTTTCCATTTATTTACTGGCAGCTCTCTTATCCCCAGGTCGAGAGGAATCGTGAGTAAGATGCAGAGTCGTTGTGTGTTCTGTGTAAACATGATGGTTATTGTTGTTCTAGAATAAATGTGAGCAGAAACAGATTCAGCTCAAAATGAATAAAAACAGTAAAATGCAAACTCAGAATATTACACAAACCTACAATAATTAAATATGTTAAATAATACAAATATACTTTATGTATTTAATCTCACTTGATCAACCAGGGTCTTTGTTGCTGCAATGATTCAATTCAATCATATTAATAAGCAAAAATGACTTTACACAGATGTTGAATTATTTTTTATTGTTGAACTTTATTCTCCTGTGGTGTCACTAAATGAGTACATGAACGCGTGTATTTCATCTGCAGAGCTGTTCTGAGAGTCACTTCATGAGCATTTCACCATTTCATTTGATAAAATCATTCGTCATATCACACACAGAACCTCATCATTTTAAACAGCCCTGCTGATGTGTGTGTCTGTGTTTTACTTTTCAGTATGTCTTGGGACAGATATGAAGCTGGCTTTACCCTCCAGCCTTGAGAATCATTATGAGATGCTGAGGCTGCTGTACACGGGCTGTCAAGTTGTTCATGGTAACCTGGAGATCACGCATCTGCAGGGAACTCCCGACCTCTCCTTTTTGCAGGTACGGGACTGTCATGTGTTTGTGTAGCTCTTTATTATACAGCAGCTAGATTTCTTTGGTGCTCAAGCATTTCAAACTCCTGTTCATTTTCTTGCCATTGTGTAAATAATCACATCATAATGAATAATGTGTGTGTTGCCTGAGTTTGACCAGAGCATATTTCTGAAAGTCTGCAATACCCTTTTATAGCGATACTTCCAGTTTACATTTCATAGTCATTATCATTTTTAAAAAGTTCAAGGCTTAAAGGTTCTGCATAACAGGAATGACCCATCCTAACATCCTATTTCAAGTAAAAGTTTGCCTTTAAATGTAATTTGGTTTTAGTAAGATTCACGAGTTCTTACACAACTGATAAGAACAATAGAATTGCTATTAATTTAAGTCACTCACTAATAATGAGTCTCAAATGTCAATAAAAGGATGAAAATAAAAAAGGATGTTCATGTTTGTCTGTAGGAGATTGTGGAGGTTCAGGGGTATGTGCTGGTAGCTCACGTCTCAGTGCGTTCAGTTCCTCTGGACAATCTGCGGATCATACGAGGCAGTCAGCTGTATAACTCCAGCTACGCTCTCGCAGTACATGACAACATCAATCACAGTCAGGTGGGAGTCGGCCTGAGGGAACTACGCCTCAGGAGTCTGACAGGTAAGGAAGGTGTTCCTCCTGAACCAAAACAACAAGCTTATGCTGCGTTCACGCCATGTCGTCGTAATTACCGTAGTTAAGAGATGGCGACCCTCTATAATGGGAAATGTTTTCCCCTGACTCAAAACTCTCAATCACGTGACTTCTTATTGACTTCTTTATGCTCAGGTCCAAAATATTCGATTGACTATAATTACATTTCTTTTGTTTGCATTCTGTATAAAATTATTTGAAAGAATTGTTGTATAGTCATGAAAACAGAACCTGTTTATGTTTCACAGAAATCCTGCTTGGCGGTGTTTATATTTGGGGAAATCCTCAACTTTGCTTTCCTCGGAATATTAATTGGAAAGACACTGTTATGACACTTGAAAACAAACTGCTGCGCCTGCAAGACATTCCAAACAACTGTGAGTGAACTATCCCATTACACATTATACTATTCAGTGCATCATAAACTTGTTATTGCACAATAATAATGATCTTTTTTTCAGGTCCTCTTTGTTCTTCTGCTTGTGGGACCGGTGGATGTTGGGGAGAAACAAATCAGGACTGCCAAACATGTGAGTGTCATTGGCATTTTTGTATTTTTCCTGTTTGATAAACATTTTTTTTTTGCCATGAATTCAGTTTAATTGAATCAAGATTACCAGTCCATCTCATATTTAATAAATACATTTTCATGTCCCTAAATGCTCTAATTTATACAATATATTATAATACTCATATAATTTTGTTGTCAGTTAATGTGGTGGACATTTTTTGGTGCTCTGTTAAAATGAACATCTGGTTTGGAACTTGTTTTGACTGTATTTAACCTAGTTTATACAAGAGAAAATTTCTGATCAGTTCAATTCTGCATTCCCTATAAGAGAATAAATAAACCAAAATGAAGTATCTAACTATTTGTGTTTTGTCTTGAAACGTAATGGAATTCTTCCTCTGAGACAATTTTGAATCTTGTCGACGTGTATGATACACCTTTGCGTGTACCTCTTTCTCTGCAGTGACCTCTGTGCAATGCTCATATGGCTGTCAGCGCTGTAAGGGTCCGAATTCCAGTGATTGCTGTCATGTTCAGTGTGCTGCTGGGTGCACGGGGCCAAAAGACTCTGATTGTCTGGTAAAAAGATCATTAATATTGCATTTAATGCAATCTATAATCTAACTGACATATAATTATATCTGTTTTTACTTTATTTTTGCATGTTTAGGCCTGCCGTCACTTTAATGACAGTGGGACGTGTAAAGACAATTGCCCCCCGCCCACCATCTACGACCCAACCTCCTTCCAATCCAAACCTAACAAGGACAAAAAGTTCAGCTTTGGAGCCACATGTGTTAAACAGTGTCCCCGTATGTCAAACGTTTAATTAGCTAACAATGCAATATCTTGCTGTATGTCCAAAGGTCTTGCCTTTTCTTTCTCTTTGTATGTATTTATTATATATATATTCTGTTCTTTCTACTTCTTTAGATAACTATTTGGCCATGGAAGTGGCATGTACAATGGTCTGTCCTGAATTTAACAAGGAAGTCATCACTGTCGACCCAGATGGACAAGAATCACAGAAATGTGAAAAGTGTGAAGGAGAGTGTCCAAAAGGTCTGTATGTGTGTATGTTTTTGGTGTATGATTCTAGCCTGCTACACAAACTTGATTTTAAGTGTCGGAAGTTTGGATAATAATATCAAAAAGGCTGTATTTATTTGATTAAAAAAATACAGTAAAAACAGTAATACAGACAACAACCCTTTTCTATATAAATATATTTTAAAATGTAATTTATTCCTGTGGTGGCAAAGCTGAATTTTCACTTTTCAGCAGTCATTACTCCAGTAGTCCATGTGATCATGTCACGTCACATGATCCTTCAAAAATCATTCTAATATATGCTGTTTAACATTTTTGTGGAAACCGTGATACACTACAATGCATTCAATTTATCAAAAGTTAAAAAAAACATAATTATTCCAAACTTTTGACCAGTAGTGTATAAATACTATGTGTGCATCATTTCTTTTATTTTTATAGTAGTATTAATTTATGCATGTTCTGTCTGTTAGTGTGTTATGGGCTAGGAATGGGAAACCTTCAGGGGGTGACAGTAGTGGACATCACCAACATTGGCATGTTCATTGGCTGTGAGAAGATCTACGGCAGTTTGGCTTTTCTTTCAGACTCCTTCAAAGCGTAAGCAAGGACCTCTTTCACCTTACAAATTACAATGCCATCATCATCTAGCCGTTATGTTGCTTGTCCTCTTGCTTCTGTGAAATAAAAAGGAAGATATTACAAAAATTTGTTACAAAAAAGCAGAAAGACTCATAAAAGTTTTCCATATGATACACGCGCTATAATCTAAGTCTTCTGAATACATACAATAGCTTTGTGTGAGGAACAGACTGAAATTTAAGTCATTATTTATTGATAATTTTCACCTCTGCTCTCTCAAACATGTTTCCAGGGCTCTCAAGTGTCACGCATTGAGAGTGACACTCACTCATTTCGGTCTTTTGTCACGCTCTCCCGCCACACATTGTATTTCTCATGGTGAAAAACTATTTGTAATATATTTAATATGCCGCAGCGGCCAAAACTCTGGCCACGCCGCTCTCACTGTGGAACCAACAGGAATAAAGCGCGTCTCCTCTGGTGTTGTTTGTTTGTCTGGTGTTGTTAGCCAATCAGAAAATAGCACTATTGTATCTGGGTAAGATTTAACGCAACAACCAATGACACCCCGCTGGGTCCGGCGTTGGCTGGGTGTCACTCTTAACTGTCTTCAAAACTTGAGAGCCCTGTGTTTCAATTTACGTGTGAAGAGACCCTTGAGAACAATTCCATTTGATGTCATTTGCTATGTTTGCATCCACTTATTTTATGCAAGTTATGGGATATTGCATAAAAAACGGTGTATGGAAAATCTTAAAATAAAAGCATAAAAATGTGCACAGATGAGGTGGCTAATTTTTTTATTCAATAAGAAAACATGTACATAAACTACAATTGAAACACATTTACTGAATACATTTTTCGATGTACGACGAATAACATGATTTTCTCTGAAAAGATCATGCAATTGGATAACTGGACTAAACAGCAGACTTTATTGTTTTAGTCATTCTGAGATGACTGTGCTAAAGTCTGTCATCAAAATGATTTGGTATAATTTCCTCCCAGAACTGTCTCACATGTTTACATTCCCAACCAAACGTTCGCTCTGAACACAAGCATGACCGATTTGTTATTGCGGTTTCATCTGCATGCTCTGAGGCGCATGCCATTATTATATAGGAAATACAGGCTCACAGGCTTCCCTGGTGGCAGCAACTATTTATTATTTTATTACTGATACTTTGAGCCAATTTCCCAGGAAGTGAAGATTTTATTCTTGAACACATGGGATGGAAACGTTGCTTGATTCGTAAATGTTTTATGCAATATTTCAAAGTTTAATTAGCAAATTAACTATTGACTTCAAACTTGACACAAAGTGTCTTGACATGCCAAGTTTGAATTTGTGTATGCTTTAAGAATACTTTGTTGCTTTTGGCCCTTTTTAGAGTTTGACAGCCCCTAGTCACTGTAAGCTTTCATTGTGTGGAAAAGAGCTGTGTGAACATTTTTCTGCAGTTCACTTCGTGTTTCACAGAAGAAATAAAGTCAAATGGGTTTAGAATAACCTGAGGGTGAATAACTAACTGACCTTAACTTTTCTTCTTATTTAAATGTTTCCATACAATGATTGATTGGTATTGTTATCCCTTGTTACACTTATAATATTAAAATATATTGTGTTGTCAATACAGTAATGCAGTTACCAATTCATCTGGACTGCAGTTGAGTGACCTCGAGAAGTTGAAGTCGATAAAAGAAATCACAGGTAAAATCTCAGTTCAACTGCATTTATAAAGAAACTACAAGTCGATAGATCCAAGATCTGTGCTTTGAGAATTAAAATACATAGCATACATACATAGCAATGCTTCTAGCTGTACCAGTGTATCATTAAATTAATTTTGCATTTTAAATAACATGATATTTGTATTTTAGGATATCTGTACATAGATGCATGGCCAGATTATTTGCTTAATCTGAGTGTTTTTGAAAACTTGAAGGTGATCAGAGGAAGAATGCTTTACAAGTAAGTATATCTGTCTTTTCCCCCCTTTTCCCGTTTCCTAATCCAGTCTTTAAACACATTATTTGCTAGACTGTTTACCCACTTTCTTGTTTGTCTGACGTCTAGTTAGACTTATCAAACCTGCAGTTTCTTATTAGTTGTAAAGGTTAATGATTATCCTCTACACCTGCTGCATGATGTATCTTTTTTCTTTTCTTTCAATCCCTGAGTTAGCCAGTTCTAACTAGACAAACTGTGAGAAAGGAATGTGCCTATTTAATCTATAAAATTGTAGGTAATTTTTCCACACTTTAGTCAAAATAAAGATTGACGCACACAAATGGGTGTATGATAGACTAGTAGCTTTAACATTTGAAACCCACCAAGAATAATTCATCATGATCAGAGCAAGGACATTTGCACATGCAAACTGGTCATTTTTTCTGCATAAATGTATAACACTAGTTTCTTATTGCCTTATAATGTAGTTTTCGGTTTATCTCTCTGCAGGGGTGTTTTGTCTTTGGGAGTTCAGTCTTTGCAGATCGAGTCTCTCGGGTTGCGTTCCTTGCGCAGTGTCACCGGAGGTTTAGTACTGTTTCATAATAACTCCAGACTGTGCTACAGCTCCTCTTTGCCCTGGTCCTCTATGCTCCACCCCACACAGGCACCCAACCTCATCAGCAGCGGCAACCAAGACCCGCAAACATGTGGTAAAAGACCATTGTATTTAGCCCTGTTCGGATGGTAATTGTTTCTCATGGGAATGTAGTGTAATTGTATTATTGCTGTCTAAGTCTAGAATGTCAGTGTTTTTCTCCCACCACCTGCATAAAAAATTAATGACAGAGTTAGTTCGATTTTTTTTAAACAAACACTAACGTTGTGTGGTAATTAAATTGCTGTCTGAATCCACATCTCTGTGTTTACAAGAAGGGATCAATCCAAAAGTTGTTCTGCAAATCCTTTTTGACCACTGCCAATCATTGTAAGGTAAATGTTGCATTTGCGGTAATGTGCACACATTTAAAATATTGACACTTATTAGTGAAATGCTGGAAACTGTTAACAAGAATTATATAACGTCACTGTTCTGCTACAGGTATTATAGTGTGCAGTAGGTTTTTTTATATTTATTATACACATTTATATAAACTAGCACTTGTCAGATCATATAAGTGTAATTTCAACCTCATAGTATCAATATTTCTGTGATACAAAAATTCAAATTATCATAGAAGTACTGGGATGAAAGTTTAAAGTTCAAATATACACACTGATGTCTATGGTAGTGATCAAAATAGAGTAAATCAGCTTTTGATAGAAACTTGGTGCTTAAAATAACGCATTTATCGATTACATCGACAAGTGACTTAAAAGAATGATTTGTTATTGAATCATTTATTCAGGAGAATGTAGCACTGTATGATACTTCTGAAATAAAAGTTTTTGTGAATATGATTCATCTTATGCCTCTTGTACAGTCTGTATAAGTGATTAAAAAAATCGCAATACTTGTAGAATCGCAATTCTTTAAAACAAATCGTAATATCGTATCGGCACCCAAGAATCGTGATTGTATCGAATCGTGAGATAGGTTTATCATCCCAGCCCTAATGCAAATGTATTTGTACAGACGTCCCCATGAGAAACAATTACCATCCAAATTGGGTTGACCGTAAAAGAATCATACTGTATTTTAAATCCTGAATACGGTGTGTCGCTAAGCATGGCATGCAGTAGAGTGACTATATGCAGAGCATAGCCTTGAGTGTCTTGTTGTTTTTTAAAACAGCCACAACATAATTGAAATATTATGTAGACAGATTCTTAATGGCATCCTTGCAGTAGTCATTGTCTAAAACTTGATTTCAAAAATGATTTAGTATTTACAACTAATTTAGAAAATGCTTTATTTTGATGATCCACTTAAGACATTCTACTAACTATAAGTTACTTTGCAACTTATTCTACTAACTCGAACCCTAACACCTAACCCTAATTTAACAGTCTCTAACACAAATGTAGTTGGAAAGTTACTTATTGTTAGTAGAATGTCTGAAGTGGACCATCAAAATAAACTGTAACCCTGGTGGAAACATCCAGTCACACTTATCTATTAAACTAGAAACTAAATTTGGATTTGTTTCCTTTTGTTTGTTTTTTAGTTTCCCATCATGAATAATATTCCATTACATGTTTGATTATGGAATTAAACTGGGCATTCTTCTCTCTCTTGTGTAGTTTCAGAGGGAAGAATCTGTGACCCTCTGTGTGCGGATGCAGGCTGCTGGGGGCCGGGACCAAGTCAGTGTGTGTCGTGTGTGAATTACAAACGTGGGACGGAGTGTGTGGAGCAGTGTAATGTCCTGCAGGGGTGAGTACAGTATAAATAAGCAGATGTTTCATTGGTTGTTGTGCTTTGTTGCGTTTACTTGCATAAATACAAGTAGAGTTCATATCGATTATTGAATGTTGAATTTTGTGCACAGGGCTTTTCCATTGTTACATATTGGTATGGTAGGCAATTTCAGAGAGGCTAGTAAGCAAGTTTTGAAAGCATAACGCCGGTTTCACAATGCATGCGTTAGCAGAGCGTATTTTTTTCGGCGCCCATGTTAACAGATTAGAGCATTCACACCGCACGCAGAGGCGGCGCGTAGCAGGAGCAGAGCAAGAGCAGCAGTGCCGCGATCATTTCGGCGTCCTGTCTATTTCTGCCGCGCGGCTTACGCTGAATTAAAGTGACAATGCATTGATCATGGCCAAAATACACAGCAGGTTCACCCAAAAGCGCATTGATGATATCTATTGTGTTTTAAACAGTCAATCAAATGACCTTCATCAATTTAAAAATAAAACAAAGTCAACAAAAACCAAAAAGTCTTTTCTCTTAAGGCGAGACACTGCAGGTGAATAGGATACAAATATTTTAACTTACAGACATCACCATGAAACTTTACCAGTTGATTACTCACATAAATAGGAGAAGAAAATGTATAGCAAGTTTTCTGTAATTTTATGTTTAGATATGCTAATCAGACTATATCTAATTAAATATGTGCTAATTTGCATATATTTTGAAGTGACGAATCTGACCAGTGAAAAAAACAAGGTTCAAAATTATTTTTGCATTTTGTTGATACATTCATTGAAAAGACATTTTCAGAGGGGATTATGAATATCTCCTTTTGTTACCCTGTAAATCAGAAAATACTGCCAATAGCCTTAAAAATTTGATTTCCGCCCTATTTTTAGGCATAAAATGTCATATAAATCAGGCCAGGAATGATATATCAACAAATCCCTCTAAACAAACCTTCACAATTTAGTCACCAATTTAGGTGCTACAGAAGTGGAAAATCGTCACTAGAAGTGTGAGAAAAAACTCATTTTGAGAAAACGGCCTTTAAAGATTTTTATGGCAAAAACTCCACTAATTTCTATTGAAAGCCATGAATTACAGACAAAATATGCTTTAGGTCCAAGTAAAATCCATGTATCACACTGTTTAACATCTAAAACTCATTATTGCTTCATCCATCATTGATCATAACATCCAAAACAACACATCAACACATCAAAACAACATATCAGCAGTCCATCACACAGGTGAATATTTGTCAGCCTGACGGACTCACAACCACTTTAGGATCCCACAATTAGATTTGTTATGTAATTGTTTTGTATATATAGTGTGTAAAGTATAGTATATGTGATTTATGTATATAATGTCAGAGAGCGTCCCGTGACGATTCTGAACGAATCACGTTGTCAGAAATTGGCATCAGCCAATGAGAACGCATTTTGAGTTAAATCGCCCGTTTTACTTTCATGATTGGTTGCTGATAAACAGGAAATTACCATATTTGGATCCGACAGTGTTGTGCATGAGAGAGAGTACCGGTTGCTGTACCGGTCAGTGAGCAATACGCAGGTCAAACTCAGTATCCGAGCCGCACAGCGGGCAGATAGCACTGAATTTTATACCGCCAAAAGCTTAGCTTGTAAGGCGGGAACCTCCAAGTTATAGTATTTTATAAATGTAGACGGCGAGGCCCAGCCCGCGGCCATACAAATATCTTGCAGGGTAACCCCGCTAGACCATGCCCACGAGGAGGCCATGCCTCTTGTGGAGTGCGCTCTAACACCCAAAGGGCACTGTAGGCCCTTAGAAGTGTAAGCCAGCGCTATGGCACCGACTATCCATCTGGATAGGCTCTGTTTCGAAGCGGCAAGTCCCTTAGCACGGCCGCCAAACGAAACGAAAAGCTGCTCAGTCTGTCTGAAACCAGACGAGCGGGACACATAAGCCCTTATTGCCCTGACAGGGCAAAGGAGACTCGCGTCCTTCTCCTCATTGAGAACCGGAAGGGCAGACAGGGAAATCACCTGGGCCCTGAACGGTGTGTTGAGGGATTTCGGCACATAGCCGTGCTTCGGTTTGAGTATGACCTTTGAGTCATTAGGTCCAAACTCCATGCATGACGCGCTTACTGAGAGCGCTTGCAAGTCCCCTACGCGCTTCACTGAAGCGAGAGCCATAAGAAACGCTGTCTTGAAAGACAAGTGTTTCATGTCTGACGACTGGATTGGCTCGAATGGGGCACCTTTCATGGCCTCCAAGACCGTGGAAAGGTCCCATGTCGGGACTGAAGGGGGCCTGGGAGGGTTTAGCCTCCGAGCTCCTCTAAGGAAACGCACGACTAAGTCGCTCTTTCCTAATGACTGGCCAGACACCGGTTTTGCAAACGTTGCTATGGCCGCCACGTATACTTTGAGCGTGGAAGGGGACCTGCCCTTATCCAGTAGCTCCTGAAGGAAGGAAAGCACTTCCGTAACCCCGCAGTCTACAGGTGAAAAGCCCTGCGCTTGACACCAAGCAGAGAACACAGACCACTTCGAGGAGTAGAGCCGTCTGGTAGACGGGGCTCTAGCCTGCGCGATCGTGTTTAACACTCCCTCTGGGAGGTCAGCGGGTACCCGTTGATGGCCCATGCGTGCAGGGACCACAAATCCGGGCGAGGATGCCAAATCGAGCCTTCCGCCTGAGAGAGGAGGTCTCTCCTCAACGGTAAAGGCCATGGGGCAGCGCTGGTCAGCTGCATCAGGACAGGGAACCACGACTGGTTTGTCCAGAGCGGAGCTATGAGTAGCACTGGGCATCCCTCCCTCCTGATTCGCTCCAACACCTGAGGCAGGAGTGCGACAGGGGGAAAAGCATATAGGGGGCGGCGGGGCCAAACATGGGCCAGCGCGTCCCGGCTTTTCGAGAAGAATCTCGGGCAGTGAGCGTTTTCTTGGGACGCGAACAGGTCCACCTGCGCTTTGCCAAACGTTTCCCACAGCAGCTGGATCGTCTGCGTGTGCAGAGACCATTCTCCTGCTGGGACGTTATTTCTGGACAGCCTGTCTGGCCCCACATTTAGGTGACCAGGCACATGCGCCGCTCTCAGCGAGAGCAGGTTGTGCTGAGCCCAGACCAGGAGGCGTTCCGTCAGCCTGTAAAGGTTTCGGGACCTGACGCCGCCCTGGCGATTTATGTACGCCACCACTGACATGTTGTCCGACCGGACCAATACGTGGTGGCCTATTATCTGGGGACAGAAGCGCCTTAGCGCTTTGTCGACTGCTATTAATTCCAAGCAGTTTATGTGAAGGAGCTTCTCCCGCGCTGACCATAGGCCAGCTAGCGGTCTGCCCTCGAGCAGCGCTCCCCACCCCGAAGTGGAGGTGTCCGTAGACACCACCTTCACACTCGAGGGGATCCCCAGACTCACACCTGACTGATACCAGTCGGTTGCTTTCCATGGTTTCAGAGCCGAAATGCACTGAAGGTCGACCCTGAGGCGAAATAGACCTGCGGTCCACGCCCTGGGGGGAACTCGTGCTTTTAGCCATAGCTGCAGTGGGCGCATGCGGAGCAGGCCCAACTGGAGTACGGAGGCTGCTGTGGCCATCAGACCCAGCATTTTCTGAAACCTTCTGAGCGGGACTATAGAGCCGTGGCGGAAGGATCTCGCGACGTGCTGAATATTCAATCCGCGCTCCGGTGACAGGCGTGCTGTCATGGATAGCGAGTCTAACACTGTTCCCAGAAAGGAAATTCTCCGACTGGGGAGCAGTGAGCTTTTCGCCCAATTGACTGTAAGGCCCAGCTCCTCGAGGTGCTCGAGTAATGCGGCCCTGTGTTCTATGAGCTCCGTTCGTGAACGAGCTAGAATCAGCCAATCGTCCAAGTAGTTCAAAACTCGCATGCCCCGAAGTCTCAGGGGGGCGAGGGCCGCGTCCATGCACTACGTGAACGTACGGGGTGCTATGGACAGGCCGAACGGCAGGACTGTGTATTGATATGCCTGGCCCTCGAAGGCGAATCTCAAGAATCGCCTGTGATGGGACGCTATTTGTATTTGAAAATAGGCGTCTTTCAGATCTATTGACATGAACCAGTCTCCTTGGCGCACTTGCGCGAGGATTTCCTGGTCGTAAGCATTCTGAACTGGCGCTTCACGAGCGTTCTGTTCAGCAGTCGCAGATCTAGAATGGGTCTGAGCCCACCATCTTTTTCCGGTACCAGAAAATATCTGCTGTATAAGCCCCCTTCGCCCTGAGATAGAGGTTCTATAGCCCCTTTTCTCAGTAGTTTCGCTATCTCGGCTCGAAGTAGATGAAACACTTCGCTTTACACCGTAGTTTCGACTCGCGCCGTATAACGGCGGGGGCGTCGAGCGAACTGTAGCGAACAGCCTCTCGTTATAGTGTTCAACACCCATTCTGATACCCCGGGAAGCCTTGACCACGCATCTGCGTGAATAGCTAGGGGTAGAATGAAATCTGGGCTCTGGCCGCGGCAGGACGGCGGCTCGAGAGCCCCTGTGTACTGGGAACACAACACCGTGTTTACAGCGTTCGAGGCGGGGGGCGCGCTGATCACAGCGGGCAGCATGGCCGCGCTCAGCTTCTCTATGGCGGGACGCGCAGAGAAAGCGAGCGGGGCGAATCCTGTGGGATTCGGCGCGTGTGAGGGAATGTGGGCACATTTACTAAATGCGGGCACATTTACTACACTGAGAATACTGTCAGCTCGCGCCGACTAAATCACTGCTGTGTTTACAGCGTGCGAGGCGCGCGCTGATCACAGCTGGCAGCCTGGCCGCGCTCAGCTTCTCTGTGACGGGTTGTGCAGAGAAAACGAGCGGGGGCGAATCCCGTGAGATTCGGAGTGTCTGTGAGAAATGCTGGCGCGAGACAGCGGGCACATTTTCTGCACGGAGAACACTCGGCTCGCGCCGACTGAATCAACGCTGTGTTCACAGCGTGCGAGGTGCGCGCTAATCACAGCGGGCAGCCTGGCCGCGCTCAGCTTCTCTGTGACGGGTTGTGCATAGAAAGCGAGCGGGGGTGAATCCCGTGGGATTCGGCGTGTCAGTGAGGAAATGCGGGACAGCGGGCACATTTACTGCACTGAGAACACTGTCGGCTCGCGCCGACTAAATGTGTGTTAGTTTCGTTTTTACAGAAACCAAGGGACACGCATAGTGTAGTGTAAGCGGGCATGTATGGGCGCGTTCACTACATTTTCTGCACAACCAACATGAGTTGGTTTTATTTGTGCTAGCCCTGCACCGTGGCGGGCTGTGTCTGGGTGTGGGAATGGGCACTGGGACGTGGGCATTCTTACAACACTCATAACACCATCGGCCGTGGCCGGAACACCAGAAAATGCACTCTTTATTGGATTTATCTGAGTAGCCATAGAAACGGCTTTTGTGCGCAGGCAAGCGGGCTGAGACACCGGCTGCTTCACTGCGAAATACACTGGGACAGTCACAACGCATGGAACTGAACGAGCGAGAAGTTTTGGTGGAAATCCGGCCACAGCGGGATCTGAACACCGTCACTTTCCTAGAGAGACTAGGAAGGCCTTGAGACCTCGGGCTTTACCTCAATCCTCGGCCGGGGCCCGCGCTGAGGGGGGCGGCGTCCAGCAGAGCGAGAGCGCGGTGTTTGATCTCGGGCCTGGCGGCGCTGCTAGTTAGCCGAAACGACGGCCTTTGTGCGCAGGCAAGCGGGCTGTGGAACCAGCTTGCTCACTGCGAAATACACTGGAACAGTCACATTGCTTGGAACTGAACGAGCGAGAAGTTTTGGTGTAAATCCGGCCGCAGCGGGAACTGAACACCGTCGCTTTCCTAGAGAGACTAGGAAGGCCTTGAGACCTCGGGCTTTATCTCAATCCTCGGCCGGGGCCCGCGCTGAGGGGGGCGGCGTCCAGCAGAGCGAGAACGTCGAGGAACACGGAGCGCTCGGCTTCCGTCATCTCGGATAGCGTTAACCACAAATGTCTCTCACCATTCAGGGGGGAAAGGCGCGGGTCTCGACTGTGACGGAGCTTCGTCTTTCCCGAGAAAGCGTCCGTCCAGCCTATTGCGCGTTAGTTGCGCGAGCGCCTTTCAGTCGAGGCCGATGTAATCCACGGCTTGAGAGAGCGGACGCATCGGCTCAGTTTCAATGCCGTCTCCGGTAAGTTCGTCGAGCTCAAGTGCGGACGCGGCGGCAGACGGCGGCCGCTGTCCGTCTGGGAGCGACTCGAGCGAAGCCGGCGAAGCTGGCGGGCGAACCGGCGAGCTTTGGCGGGCTGGAAATAGCTCGGGCGCGCGCTGGGCGCGGCGCTTCTTGCGGCGCGGCATCACGGCGGGCTGGGATGCGGGCTCGGAGAACGAAGCTAGGCGAGTCCGCAGAGTCACCATAGGCAAGCGTTCACAATGATGGCATCCGCCGTCAGCGAGCGCGATGTCCGCGTGATCCTCACCCAGGCAGGACACGCAGATGACATGTCGGTCCTCGTCGCTGAGTGGGGCTCGGCAAGAACCGCAGGAAGGCATCTTTAAAAAGACGCCGCTCTTTTAGAGGGGGTGGGAAAAAAGCAGATATGCAAGCACACACACACACTCTATGCAGAGGAAAGGATATAACGCCGGAAAGCACAGCAGGTACGGCGGCTGAAGGCGGCGAGGCCAGCGACTCCAGGCTCAATGGCACGTCCCGCTGAAGGCTACAGGTCGACGGCGCGGCTTCTCACTCTGGATCCAGCGATGCGTGAGGCTTCGCTGAAGAGATGAAAATCAACGTAAGAGCAGCTATCGAGCCTGGTTATAGGGCGAGACCACGCCCTTTCTGGCGGGACGTGACTATATGGGCGCGAAAGGCCCCCATTCGTCGTGACGTCACGCAGAGCCACTCTCGATAGGCTGCTGCTGTTGCCGCAGGGCAGCCAATAGGCGCGCGAGCTGTCTCGCCTATGTCTGCTTGCTGCCGCAAAGCGTTTTACATTAATAAAAAATTAAGGATAATTTTTGGCTTCAATATCTCGTGGAAAAGAGTTTTCCCCATAGCGTAAGATATTACGCAGTACGAGAGATACTCTCGTAAGAGAACAAAACTTGCGTGTCCTGCTTCCGCTCACCGTACACACTGCTCCTGCGCTGCTTACGCTCTGCTAACACGTGCAGTGTGAAACCGGCGTAAGATCCCACCCTCCCTTCAGAGCGCTCTCCATAAACACGCCTCCTCCAAAAGACATGAACAAAGTTTACTTAATGTCTCAAAGCACATAACATTACAATAATAATGAATGTAAACAACTTACAGAGCTCTTGTACTAGCCAAATGCTGCAGATTAATTTCGGCGTTGATAGCGTAGACAGAAACGCAAAAAATTTCCTTAGAACGCCACGGGTTGCCATCTCGTAATTATGGTTTCGACATGGTGTGAACGCAGCATAAGCTTGATGTTTTGGTTCAGGAGGAACGGTAAAAGGCGGCTGCTGTTTGTTTACGGCTCCCGGTCCAACCTGTTCACAACCTTGCATAGCCTTACGGAATGTGCTCTGTGATGTCTGCGTGGGCATCATATCATTGCGCAACGATTGGACAAACATTTTTTGGTCCTGAGACTTCTACAGAAGATATATGTACATTTTTAAATATTTAGACCACTTATTTTATTGATTGCTTTTAGGATTTGAAGAGAGTTTTTTTTAACCAGTATAACAAAAAATTGCCTACCCTACCTTTAATGTATTACAATAAAGAATGCAGATTTATATGCCGTTGTTATAGAAGTTGGTTTTAAACTCTTAATGTTTATCTCTACATCAAATACATTTTCCACAGATCATTCCGGGAGTTTGTGGATGGATTTAACTGTGATCCTTGCCATCCAGAGTGTCGACCAGTCAACGGCTCTGCCTCCTGTACAGGCCGAGTAAGAAGCAAATTCAAAATGCAAAAAATTCTCAGTTTTTTTTTAATTTTGTCACCAAAAATATAAATAATTCATTATTTACTCACCTTTATGTCGTTTCAAACCTGTACGACTTTCTTTCTGTGGAACACAAAAGGAGAAGTTTATTTGAATGTTGTTCACGCTGCTGTTTTCCATACAGTGAAAGAAGAATTAACAAAAATACACAATGTCAACTTTATTGTGATTTTTAGTACATCATTGATACATTGATAAAAGATAAACGCAGTTCCTTAGTTCCAAGAAGTGGTACAAAAACAAAACTTTTTTTTTCCTTGTGTCTTTCATGGAAGAAAGCAAGTAATACAAGGTACATTTTTAAGTTACATTTTTACATTGAAGAAGCCATATATCGCCCTTTTACAAAGTCTTGATTTTGTTTCTCTACTAGAATAGGTTTTTTAATGCTTTAATAATAATTTTCAAAAACACATTAATTTTCACCTATTTTACATAATTGCAGCACCTAACTATAAACTAAACTACTTTGTTTAGTTTACACACTTAAGAAAGTTGAACATGTAAAGCAAGCATAATTAGGTCCCCTTTAAGGTTTTAACTGTTTCTTGTGCAGGGTCCAGATCAGTGTAAGGAGTGTATGCACTTTCAAGATGGAGACGTGTGTGTTGAGCGCTGTCCCAGTGGGGTGAAAGAGGACCAGCACACAGTGTGGAAATACTCCAATGCTACGAGACACTGTCTGCCCTGTGAGACCAACTGCAGCGTCTCGTAAGTCCTTCAATGAGTTCATGGATTGTAATCCCACTTTTTATATCAGGTCATGAGCAAAAAATTTTTGTTTTGTATTTAATGGCAGGTGTCCATTGGATGATAGGGGGTGCCCGATCCAACAGAAAACTGGGTAAGACGTTATCAAATGTGGATGTATGCAGAAGCAAGTATCACTTATACTGCTCATACTTAGGGTTAGGGGTTTGACCAAACCTATAATCTCAAGTTTTAAACTGCGTAACCTGCAACTTGTGAATCCTCAAATGTGTATTTTTAAGTGAGAGGTGGACTGTTAATTTTTTAAGTGATTGAAATTATGCTATTCGTCTGGTGGGCATTAAAACAAGGCAGAAAAATGTATTTACTTAAAAAGAGGGACTTAAGAAAAATCTAGCGATCTGAATATAATAGGTCCTGTTTACACATGCTATTAGGGTTTCATGAAATGTGGGGTGGGCTATTTAGACTTGGCAAACACCACAAACAATTCTAGTTATTAATCATAGCTATAGAGTAAAGCTTTAACTATAGACTGCACAGTCCTGCTTAAATCTAATTGTTTGTTATGAAAATCCTGTAGGCCTGGGACAACAGTCGCAATCACAATTGGTGGAGTGTTTCTCTTTATCATTTTGCTGGCGCTACTGGTGTTTTACATGCGACGACAGAAACACCAGAAAAAGAAAGAAATCATGAGGAGAACTCTACAGGAACATGAGGTCAGAATTCTGCAGAGTGTTTCATTTGCATGTAGAATTTGTTTTCAATCTTTATTTTAATACGCTTTCATAACTGAGTCTAAAAGGAGCATTTATTGATACTAAGAGGCATAAATCTAATTTTGAACCTGTGCAACTTTCTTATGTTGGCTAGATGCATTAGGGTTTGTCTGCCAACATTTACACATCTATTCTTTGTTGAAAATCAGCTGATTTTGAAATTGATGTTAGCATGTTGCAAGCTATCAACTTATTCTTCTAATAAGCATACAAATACATAGCACGTGCAAATAATGGGTAGGATAGTGCATTTTAATTAGAATTTGATTTTTTTGGTACTAGATCAGTTTTTTTAAAATAATTTATATTTTACAAAATATTTACATTTGA
This sequence comes from Chrosomus eos, assembly GCA_036326025.1. Taxonomy (NCBI): domain Eukaryota; kingdom Metazoa; phylum Chordata; class Actinopteri; order Cypriniformes; family Leuciscidae; genus Chrosomus; species Chrosomus eos. Next base: position 9,669,722 of record CM070830.1, on the reverse strand, counting down.
AGTTAATATTTCAATAATTTAACAACATATTAACATGTTCATGGTTTTCTGATGTTGGTCAATTGTCACATGACATGCAAATAAATACATAAAAGTATTTCATAGTTTTTAAGTGTTTTATTTTGTCTTTGTAGCTGGACTTGCACCTGAGACCTGCGTTTGAATAGTGCGCACTCTCTGTAGGCATGTTCACATTAACAGATAATGAGTTGCCATGAGAACAACTGACATCTCTATATTTTCATTCAGATTACATAAACAGAGAATATTTGTTTTTGTTTTAAATTAGATAATTTAATAGTAGAGACTTAAATTATTATAAAGATGTATTGCTCTTGCCTGTGTGACTAGTATTCGCTGAGTTTTGTTTAAGTTTAAAGACGTGCTGCAGAAAAAAAGTTCACGGAGACGGAGAGGCAGAAAGCATACCCTGTTTATTTTCTTTATTTTACAAAAGCACAATGTTTTGTTTCGATTGTAAGTGGACACATAAAAAAGTTGACATTTCACATATTTACATACAAACGTATGACCATACATGACAAAGTATTTTAAGTCTATTTTGCTGCTCAGTGAAAAAATCCAGCAAAACGTGCCGGCGCGTTTGTAGACCCCAGAGGGTTAATTGTGATTAAAAATATATGCTCACTCACATCAAGACGCCGCTACGGTGATGGAGTCCATGCAGGAGGAGCATCGTTTGGCACGGAGCTGTTTGGAGAAGCCCATTTCCAGTGATGCCGGTAACGCGTTACTTAGTAACGCGTTACTCTAATTTGACCACTTTTTTCAGTAACGAGTAATCTAACGCGTTACTATTTCAAAACCAGTAATCAGATTAAAGTTACTTATCCAAGTCACTGTGCGTTACTATTTTTGTCATTTTCCTTAGTAAAAATATATATTTATTTCTTCTTGCATCTCGGCGAGTGTGCGCGACAAGTCACGTTTTCAGCATGAGGTTCACGTCACGTGTACGTACCACGCAGTGACACAAACGTAAACAACAATGGAGGGAGGAGAGAGATGCGCTTTTTCTAGCTGGAAATACAGTCACTATTTTGAGTTTGTGTCTGTCAGCTAAAGATGGCAACATTAAGGTCCGTTGTAACTCTGTGCTGGTGGCGACAAAGTGTTATCTACCTACAGAAACACTTCGTCGAATTTGAAAAAACATATGGAGTCGCAGCACCGCACTGTCAAACTTACGCCCGTTTCACACATACTTGTCTCCGTCTGCAGTGCATATTTTTTCCCGTACCCATGTTAACAGGTTAGAGCTTTCACACTGCACGCGGGTGCGGTCCGTCGATCCGTTCCAGGTGCGTGAGTATACAGCAGTGCAGAGATCGTTTCCGCACCTAGTCTATTTTTGCTGTGCTGCACCGTGCTGAATTAAAGTGTCAGCGCATTGTTCACATTAAAATAGACATAGATTGACAAGAAATTGTATTAATTTCATCATATACGCAAAATTACAGTTAACGTGTTCTACAGTTACTAAATTACAGGGTCAAGAAAAACAAAAAAAAACAATATATATTTTATAAAAACAAGTATTTATATTAAGTGAAGTCAAGAAAGACTGTTTTTTCAGGAAATAGTTTTTAAGTTCAACTTTAAATGTCAGGAGATAGATTGTTGATATTACTGTTAAAAATACACTTCCAATAAAGTGAGTGTTGGCAAAACCGGTTGTCATTTTTATGTTGAGGTGGCGGGGGTGTTGTCGGCAACTGCTGAATGTAACTAATAAAAGTAACTTGTAAAGTAACTTAGTTACTTTTAAAATCAAGTAACTTGTAAAGTAACTTAGTTACTTTTAAAATCAAGTAACTTGTAAAGTAACTTAGTTACTTTTTCAAAGTAACTGTGGCAACACTGCCCATTTCCACCTCCATTGCATTGGAGAAGCAATTTATCTTTCATTTATTTATGTAAAATTTATTTAAATGCTAATATACGCTATCTTGCTCATTTTAATACTCGCAATTCCGCTTCCTGACTCGCTACATTTCTTCTCTTCTTCTTTTCTTGATTAATGGCGGATTAGTTTTAGGGTTTAGTTACCCTTTAAAGTGAACTCAAACCTCTTTTTACTTGTTATAGTGTCTCATTCCACATCACTTTCACACTCAACAGATTTTGCGTCTGCAGAGTGCCTATGGCAGCAAACTAGGTTGTGGAACTGAGTCTATTTTTCCTAAACATACAGTAAATAAGAACTAATAATAAGAGTAAAATATAGGAAAGTCTGCTAGACTTTGCGCTGTTCCTGGCCCCTTTAATTGTAGCGAATATCAGTTGGTCATGCTAATGCATGCAGTCTGTTTGGTTTGACTACTTCACATTTAGTTTTGTAGTCTTATGGCATCTCAATTTTCCCTGAAGCTGGTGGAGCCACTGACCCCGAGCGGAGCGATGCCGAACCAGGCTCAGATGCGTATTCTCAAGGAGACAGAGCTGAAGAAACTCAGAGTGCTGGGCTCTGGAGCCTTCGGCACAGTCTATAAGGTCAGACACCGCACACAGTAAGAAAAGAGTTGCCCTTTTACCCTTCCTCGTGTTGTTTTTTAGCTGGCACATGCAGTCTTGGAAATGTGACTAGCATTCTGCCATCTTTGCTCATAAGTAAAAAATTTTAGCCTGTCACCTGAGCTGCTGGAAAATGACTTCGTAGACTGGCGGTTCATGTTTTTCTACATCAAGTGTTCCCAAACTTTTTTGTCAGCCCTTAGATGTAAAAATATTTACTTGAAGAAATATTTCAATAATTTAAAGAGACATTTGCATTTTTCACAGTTCTCTGATGTAAGTCTACGGTCACATGACATGCAAGAAAACAGATAGAATATTTAATCTTTTTTTAAGTAAGTGTTTGATTTTGACTTTGTACCTGGACTTCTAAAGCGGACTCATACTTCTTTATAGTTGTGATAGTGTCTTAGACTAGTCCACATCACCTTTTTAGGAACCCAATCAAATTAAATATTCACTTTATTAATAGTTATTATAATTATTATCATTATAATGATGAAGACAGAAAAATATTACTATGATAAATTACAGTGGTACCCGCTGCCTTTTATTTGATAACCGCATTAAGCTATATCAAGATTATTGCACAGCCCCATTTATTTATTTACAACGTACATTTGATATATTTATTAGCTTTTCATTACCTCATGAGCCCCTTGCTAACCCTGTTTGGGAAATCCTGTTCTACATTATTGTTCTTAATGTAGTTTAATCCTATTCATGCAGAGTTTATCTCATCTCACCAGGGTATATGGGCTCCTGATGGGGAGAACGTCAAGATCCCAGTGGCCATCAAAGTTTTGCGTGAGAACACCTCGCCCAAAGCAAACAAAGAAATCTTGGATGTGAGTGTGTTGCTTACATTCCTATATTTTGTTGCAATATTAATTTCCTGTTATAAAAATTCAGAAGACTCTTCTTCCTAATGATGTAAGTATTTATTTTGTATGTGGATATGTGTGACTTTTAAAGTGTTTTATCTATATGCTATCCACAGGAGGCATATGTGATGGCGGGTGTAGCGAGCCCACATGTGTGCCGCTTGCTAGGCATCTGTCTGACATCAACAGTTCAGCTGGTTACTCAGCTCATGCCATACGGATGCTTGTTGGACTATGTCAAAGAAAACACGGACCGAATCGGCTCTCACTACCTCCTCAGCTGGTGTGTACAGATTGCGAAGGTAAGACATCTACAGAATGTGACATACACTGATGGTGGGAGACTTTGTTGCATGTTGTTGCAGTTTAGTGTTTCACACAGGATTTTTTGAGACTATTACATTTCTTTACTTACAAGAGTTTTTATTTTAGAGGAAAACAGATTACAAATGTGTCTCAGAAATCTAGTGAGATGCAAATAAAGTATAATTGGTGCATGTTAAACACATGGAGATATTGAGTTTGATCACTGTGAAACGAAATGCTGAAAACACAGGATCATAAGCTGCTCACTAGAACACAGTTCTGCGCTTCACTCTGAAACATGCAATGCAACAGACTATATACTTTTGCAATTTTGCAATTAAATAAGCACACAAAGCCTGATCTCGATTTCGATTTTAATTGGATTAAAAGATGCTTTGCTAAAGCAATGCTGCAAAACAATGTTAGAGATCTTTTATGTTATGAGAAGTGTAAAAATACACAGTCTAGGTAATTATAGGGAAACATTGCAGTTACTCACTTTAGGACTTTTCACACTGCGCTTTAACCCAGGTTATGGTTCTTCTAAAGCTTTCTTTTAACCCTGGATAAAGAAATATTCCACAATTGTAATTTAGAAGCGGGCTAATCAATGAAACTGACATTAACCCTTAATTAGGAACCTTAAATGCAGGGTTTAGGAATGTACAATGTGAAATGTCAGTTTATGAATACCCAGGATTAATTGTTAACCCCAGGTAAATTATGAAAATTAAAATTCTGTCATGACAGCTGAGATTGGCATTGTAATGGATGTGATTATGCTAACGCTGCTGCTCCTGTTGATTATTGCTGCTGCTGCTGCTGCAGAGCAAGTATAGAGACTTGGTACTGCCAATACATTCACAGACTTGCTGCTGTGAGCAAGTAAGACATGCTACTGCTACACATATAACATACATGAAGTAACCCCCATAACAGGTGGAGGGTTTCTAAAAGCGTGCTGCAGACTGCTAGCAGCAAACAATGCCATGTATTTGAATGTTGAGCAGCAAGCACATTGGCTGCTGATGCCACAGCAACCAATCAGCTGTGCTATGTGGATAATGATATGATCGCTAAGAAATTGAGTCAGCCTGCACCATCTAGAGTTTAATGACAGAACTTTGTATTTATGCAAATTATGATATTATACTTAAATTATAAATTATATAGTGTGAAACATGAAGCAAGATAACACAGGATTCCATTTACCCGGGGTTTAGAATGACCCAGGGTTAACTATCACTATTCACTATTGTATTAGCTATCCCCTAGCCACTTGTGCTCATGTTCTCATGTCTGGTTCTTTGTGTGCCCAGGGAATGAGTTACCTTGAAGAGGTGAGGCTGGTTCACAGAGACCTCGCTGCTAGGAATGTTCTAGTCAAAAACCCAAACCATGTGAAGATTACAGACTTTGGGCTTGCCAGACTGCTGGACATAGATGAGAAGGAGTACCACGCTGATGGGGGAAAGGTGTGTGTTTTACATGTTGCTTTGGTTGAAACTGATTTGGAAACAGAGTGTGGATAAATCTACTTACTGTATGTATTGAGAATAAGTTTATGTGTGTGTTGACTAGGTGCCAATCAAATGGATGGCGCTGGAGTCCATATTACACAGGAAGTTTACTCACCAAAGTGATGTATGGAGCTACGGTCAGTATCTGCATGGGTTTATAGTTGCTCTGCTGTAATTGATAACCCTCTTGTTTAAAATAACCTTTGAGGCTTGGCTCTTTCCATCTCAGGTGTGACTGTATGGGAGTTGATGACCTTTGGCATGAAGCCATATGACCTCATACCAGCGCGGGACATTCCAGAACTACTGGAGGGGGAGACAGACTCCCCCAGCCGCTTATCTGTACCACGGACGTCTACATGATCATGGTCAATTGTTAGTGTTCATTTCTAATGATGCATTTGCATAGTCATTTGAATGCTTAATTGATTCAAATATGTATCTCAAACGTTAAAATTGAGTCTGACTATCAAAAAAAGTATCATCTTTCAGTTTACACTTTCCCCAAAAAGTGTACAGTAAATACTGTGGTACTTTCAGTACATTGCTGTTGGTTGTTTGATAGATTGTCTTGACACAGTAACTTCTTCTGTGACTTCTGCATAGTGAATTTAGCTTGTTTTACAAACGAGAGACAAATCAAAATGATTTTCTGTGGCAATCAACTAGATGTCACAGCAGCTGTCCATGGGGATTCATTTGTATTGAATATGTAGAGGACTTTTTTGACCATATGACCATATGCCAGGTTGGATGATCGATCCTGACAGTCGACCGCGATTCAAGGACCTGGTGGAGGATTTTACCATGATGTCACGTGATCCCCCACGTTTTGTAGTCATCCAAGTGCGTAAATGTATATTAAAAAAATTCATGATGAACTTGTAAGGAATAGTATAGGGCTGCATCTGTCAACTACATTGATAAGCAATTAAATATAATCTGTTTGTAGTTACAAATATTCTATTTCTTCGTAAAAATTTGATTTATAAAAGTATTGTGAAAGTTCATTAACTTCCTGTGCCCCAAAATGGGAATATGTGTAAGAATATAACAACAAAATATAAATAAATATGGGAAATTACAATGTTTCTCTACTTTAAAGTGCCAATGTTCTCGTGCATAGTGCAAACTGAGCAATTATGAGATATGTTGTCAACCATTTACATTATTGAGTTTATCAATGAGTTGTTGCAGCCCTAAAATAATATATTCCTAGTAATTTTTGACAGATATGCAGAGATCATGCCATTTCTGTTTTTTTCCTGCTTTTTTCAGAATGACGATCAGATGAGTCTGTCAAGTCCTGTTGACAGTGAGTTCTTCCGCAGGCTGATGGCAGAGGAGGGGGGGAATGTGAAGGAGTTACTGGATGCAGAAGAATACCTGGTGCCTCAGCCTGGCGGCATCTTCAGCTCACAAGGAGAAATAAGAGCCAATGGACCCAGCAGACACCACTCTCACCGGGTCAGAGATGATTACTATATGCTACTATGCTACTATAATGGTTGTCCCATTTTAAAAATCATGTAACTTTTTTTGTTTTTCATCTTTAGAGTACAGACCAAGGTTTAGAGGTGGATGGTATGCCAAGTGGGAGGGATTTGTACTCCTCCGTCAGCACACTGGGGCAGAGTCAGTACCCAACTCTTCCTGTGCAATCAACAGCCAATGCCATGTGGTCTGGGACACAGTACCCAACTTTAGTACGGAGCATATCACACCTTTCCGCTGGAGGCCAATCGGACTCTGTGTTTCTGGACGGTTACGTGGAGGACAACGGCCCTCCATCCAGTCCTGGTCGTTATTCTAAAGACCCCACCGTCCCCAATGGCATAGATGGAGAGCAGGAGACCTGGAGAGCTGGAGCGGATGGCTCTATTGGCTTCCTTTCAAACACACTGCCACGTGGAGCGCACACACAACCTGGTGAGTGAAACATATCATTTGCAGTAAAGGCAACCCATTTTACTACTGGAATGTGACACATTTCTGGTTGAAATGGTATTTGGCAATTTTTTTATGATGTCATCCAAAAGGAAGAGTATTTTCCAAGGCAGATCAAGTTTTGATGAAATATGACAAAGACAATATATGTCTTTGCAGTCAAGACTCTCTGGTGACGCATTCAGGACGCTCACCTGGTGACGCTCACGTTCTTCTGCCTCTACTTTTGAGGACAACAGAGTCACATCTCCAAATCCAATCAACATCTGTTCCCCGCCCTTAACTTTTTCTTTTTCAATAATCCATACGTCACAATACAGAAGAAAAGATCTTTTGTTATTTTGGTTTCATCACAAGCTGGGATATGAGAGTGTATTGCAACACTGAGAACATGTTAACCAATAGCCAAATAGCAGTTTTAGACATTATAAAAATGTCCATGGTGCCACATTTACATTTATTTTCTTCATATTTCCGTGCTATGGTGCTAGCAATACAAAGTTTCAAATATCGTCCAGAATAGTACAAGCTAGAACAGGGATGGATTAAAGGGGTCATCGGATGCCCATTTTCCCCAAGTTGGTATGATTGTTTAGGGTTTTCATGTAAATTTTGTAACATGCTTTGGTTCAAATTCCTCAATGGTTGTGTAAAACAACACCCTTTTTACCTCCTCAAAAACAGCTCTGTTCACAGCGACCCGTTTCGGTGCATGTATCTTTAAAAGATAATGAGTAACTGCTCACCCCGCCCCTCTCTTCCATGTGGTGTCGACACACATGGGGTGGCCTTGGCGGACAGTATACAAATGGCTGAGGGCGGATATATGCTAATACGGGACAGTCCGTTAGTGGTCGTGGGCGGAGCATATTGCTCAGAAAATCCAAACGGCTTAATTATTGAAAGTGTTTCGACTTTTTTTGAGGATTAAAAAAAAGGAGTGAATTTTTTTTTCATTGTATGGTGGTTGTGTCCACACACTGCAAAGACACATTCATGCAAACAATATAAAAGAGAATTTTGCATCCGATGACCCCTTTAAGAAAAAGTGAAATCATAGAAGTTTTTTGAGGGGGAACTAATATTTTAGGTAACAATAATATATTGGTATATATTTGGTACCAATACATTGTGATAGATTTGGTACCAATATATATTGTGCAATATTAGCTAACAATTATAAATTATTATCTTTATATTGAATATCTTGTTTTCCTTGTAAATACAACATATTAAGTAAAAGTTGCCAAATCCATTTCACACTGATTTTATCACTTTTAACACCATGATTTCAACTCAATATCTTGAAATGTTTTCTTTGTTCTCAGAGTATGTGAACCAGGACGTCCCATCAGAGCGTCCCAGCACGCTTCCACGCAAAGCGAGCGAGAGGAGAGTAATTAACGGTCTTTGTACCGGGAACAGTGTGGAGAATCCAGAGTACCTGGTGCCTTTGGGCAGCATCCCACCCACTTCTCCAGCCTTCGACAACCCATACTATCATGATATCGCAGCTAAAGCTAAGGCAGTCGCCAGAGCGTCCATAAACGGAGGTACGAATCACAGGCAGCCCAATGGCTATATGACCCCCACAGCAGAAAACCCAGAATACCTGGGCTTAGCAGAGACATGGAGTGGTCAAATGGAGTACACTTGAGAGGAATCATTCGGTACAGTTTGTGTGCAAGCGTGTGGAGATGAATGTTTTGGTGAGGTTGTGTGCGTGAGCGAACGAGTGAGCAAAAGACGTATTTTGTGAAGGACGTTCCCAATGGGAATGATTTCTAATGGCTTTCTATTGAATTACAACAAAAACCTATGTAGCATTCTGTGGAGTTTGAACTTAATGATGGATGCATTTCCATTCTTTGCCAAAAATCAGCTTTTTTTGCATCTGACAAAAACATGGTGTGTTTTTCAAGACTGCTTTAACACTGGATGATGTCTGTGGATATATGTAATACACTAAGGATTTTCATTTGAATTTTGACTTTTGGTCATCTCGCAAAAACTTTTTTTCCTGGAGGTTCAATTCAATTCCAAGCCAGGACCAGTACACACTGCTTTACAGAGCGCTGCGTGAGAGCCGGACACAATCAAAGCTGCTCTGTTCTGTGTGTAAAGGCCCTGGGTGAGCAGCTACAGTGCCAGTGAATGAAAGACTTACATTATTGCCGTACCAAACGGATGTGGTGTGTTCAGACAGCCATGCAACTGGCTCTGAAGATTCATCAACATTTCTTATCTGTGGTATATCCAGGTTTTCACATTTGTTTGGGTATTTTTTTAAATTCCTTATGTTTGAGCAGTGACTATCTTCATTACATGATGGGTAACAGTTTTACAGACGTATGTAGAGCAAGAGGTGAATCTCAAATATTGTCCAGGTCATATTGCCCCCTGAATTGAAATATTGCACATAAAGAAAAACCTAATACCTATGTTAAGATTTTCTGCTCAAAATCACACTTTATATAGGTGTACCGTAGTGATTCAGGACAAGACAAAAACACGGTTTGGAAAATGGATTCATGATGTACTCGCTTATTATATACAATTTGTAAATTTTGAACACAAAAATGACTGACTGCAGCTTTAAGCAGAGATATTGGTCAAAAGTGACAGTAGACTTGTACTTTGCGGAAGATTTGTATTTCAAATAAATGCTGTTATTTTGAACATTCTTGTCATCCAAAAAAATCATGGAAAATGTGTCACGGTTTCCAGCAAATCAGCATATTAGAATGATTTCTAAAGAATCATGAGACTCCGAAGAATGCTGAAAATTTAGCTTTGCCATCAGAGGAATCAATTACATTTTTAAATATATTAGAAAACAGTTCTTTTAAATTGTTAGAATATTTCACAATATTACTTTTTTTACTGTATTTTGGATCAAATAAAAGCAGCCTTAGTGAGCATAAGTTGACCCTAAACTTTTATAAACGTTTGAACTTTTGATGCATATATACACTATATAACGTCAAAAGTCTTACTGATACTGGTAAAATTCATTTGCTTTAAGCAAAAATATGATTTATTTTCATTCCTTTTCATTTTCGATTGAAATATGACCTGGACAGAGAGATTCATTCAAGGTGAAAAACGTTTATCTCCTTGTATATTTTTATTGTTATCTAACCGAGTTGCTCCTGTGCAGTGATTTATACAATTTGGTATTAATTGATGTGAAGGGGCCCTTATTATCAGACTGGCTGGTTTATTTGTAAAAAAAAAAAAAATTGCAAGCAAGAGAGAAAATGATTTTAGATCATTATGCAGTAATTTTGAAATCAATGTTTAATGTGATCATTCATGTTCATGATGTCTATTATTATTATTTTATAAGGACTTTTTTAAGGCACGACTCCTTCTACTCATTTAAATTTGCCTCACATATACGCAGAAAGACGGCTAACACTAAACACAGTGTTGTGGAGTAAATACTTCACGTTTAAGAATGTGGTCTAATTTCCATATATTAGCAGCTGTGGCTTCTGGGTGGACGAACGCCCGTTCAATGCCTCCATTATTCCAAATTACAACGTGTGCCTTTTGTTATACCCGACTCCAGGTCCAGTTAATAGTTCACTTCTTTGAGGAAAGAAGTGTATGTTTTGTCCTTGCCGTGTCAATACGCATTCTGTGGTGCCATTGCATACATTATGCAGTCCTTTTCACTAAAACCACATCTAAAATTCCAGATGTTTTAAAAAATGTTGTCGATTTTTCTGATTATGAAGTGAGAAATTTTGCTTTGGGAGTGTGTGAATCGGCAGTCACAGATGATGAACTGTGAGTGAAGTGATAGAGTGATATTATGTGTGCTAATGGCACTCCAGTGCGTTTCCACGTCAGCCCAAACAATGGCAGGATTGTGTTTCAGAATAAGGATGGGGGAAAACGCTTTGTTGAATTTCTGCCTTCTCTATGCATAGCCAACACAGTCTACTGAGCTTTTTGGTCCAGGCTATTGGTCCAGTTGACAAATTAAGATAAATCAAAATAAAATCTGTTCGGGCATCTTGAGAACCCAATATAAGTTTAGGGTCAGACTATCTTTTCACTAGTTTTTTGACCAACACAGGATATTATGGAAGTTTCTGCCACAAGCCATGTTTCCATCCACTTGTCAATCGAATAATCTGAAGTTCGGTAAAAAACCTCATGCGAATAAAGCTGGTGAAAGTGTGTTTCCATCAAACGGCTTTAAAGCGGATAAAAACCTGTGCGTAATGATGAGACCGAACGTATTTCATTTGAGTCGATATTCATGAAATTCAATCGAATTTTACTGTTTCCATAAGGCATTTATCATTCGATATCATTTAATGTGGATAAAAACGTGTGGATGGAAACATAGCTACAGAATAAAAGTTAAAAAAGGTCATTGCGACTTTATCTCAAAATTCAGATGTTTTTTCTCATAATTGCCAGTTTATATCTCTCAATTCGGACTTTAGCTCGCTATTGCACAAAAGAAAGATTTGTGAGATAGAAACCAGGAATTGCAAGAAAAAAAGAGATATAAACTCACAATTCTGACTATTTTCCTACTATTTAATTCTACGGAGCACCTAAAGGGACATGAAGATGGGGAGGAAATAATATTTGGCTATGATTATGTTTTGCATTCCCCCGAGACACTTTGCGTTCACTCGCAAGGAACACAAAAGTTTTGCTAGAGAATCCAAAAGGTTTTGCGAAAGAACGCGCATTTTCTCAGAGGGACGCAAACATTTTGCAAGCGAACACAAAGTTTCTCGAGAGAACGCAAAGCATTGACATTATTTTTTCTCCCATCTCATTTTTTTCCCCACCACCATGTCCCATGGACTCCGAACAATTCTGACTTTATTTCTCACAATTGTTTTTGTCTCAGAATTGTGAGATGCAAACTTGGAATTGCAAGAAAAAAAGTCAGAATTGTGAGATATAAACTCAACCTTTTTCATCAAAATTCTAACCTTTTTACAATTGCAAGTTTCTTTCTCACAATTCGGACATAACTCGGCATAATTCAGAATTATTTTCAGAGAAAAAAGTGTATTGTACATAAAAAATTAAAAAATTAAAAATTGCGATTAAAAAGTCACAATTGTCTTTTATATTTTTCTATGTATTATATATCCTATTGAATAGGATATCTTTCCTGTCTATAAAATATATTCTTTAAGCAATTTTGTTTGATGCCACTTCTGAAATAAGACATTTCCCCTTTGACCTGTCCATTCTTTTAGTTGCCTTTCGTGGGAATGCGATTCTATTCTTGCATGTTTACTTTATTACTCTTCCCTAGATGCGTAAGATGTAAATTCCTGCATTAACAGTTAAGGCTGGACTACACTACATAACTTTTCAAATCTGAACATTTTCAAACACTAGACATCACACACTTGCTGCCCTTGTAAATGGCTACAGTCAGAGAAAAACTCTGCATCATACACTAAACGCCTGAGGATCACACACTACCAGACTCCATTCTAAACACGACAAACTGCAGAAACATGTGACTTGTTGCTAGGAAACACATGACAAACAAAAAACAATGTGTTCTATGTATTCTCCGACTGCACAAAATCAAAGTCTGAAGCTAAAAAATCATACCCTACACGTTCTTCTGTGAAATATCTAAACTTTTTCAGACGGCAAATCGAGGCAAAAAATTGTACGAAGGTTGTGTAGTGTATTCCAGGCCTAAGTCAGAAAGTTTGACAATGGAATTAGACAACAATTTGAGTTTTAGTTTCAGGGCCCATTTGTAATGCCATAAACCAACATTGATGCCAACCGAAATTATTTCAGGATCCAATGATATATAAAGTCTATGCAAGCACACTGAAGGAATTGTAAAATCTGTTATTGCCTTGATTTTAACGAAAATATACATTCTGAATGTTTAATATTGAATGTTGTAGCTACTTTTTATATGCATATTTAACCAGATCTGTTAGTGGTTGAATGGTAATTGTTGACTTGAGTTTGATGTAATTTTGCTTTTCTTCTTGTGAGCCAACAAATTTAATTGTAAATATACTGTATAATAATCGACTGTATGCACTGTGATCTGTACACTCAACTTTGAGAACTCTAATGGTACTAGTGTGCAAAAATCATCTTAGATATTTTTTAACAGTGCTTCTGGGTAACCAGACTAGTGCCAAGTGGCTTATTTTAACTAAATTTGGTAAAAAGTTACTTGATGCCTAGTATTAGGGCGAACAATCATCTGCTCTTTCTGTTATTCTACAAAACAAAAGTATGTTGTGAGAAAATAAAAAGAAATTAAATCAGAGAAAACTCCAATTCATGTGATTTCATGGGATCTAAAGCACCAATCCATCTTCATTTATGTAATTTTGACATTTGGCTGAGGAATATTAGGAAGTATGACTGGACGCCCCACAAAGGTTACGAAGCATAACCTATTCCTACTTTTGTTTGTGTTATAAATATTCTTAGTGAGAAGATTAATGTTCATATGTCAGGAATACATATAAATTATCCTTTGTTACTGTTGATTTTTACCATGAAAGGGGTCATTTTATGAACTTTTTAATTTAAATTGTTTATATATAGATAAATATACATAAGTTAGATATTCCATGAAAACATGCTGTATCAGAACTTTTCTGACTTTTCATCTTACAATTCTGATTTTTTTAATCTTACAATTCTGACTTTTTTCTTGCAAATTTCAGGTTATCATCTCACAAATCTGACTTTTCTCAGAATTTTGAGATACAAACTCACAATTGCGAGTTTTTATGGAAGCTTGTTTCCACTACGGAAAAAAAAAAGTAAAGATAATTGCAACTTTTTCTTTGCATTGGGAGACCCTACCAGGAGCACCAGACAACACAGCCTCCAGGCTCACAGGGGCACGCAAACTTCTCCACCACGGTGAGGTGATGATTTCCGGAGAGGTGGTTCCAGGAGAGCGGCCAGACTAAGAATGGTTCATAAAGACCCATGATGAAAAAACGAGGTACGCCCAAACGGGTAGTGCGGGTGAACTGGGAAAGTTTGGAGGAGGCCCCTGTCCACGAGATCTTCCACTCACACCTCCGGCGGAGCTTTTCTGGCATCCCTGTGGAGGTTGGGGATATTGAGCCTGAGTGGGCAATGTTCAAAGCTTCTATTGCTGAAGCCGCAGCGGGAGGCTGTGGTCTCAAGGTCTTAGGCCCCATCCACACTACTACGTTTTAGTTTAGAAACGGAGAATTAAAACGAATCCGTTCCGCTGGGATCTCCGTCCACATTAAAACGACTGAAAACGCGGATCACTTGACCATTCACCTACACTGGGCATGCGCGTGCCGGTGTAAACACCATTCCTCAGGAACCACATCTTCATTGATAAAATTATCCAACCATGGCTGGTTCTTCCCGGTTTAACCCAAAACCGACGCTCCATGCACGGTCGATACCGCCGCTGCACACGGCATGGGAATTGTCACAGATCGCTGGAATAATAGCTTGCCTCCGGGCATGTAGGCAGTTAACGTTACAGCATCAGGGAAGGATACGTCATGACTGATGACAACCAATCAGAGAGCCGAGCGCGAACGTCTGCGTCATCGTTTCTAAAGTCCTACGGTTTGTCCCGTCTTCACTAAAACGCCCTCCGGAGATTCAAAACGCAAAACGGGTCTGCAGCGTTTATAAACTTCTCCGTTTTAGGTCTTCGTTTTTGCTGTTTTAGTCTGGACAAGAGGTGCAAACGTAGCAAAAGGTCTCCGTTTCCAAACGAAAACGTAGTAGTGTGGATGGGGCCTTAGGTGCCTCAAGGTGCGGTAACCCTCGAACACTGTGGTGGACACCGGTGGTCGGAAGCCGTGCAGAAGGAGGCCTTCCAGGATTTGTTGTCTCGGAGGACTCCGGAGGCGGTTGCAAGGTACCGACAGGACTGAAGGGCTGCAACCTCTGCTGTGGCAGATGCAAAGCAGCAGGTGTGGGAGAAGTTCAGAGAAGACATGGAGAAGACTTTCGGTCGGCACCAAAGTGCTTCTGGAGAATTGTCTGCCATTTCAGGAGGGGGAAGCGGGGAACCTAAATCCTACTGACACGCCCTCTCTAGTAGAGGCAGAGTTGGAGGCTGATGGGGATTCTCGTAAATTTCCCTGGTGGAAGTAACTGAGGTGCTAAATGCTAAAAGCTTTGGGTGTGGAGGGGCTGTCTTGGACGACACGTCTCTTTAACATTGCGTGGAAGTCGGGTACAGTGCCCAAGGAGTGGCAGACTGGGGTGGTGGTTCCCTTGTTCAAAAAGGGGACCAGAGAGTGTGTGCCAATTACAGGGGCACTTCTCAGCCTCCCTGGTAAAGTCTCCAAGGTGCTGGAAAGGAGGGTTCGGCCGATAGTCGAACCTCGGATTGAAGAGGAACAATTGCGGTTTTCGTCCTGGCCGTGGAACAACGGACCAGCTCTTTACTCTCTCAAGGATCCTGGAGTGGGCATGGGAGTATGCCCATCCAGTCTACATGTGTTTTGTAGATCTGGAGAAGGTGTATGACCGGGCCCCCCGGGAGATACTGTGGGAGTTGCTGCGGGAGTATGGGGTGAGGGGGTCCCTTCTCAGGGCTATCCAATCCCTGTACATCCAAAGCGAGAGCTGTGTCTGAGCACCTCTAAATCTGAGGCCATGGCTCTCAGCAGGAAACCGGTGGAGTGCCAACTCCATGAGTCCTTACCCCAAGTGAAGGAGTTCAAGTACCTCTGGGTCTTGTTCATGAGTGAGGGGAGACTGGAGCAGGAGATTGGCTGGAGAATTGGAGCAGCGGAGGCGGTATTGCACTCGCTTTACCGCACTGTTGTGACGAAAAGAGAGCTGAGCCGTAAGGCAAAGCTCTTGGATCTACCGGTCAATTTTCGTTCCTACCCTCACCTATGGTCATGAAGGCTGGGTCATGACCGAAAGAACGAGATACAAGGTACAAGCGGGTAGAAGCAGCCGAAATGGGTTTCCTCAGGCGGGTGGCTGGTGTCTCCCTTAGAAATAGGGTGAGAAACTCAGCCAATCCGCAAGGAGCTCAGAGTAGATCCGCTGCTCCTTTTCGTCGAAAGGAGCCCGTTGAGGTGGTTTGGGCATCTGGTAAGGATGCCTCCTGGACGCCTCCCTAGGGAGGTGTTCCAGCCACGTCCAGCTGGGAGGAGACCTCGAGGAAGATCCAGGACTAGGTGGAGAGATTATATCTCCACACTGGCGTGAGAACATCTCGGGATCCCCCAGTCAGAGCTGGTTAATGTGGCTCGGGAAAGAGAAGTTTGGGGTCCCCTGCTGGAGCTGCAGCCCCCGCGACCCGCCCCCGGATAAGCGGATGAAGATGGATGGATGGATGCAAGTTTTTCTCACAATTCTGATTTTTTCCCTCACAATTGTTAAATATAAACTCGCAATTGCAAGTTATGTCGGAATTGCGAGTTATAGACTTGCAATTTCAAGTTATAAAATAATCAACTTAATTCTGACTTTTTTTTCTCACAGTTGAGTTCATATCTTGCAATTCTGACTTTTTTTCTCGGAATTTAAAAAGAAAAAAAGTTGCGAGGTGTAAACGCAATTGCGATTTATAAAGTTATAAAGTCAGAATTGCGAGTTAAGTCTGACTTTTTTCTAAGAATTATGAGATATAAACTTGTTGCAAAATGAGTGCATGTTATAAAGTCAGAATTGCAATATAAACTCGCAACTGTGAGAATAAAAGTCAGAATTGCGAGATAAAAAAAAAATTGGTTACCTTTTTATTTTTATTCAGTGGCCTTACTATTATGTGTGGCCTTGTGACATTCAAATGGTAGAATTCATAAACACACGGCCATCTAGGAAGTAGGGAAGTAGAGACTGTTATTCTCTAGGAAGTAGAGACTGTTATTCCTAAACACCAGAAGAAGATAGATAATGTTCATACTAAAGATAAGAGTAAGTTGGGGGAAGTTTGGAAAATGCTGTGCTGTTTGGCTGTATGTCATCAGTTCAGGAAATGTTGTGATCTTATGGAGACAGTGCCACACAGAGGCCAGTAAAGGTCCAGCAGAAACACTTTACTGAAATTATTTTTTATTATAGAAGTGCTTAAAAAAATAAGCTTAAAAAATGCAAAAAACAAACAAACAAATGCAGACAGATTTTAATTGTGCATGCATATGAATTTCTTCTTTTCTATTTTCTTTCTATTTTTAATATTAGAAAGAGCAAATATACTAGCCACTGCCAGACAGAATTTACCACTAAAATATGATGATTTATTTTAAGCCTATATATAAAAATAGGGTCTCAGATGTTAAGATGTTTGATACACTGATTTTCTCCAAATGAGGTGAATCTAGAAAAGAGATTTACCCAGATTTTTGATGGATAGTTACACTTAGCAATAACAATAACTTAGCATTTTTTTATATCTGGTGGCGGGTCTTCAAAGAACAGTCCCAAGAATTATCATATTTTTATTGAACATTGTTTTAATTACATAAAGTAAATACACAGAGTTCAATCCCAGTCATACAGAGACATTCTTTGGTTTGGTTTTTCCAAAGGTTTGTCGACAAGTTTGACTGTATCCTGAGTCACACTGCCTGAAGTACATGACATTGATGTCCATGTACAAAAAAAAAAAATTCTCAAAAAGGTTGCCTTTTTTAAAGCTAAAAGAGGGTTTACGCTGGCTCAAGCTGTTAGTAAATCTGGCCCATTGAAAAGTGAACACACACACACACACACACACACACACACACACACACACACACACACACACACACACACACACACACACACACACACACACACACACACACAGAGCAGTGGGCAGCCATTTTCTGTGGTGCCTGTGGTGTTTGAGATGCTACTCACAACTGTGACTTATGTTGGATTTTGTCCATTAGTGTTTGTTGTGCTTTTGTACTCTGCTGAAAACTCAGTTTGAGTTTTAATGCTAGTTACTAGTGCTAGTTTGGGGCTGTCCTATCTGGTGGGCAGCAACATATGGTTAACCAAGATGATGGAACCGCATGGTCTTCCTAGCATCCACAATACAACATAAGCTGGTGACATCAGCAGGGATTTTATCGATTGAGTTTTGATGTGTGCTCATTGATCTGTTCTGAAAGCTGGTTGATGTCGTGTTGTGATTTTAGCTGACTGGCAAGGAAGGATCAGACATGTGTTTTTGAATGTCTTCTGGGTGTGATGAAGTGTCCAGGTTGCCAGGCAACGAGGGAAAGCGGAGAGACGCACAGAGCAGCGGTGCATCTATAAAAATGGGCTTTAGCGCTGGAGTTGAAACCGCATTCGTTTCTAGTTTATCAGGTTCACAGTCATCTGACGCAGCTCCCATGTGAACGCCACTGGACAGAGAACCCTGGGAATTTGACTTGATCATGGATTCTGGCTGGGTTGAACTCTGGAAACACAGTTTTAAAGATTATGTATTCTTTACATATAGATATTGTTCATTCTTGTAAAACACATAACGTTTACTTCATCTTGTCATTAGCTAACTGTGGATATTGTTTAGCTAAAGGTTAGTATCAGTTAGGATCACGATGGTTTTGGAACAACATGGAGGTGTGAGTAAGAGAGGAAAGGAGAATTTTAACCATTGAAATCAGGGAAAATTAAAAGTTCTGAGAAATTAACCCTTGTGAATGATGCAAACAGAGTTCAATTTCCCTGTACAGCAGCTCTAAAAAGAAAATAGTGTCATTGTTCAGCTGAAGTCAGTTCAGAGTTGATACAGTTCCGTTGTAAAGAACATTAGTTAGTAGTTCAATTATTAGTTAAATTCGGCTATATTAAAGGTGGGGTATGTGATTCTCTTTTTTGTCAATTTTTTCAAAATCACTTGAAATCCTATTCCTAACCTACTTACAGCCAACTGAGTTATAAGCACTGAAATGAAAATGAAACAATTTAATCATCTGTGGAACGGGCAGGACTCGAAAAACTCCAGCCAATCATTTCCAAGACCACCTAGAATCATTGGACAGTAAGTTTGTCAATCAAACGGTCGTACCTTACCCCCCTCCCGCGAATCAGAGACAGCGTTGGAGGAAAGAAGGTAGGACCATTTGAGTTGTGTATTTTCAAAATCTGCCGGTCGTTTTCCAAATCACATACCCCACCTTTAATTAGTTACATTTGGCTATAAAGCAGCTCTGCAAAAACAGTGATGGACGATGACACTGAACTCACTTCAGATAATTAATAACACTATATTCTTTTTAGAGCTGCTGTACAGCCGAAATAAAATGTGTTTCATTGAAACATTGTCCTGTTATTACTGTAAAGCTGCTTTGAAACAATCTTTATTGTATAAAATGCTAAAAAATAAAGGTGACTTGACTTGTGAAAAAGAAGTACACTTGAACATACTTTCAAAAGTATGTAATAGTGTAATTAATAATATATACTTCAGTGCAAACTCCCACACTTTAATATTGTTTTTCTATTGAAACTTGTGTCATATATTTAAATATATGTGCAATTACTTATTTGTAATGAAGAAGAATTTATTATGTTTTAAATATATTAACTTTAAATGTAATATCAAATATAACACACTTGAGTGAAATTACAATCAAGTACTTAAAGGAACACTCCACCGTTTTTTGAAATAGGGCTTATTCACATTCTTTCCTACATTTAGATAGGTGTGCAAATGCATTTTTGTCTCAGTGCATGCATTGTTTTAGTTTGACAAGGTCGGCGCTAGCTTAGCTTAGCACAATGAATGGAATCCTTTGTTGCCAGCTAGCATGTCCTGAGTAAAAGTAATTTTTAAAAAAAACCACGTAATTACTTCTTGTGGCCAGTGTATTCACAACGAGTACAAAATCTGCCGATCTTGGAAGCATTTTTAGTCGATCGAGTTTCCAAAATCAGAGAAAAAAGCCTATTGTGTGTAGTAAGTGGTGTCTAGGGGATGCGGAGGCGCGCGCGCTGTTACAATCACGTATTTTTTGCCGCACACACCTTTGGGCTCATGCAGGACGCGTCGAGTATAAACAAGGCTTAACGCTTTAACCAGCTCAGCCACAGTAACAGCTCATATTAGCCAGCTAAACTTTTACTACCCTGTTAGAAAAAATATATAGTTGCATAGTTTAATGTGGTTCTTCTCCCTCGCTGTATTATGGGTTTGCTATGTGGGGAGAAATGTGCTGGTTACGTTCGTGAGACAATCAGCTGATTACTATTATTATATTATATATTAAGACCCTTGATCCTCACCTGACTATGGCTTTGTAAACTTTATCCATGATGTGGTTTATAATGGACTGTGGTACAGAAACTTGCTTTACTCTGACTATTCTCTGCTGTCTCAGACGACGATGTTTGTCCCGTTTTAGCCACCGTAGCTTCTTCGAAAGGGAGGGGTGAGCAGTGGGCTGAGCCCTTAGTGCAAACTCACAACGGAACCGCTAGATGTCGCTAAAAGTCACACACTGCACCTTTAAGTTTGTTCAGAAACAGTCATGAGAGTCTATGGTAAGTCTCTTTAAGTACATTTAAGTGTCCTTTTATATTTTACTTTTTATTTTGGCCAATAATATTATATCTGCAAGTACAGTTTTTTTTTTTAAATATATATACCGGTATATACTTTTAAGGCATAAAGTAAACAAACAGTGCACATTCAATACAAATTAAGCACACTTCGTTTTCACAAGGGAAGTCTGGGATTGAAAAAAAATAATAATAATAATATTAATATATATATAATATATATATTGGACAGCACTTTTACCTGAATGGTAGTGCTTCTACTGTCCAGTTGAATATTTGTAATGGGGAACATGCTGTGAAGTACCGGCGTGCTGCTTCCATACAGTGTTGCGGGTTCAGGAATGTGGTTGTCAGGTAAAACAGAGCTATATGCTGGAGGCACGGGTGCAATCTGTCTCTGGAGAAGCTGAAGAATCACATTGATGTCTGCTGTCATTCTGGTCTCTAGCCTAAGAGAAAGGGAGCAGAAAACGGCAGTATTTAAGTAGTTATTTGCTGGACATCTTGCCTTAAACCATTCAAATATCAAGTTATGTGACACGTGAGAATCAGTGGCGAGAACCAAGAGCTTGACAGCCCCTGGTCGCTGTATGTGTCAATGTAACAAAGAGAGTAGTTTGGGACTTGGTTACTGTAGCAGGCTGAGCCAGAGCATGTTAGTCGCTGTGGGACCATGGCTGATGAATAGGAAAATGTAACCCGTCTGATTCTACACGCACCGCTGCGAGCGGGATTCGAACCAGCATTTCTGGCACGGGAAGCAGGCATGCTAGCAAGAGTGCTAAAGACTGCAGCCTGTAGCGTCAGTTGCTAGTGCGCCTCCTAAAGCAAGGTGAATGAGGTTTACTTGCATAGCTCTTACTACAAAAAGACATGCAGCTTGAGAAATGCAAGCTAAAAATCGCTGTACCTTTAAAGATTAAACAGGTCATGAACATGTTAAAGTGAACGGGGCATTGCGATGCTACACGCTACAATGGACTTTTCAGTGCTATACAGCATCATCATGCACCCATACAGAAAGACAAATGTACCAGTTTATAATGCTTGCTTTGATGTGTCCAGTGTAGACAGCCTCTAAACATTTTGGTGCATCATATAAAAAAATGTGCCCGGTGCAGATACATTGGTTCCCAGATAGCACACGTACGTCTGCAACATGTCTGTTAAAGATCACTTCATCTGGAAAGCATCTGCTGTTTACTAACATCTGATTTAAGATATCATATTTAAGATCATAAACATAAACATCTTAAAGACATTTTCTAAACATCTATTTGACATCTGACAGAAAACGTCCTATAGATGTATTGCAGATGTGCAAACACTCTAAAGAATACATCTTCCAGATGTAAACACGCACATTAAATAGAGGACTTGGGTTGGGTTTATTATAAGCGAGACGCTCACGTTCGCTGTACAGAGTGTTAAGTCTACTCAATTGCTTACTCATGATAAATAGCAACACAGCTACAATTATTCCTAATGTTGGAGCTTTTATTGAAAGTTGCCTACTTTTACTTGTTGAGACATGCCTTCAGAAGCACCGCTAGAGCTTTGTTTGACTTGGAGGAGGCGCCACGTGCAAGGTTGTTCGAAAATATGCTTTATTTCTGTAATTCCACTGTAAAGTGCTCTAGTGTAGCAGAAACTACGTACTTCAGCCTTAACTGTTCCTATAAGATGCATCACATACCTCATAAGCTGATTCTGCAGGAGCTCCAGTCTGGAGTCAAGTTCACTGGGATGATGATCTGCAAAGAGTGGTGGAGGACATGAGGTCCAGACAGAGGGGAGGCACTGAGACTTTTCAGCAAAATGAGCTGCCTGGTGGTCAGTCCAGTAATGGTACAATCCAGATGGAGGAGGAGCTTGTGTTAGGAGGAGATATTGAATAATAACAAATCCAACAATTCAAGAAAAACATTCATAATTACAATGTCATTTAAAGGTCAAGTTTGGACGAACGTTTAGGAGGCAGTGTATAAGCGTGATTGACATAACTTGGTCGTATTTATTATTTAACGTGCAAAAATTTCGAATGAGAATTTCGGACTTTTAGGACCTTTAGCATCACCCTCGTTCCCTTGATAAAAACCCAATAGGATTTTTCCATCGGCTTTTGGATTATTTCAGAAAATAAGCTCTGTGATAAACAAAGTTTATGATACTTAAACATTTTATTCATCATAATAGTCTTCACAAATGAAAACAACTTTTATAAATTTTGAAGCATAAATAGAGCCAGCAGCCATATCACCAAGACTGGTTGCCCACTGAAGCTAAGCAGGGCTGAGCCTGGTTGGTACCTGGATGGGAGACCTTCTGAGAAAACCAGGTTGCTGCTGGAAGAGGTGTTAGTGAGGCCAGTAGGGGGCGCTCACCCTGTGGTCTGCGTGGGTCCTAACGCCCCAGTATAGTGATGGGGACACTATACTGCCAAAAAGCATCGTCCTTCGGATGAGACGTTAAACCGAGGTCCAGACTCTCTGTGGTCATAAAAAATCCAAGGATGTCCTTTAATAAAGAGTAGGAGTGTAACCCCGGCATCCTGGCCAAATTTGCCCCATGGTCTCTGTCCATCATGGCCTCCTAATCATCCCCATATACTGATTGGCTTCATCACTGTCTCCTCTCCGTCAGTAAGCTGGTGTGTGTTGAGCGTTCTGGCGCAATATGGCTGCCGTCGCATCATCCATGTGGATGCTGCACATTGGTGGTGGTTGAGGATATTCCCCCTTCCATGTAAAGCGCTTTGAGGTCCCAGAAAAAGCGCTATATAAATCTAACAAATTATTATTATTATTATAGAATGTCCAGAAACAAAAAACTAAACCTATGCTTTAAACAAACTACACCATGCTCGCACGACTTTAACGAGTGAGTAGATGAGTTTTCCTGTTCGGGGTGATGACGTTTAATGTTCCCGACAACCTCTGTAGACTGTAGTCCTACTTAACCACTTGTTAGCAACCACCTTTTTCAAGACAAGTAAAAGCTTAAAATACAGTAATACTCCCTTATGATTTTTTTAATGTCATAGAATAAGAGTTGAGCTTCTAATATCTTGAGCTTCTGTTAACCACAGAGCTTATTTCAGTCATTTAACCAAAAACCTCATTCCAAAAATCCACTAACTTCAAGAAAATGGAACTGGAAGTGCTAAAATGCTACCCGTTTCCGGGTTTTGGCCTACGAATATATGTCATCCCTAACAGCACTCTATGGTTTGGCTTCAGGACCCAGATTTTACATTTTTGTAATGCTGTATCTACACCTATAAGATATCAGTATAAAGTCCAATAAATTTTGTATGTATACCCACCCAACTGCCCCATGTCCATGCCAGGCTCTCTGCTGATCCCAGAGGCACCACTCGCTGGTATTAGTCTCACAACAGGAGAGGGGTAGTCCAGATGGTCCGCCTCAGAGGTATACAGCTCACAATGGCTGATGGGAGACTTGCTGAGGCTTTCACTGGACTGCGATGTGGAGCTTGCACAGCTGCACAGCTCCTCCCAGTGCATGTGAGCAGTTAGAGAATGGTGATGACCCAGCGCCGAACACGTCCGAGATGGGTATGAGTCATTCTGGTCCATTCCATCTAGAATAGCAAGACAAGAGCAATAAAAAAAAAGAAGTGTACTTTCACAATATATTTGCTAAATTTGTATTCATACAGTAGGTTTTTTTTTAGTTAGATGATTAAAATATATATTTTTTTACACAATCTACAAAATTATTCTCTTGTCTTCTGACTTCTGTCAATAGTCAAATGTCTGGCTCTGAAATGAGGGTAGATGTGAATGGTGAACTGTAAATTAAATCATTCTGAAATATGTCAAGTTTAAGTTTGTTTGCTACAGGTAAAACATTTTTACTTTTCAAAATGAAGACTTCTGGAAACAACTTCACAATATTAAGTCTCAATGGGTATTTTAGTGTGTGTTTGTGAGTTACCCACCTGGCCGGTTGCGCCTGTCTATTGAGTTTTGTCTGTGTCGTATTCGGCTTTCATGGTAACCGCAGTCCAAATTTTCACTTTCCATCATCTGTTCAGCCTGATTACATACCAATTAAAACAATGATTACTGTACAGAGAGGATTTGTCTCAATGTTTTAGATTCATTTATATTATATTAATAATGTGTTATGCGTTTTGGAAAAAGTAGCATACTTTTTAAAAGCGTAATTATTACAGAAATAATATACTATAAAAAGAATAGACTTATGTGCAAAATGAATGTGATGTTTTTGGACAGTTACCGTAATTGCATGTTAATTGTAATTAAATCAAAATGCTTTATAGTTTAAATTTATATTAAATGCAATTAGCTGAACTATAGAGTGCTTTTACACTCAAGTAGGACTAAATGACATCTTTATGGCCTGGTTTCACAGACAGGGCTTCGATTAAAAAACATTACTTATGTGCATCTTGAGACAAAACAGTCACTGAAAGACATGCCAGTGCAAGTTGCTTTTAGTTAAAACAGTTAAAACATGCATTTTAGTCTGGGACTAGCTTAAGCTTTGTCTGAAACCAGGCATGTAATTTACTTCTATTGGCTTTGAAATATGGTAATGTATTTGTCATGTATTTAAATATATTTGCAATCGCAAAGTTGCAATGTACTACATTTAAAATATATTAACTTTAAAAGTTGAATCAAATAAAACACTAAAAGATTATTAACACATGACTTAAAAGTAGTGTAATCTAAGTAAACATGCACATTCAGTAATTTTTTAAGTATTACGCGCACTTCTTTTTCACAAGACATAAAATAATTGTGCTTATTATTTCTGTCATAATAATGACTTCAAATCCATCACTCAAACTGTAAAGAAATTTAGAAAATTGGTTTGAATCCATCCTATATTCTCAATTCATTCATTTTTAACTGTGAATGCTAAATTTATCAATGTTATATATTTACTTTTGTGAGAAATTTATTTTATTAACATATATTTTATTAACAATTAATCAAATTAATAATGATATCCTTGGAAGATAAATGTTTATGCTTTCTGCCTTCTTTTCCCCCCCTCTGTACTCAATAACCAGTGAGGTGTATGTATAAATGTGTTTAGGACGTTGAGTTTACACACGTCTCGTAGGTTAAAGGTGATTTCTAGTTTCCTCCAAAAGCTCTCTCCAAAAGCAGGGTACATGTCCAGCACCTCTATAAGGTCGTCTCTTTGGATACGGTGAAGGTCACAGTAGGTAAGTGCAGTAACATCAGCATTACAGCGACCAGGATCTGCATACAGATTTATGGGCTCGCCAAAGACGTCGTTCTTTCCTGTACATGAAAAAGGAAGTAGTTTTTATTATCTCAAACCACCAATGGATCAGAAAGCTGTTTGCTCATGTGTACTATTAATCTCACCCAGTATGGCCAGCACAGTGTTATGTTGCGACACTTGAATAGAACCTCGGGAGATGAAGTGGAGAGCTTTGAGCATGTCGCCGTGATGATAGAGGGCGTCTCCAGGTGGGGAGTGGGTGGTTTTAAAGCGCATGGCGAGAGCTCTCAGACACGCTTTACTTGCCCCACGAAACGCTTTACAGCTCTGCAGCAGACTACGGTTCAGATGCAGGCAAATGTCAGCTTGCAAACACTCTGGAAAACCTCGCAGGACCTATAAATAGAAAATAAGCGGTAGGATTGGGTTTTATTATATAGATTAACCTATACAGGAGTAGAAAACAATGATATTTGGGCTATTGATTCCAGCTCAGTATAACCTACTCCATTCATATTAATGCCATTGGTGTAGGACCAGGCATGTTGGAAATATTCCTCCAGTCTCTGCCTCAGATCTCCAGGTATCTGATGGAAGCGGATGAACTCTTTAACCCGTAGCAACTGAGTGTGATAGCGTGTTGTTCCAGAATAAAGCCTCTGAATTATTGCTGAGACATTCCCAAATATGCTGGCATACATGAGAGCTAAAAGAAAAAGTCAGTAGGAGAATATTTAGTCAACAGAGCCAATTTTTTTTTTACATTAAGCAAAGGTAAGTTATAAGGGTTATTAAAGGTGCAGTAAGCAATTTCAGAGAAATCCTGTTGAAAACTTAAATGAACCCAAACAAACTATTTTGTGGATATTTGCTAGGTGTCTGTTATGTGAGTGTACTGAAAAAAGGATTATGTTTGTATATAG
This sequence comes from Chrosomus eos, assembly GCA_036326025.1. Taxonomy (NCBI): domain Eukaryota; kingdom Metazoa; phylum Chordata; class Actinopteri; order Cypriniformes; family Leuciscidae; genus Chrosomus; species Chrosomus eos. The sequence goes on along the minus strand of CM070830.1, from coordinate 9,642,854 downwards.
TCCTGGCTGTGAAAATAGGATCGAACTGAACAAAACACTCATGTAAGCCAATTGTGCTTCTGAAGGGGAAGGAGGAAGAGTGAGCAAGTGGGACAGTTCTAAGGCTGTGTTTAAAGGCCCATTGAAATGTCTTGAAACGTGCAGGATTATTCAATGTGGTGACGTGATTTTCACTGAAAAAGGAAGATAGGGAGGGGCATATCTAACAGATTCTCTCCTTTTTTACATTTTTTAAAAACCCACCTTAAAACATATCTTTTTGCTTTTGTTTACCTGACTCTATGATCTGACTTTTATGTATGTACTTCTATCTATAATGTTATCCATCTCAGTTTATTTGTATTGTTTCTGTCATGTTTCTATGTCATGTTTATTTGTACTTTATTGTAAAGCGACCTTGAGTTTTCTGAAAGTTTCTATATAAAATAAACATATTATTATTACTTTATTATTAAAATAGCCAATAGTGTTTTGTTTATATTACAGCTCGACCAGAGCCAGCAAAACCGCAAGATCTCGAGATGCGTCTTTTAAAAGTTTAACTTATTTTAACTGGCTTAATCATTCCCTATACCCTATATAGTGCACTATGTGCCATTCACCATGTAAATAATAGTAAATGTGTGAACAAGTGACCAATTTTACCTACAGCTTCAGTGTCTATTTGGGGGCGGGACGCTGTCGATTCTAGAGAGAATTTGATTGGACAGAAAATCTGATGAGAAGCTGAAGTGCAGTGTGATGTCACCAAAACCATTGATCCATATTGGCGGAAGTGAGAGACTGTAAGTCTTGAAAGATTATATCTTCTAAATGCAAATTTTGTCATTGTTTTGGATCACACTGGCTTATAGATAACAGTAAGACTAACATATTCATACCAAAAGCCAAAAAACTTTTGATTTCATGGAAACTTTAAGTTGAATTTTTTTCTTGTGGGAAGGCCTGAAAACGGACGCAGAGGTTTCTTTGGTTTCTGCTCGATATGAGTAATATTGGTTTTTGCTGTTTCATGTAAATGAGATCCAGTGTGCAGTTGTTGTTGAATCACAGCTGATTCATCCATACTTAAGCAAGCTGGCTAGTTGCCTGTGTTGCATAGCGTGTTCGTTATTTTTTGGGGCGGAGCAATGAAGGGAGGGTTGTGTTTCTTTTAAGTAGGGGTGTGTTTGCTTGGGTGTCGATTTCAAATATCAACAGTGTTTCTCAGAAATTGCTTACTGCAACTTTAACCAAAACTGAAACTAAAAGTAAAACCATAAACATCAGGCATATAGCATTTTCCCACGTCATATACAGTCCCAATGTGCTTAAAAGCTAAAGGACTAAGACTAAAAATAGCAAGTGTTTCAATATTTTACTGACAGATGAAAATATCTGCCAATCTTTCAAGAGAATTGTTCAGATCCCCCATAACTCTGGTTACACTCTTAAGAATAAAGGTTCCAAAAGAAGCAGCAATGTAATTTAAAAAAAAAAGGGGGTTCCCAAAATAACAATTCAAGGAACAGATCTTACAAGATCCATTTCTTACAAGATTTTTTTTTTTAATCTGAACTTTTTTTTATAATCTGTAGAACTTGTGCAATGGAAAGGTTCCATGGGTGTTTAAGGTTCTTCATGGAAACATATATGCCAATTAAGACATTTTATAAAGTGTAGTTCACCAACATTAGCTTTTTAGGTCTAAATGTATCTAGCCAAGTAGTCTAAAGAAGGGATTGTAGAAGTGTTCAGGACAGTGGGACAGAAATGGCATATTTCAGTGTCGAATAAAGAGCTTTTTATAGTTACTTACAGCCAATGAGCATGACACAGATTGAGAAAAGCTTCTCAGAGTTGGTGTTTGGAGAGACGTTCCCAAAGCCCACACTGGTCAGACTACTGATGGTGAAATAGAGTGCAGTGATGTATTTATCCTGATTTGAGGGTCCTGAGCTGGCATCGCTGTCGTTGTAATGCTTTCCCAGTTGATCGGCCAGGTTATCCAGCCAACCTGTCTTCATGTAAGGTCTCTCCACATGGCCAATGGCATACCAGATACAAGCCAACCAATGAGCAATCAGCAAAAAGGTGCACATGAGCAAGAAGAGGACCGCAGCTCCATACTCTGAGTATCGATCTAATTTTCTGGCCACACGGACCAACCGCAGCAGACGAGCTGTCTTCAACAGACCAATGAGAGTGGCTGTCGTCTGCAAATTGGATGATAGGAGGTCAAAGAAAGAATAGTGAGCATCATGACACAAATAGTGAGTTCCAGTCTGATATCCCTAGCGAAACCGAAATACTTTTAAAATGAGTGCCTATTACAGAAATAATATACTTTAAAAGAAGTTAAGTTAACTTTAACTAAAAGAAGTTAACTACACTGAATGTAATAGTTTCAGGGCATTGAGTTGAAATTTAGTTTGTTTAGTATATATTTAGTTTGTAAATGTAATATTGAATAATACACTACTGTTAAAATTATAATCAAGTACTTTACATGTGCTTTGGTATGTTAATCATAACATGAAAATAAGTACTTCTTTACAACAACAAAAAAAATTTAAAAGGAAAAGTATTTCATTTGACATTATTATAAAAGTGCACTTTTTAAAAGTGTACTTAAAGTGTGTTAAGGAACAATCATGAAAGTGTACTTTGTGCCTTTTATTTTTATTAAATATTTTATAAATATATATATAAATATATTTTTATAAATATTTTAATATTATATACATTTTTATTAAATATGCTTTTAAAATTTGAAGTACACTAAAAGTGCACATTTAGTACAATTAAGTGTCTTTTTTATTAAGCAAAATTAATACATTTTAATATATGTTTATATTTATATTTAACTTTATTTAACTTATAAGTTAAATAATGGGAGTGGATGTGACTGTGTGTGTTTCACCAACAGTTTAATGTTGCTATTTCTACAAATATCCTCTTTTCAATTAAAATATGTTTACTATACAAATTCATGGCAACAGGATTGACACTTTAAGATCGACTACTGAAAATCAAAACATTAGATAAAACACAAAGTGATAAAGATCACATTTTAATTTTTCCTTGAAGGGTTCACTTCTTGAAAAGTTAATGTGATTATAATGATTATGATACATTTAAAAAATATATATACTTCATCAAAATGTGCTAAAGTTACAAGTGACATTCTGGGAAATGTCTGTATTAAGATTGATATGAAAAAGTACATAATCTATTCAATTTTAAAGTAATATTTTACACAAATGTAGATGAGGCACATAACTGGCACTTGTTCTCTTTAATCATCTCGTCTTGATCGACCTATGGGAATGGCATCAGTACCTGACTTCTGCAGAAGCATCCAATTGCACCAAGTCTGGCTTGAGAGATAGAGGAGTGCGTGCCCAATGCCAGGTAAGGGCACTTACCAAAGTGCATAAAGCAGCACCTCCACACGTTACATTTCCTCAGTTGACATTCGCTTCTCACAACCTCTGGATTATTTTCTTACAGCTCGTTGGATTTTTTCAGACGTTCTCATTTGTCTTCAGGAGGACATATTGCTCAGATCAGCCTCCGCTGGGCGTCGTCTTGCTCTTCATTACAGCTGTGTCATCCTGCAAGCCGGCCACGCTGCACGTTACATTAGGCTGTCTGCCTTTTTATCTCAGTCGTTCCCTCTGTCACGCCTGCGAACTGTTTGGATTTTAATACCCATTTCAATGGTGCTCTCCAAATCTGCAGCTTCCTCCGACGATAGCCTGTCTGCCTGCCTGGCCGAGTGTGGCGTCCTCATCGCCGCTAGGGATTCTCATCCTTATAACTATAAGCGTGGTCTGCATGGGCGTCAAGGACACGGAGGAGGCTCTGAAATTCACCAAAAATTGTAACCACTGCCTGAAGCGTCCCAAGAAACTCCGGCGCCGCAGGCATAAGGTGGCCGCTACTCAAAAGTGTGGATTTCTAACATTCGGATTCTGACGGAGGAAACGGCAGTGACATCACGCACCCAGGGGACTTAAGCTTTGAGTTGGGCTGACAAAGGGAAGTCTAACTTCCTTGAGGACATCTTAACGGGTGAACCCTCATTTGCAAACGGACGAGGATAACGCAGGCATCCTTGATGGCTCGGAGGACGAGGAGGCTATCCCGCCTTCTGTCACTCCTCAGGCTCACGTGTCTGCTGCTCAACCCCAATCCGTCCTCAATACTGAATGGCAGGCATTACAAAGTGCCACTGGAGAGGGTGAGGGACCTCTACGATGGGAAACTCCTGGGACCGCCTCCCGACCCCATATAAAGCACAGCTGGAAGGACCTGCTCGACCTCGCGGGTCTCCAGGTGAAAATCATGACGGCCCTCGACAGCTTCCGTAACCCGAACTTGCACTTTGATGGGAGCTCTCTTACTCTCACTCTGGTTGATGTGTGTGTCTTTTCACCCACCTCCTTTCTCCTCAACGGAGGATCAGTGAAATTAAAGTGAAAGTGACACGTGATGGCCAAGTATGGTAACCCATACTTGGAATTTGACTTCTGCATATAACCCATCCAAGTAAGTGCACACACATTAGGAGCAGAGTAGTGAGTAGTGAACACACACACACTGCAAACGTGGATACACACACCCGGAGCAGCGGGCAGCCTTGAGTGGCGCCCGGGGAGTGATTGGGGGTTAGATGCCTTGCTCAAGGACACCTCAGTCATATTCCTGCTGGTACTGGAATCGAACCAGCAACCTTTCGGTCACCAGTCCAACATTAGGCCATGACTGCCCCCGGGTCATGAGGTCAGAGGACCTCATCATAACATAAAAGACGTGCCTTGCGGGTTTCCTTAGACAGGACCAGCTCTTTCAGGAGAAGCGACCAGCTTTTCATCTCTTGCTACTTTGTGACGTGTTCATGCACCGCCTTTCCAGGTGACCCTCCTCTGGCTTTCAGGGCCTCGCTGTGAGTGTATTGGGCAACCGGGGAGCTGTCCATATCTCCCATAGGTGGATCTCGGACACAAGATGATGAAAGAGAACAATAGGTTACTGCTCGTAACCCCAGTTCTCTGAAACATCGAGTGGAGAGATCCACCAAGCTTTCCCCGCTTGCTGCACAAGAAGCGAATATGCTCACTGAGGAAAGGTAGCGCTCTTATCTGTCAAGCCAGACTTGGTGCAATTGGATGATTCTGCAGAGGTCAGATACAGATGCCCTTCCCATAGGCGGATCTCTTGTTTTGAATGATGTTGATATAAAAATTACTGCTTTGAAATATCCCTTATACATTTATATCTACTGTTTTCTAGATTTATTCTACAAAACGTTCTTAAAAAGATAACAAAACACATCACTGTGACTTATCGGTATCACAAATAAGACACAAATAAAACATTCAGTAGAAGTTATTCATACCTCATCTGATCCAGATCTGAACATGAGCAGATCAAACGGAATTGCGGCCACCATGTCAATGAAAAACCAGCCTTTGATATAATGGATAGCGATGCGCTTGGGATGGGTCACCACCTCATTATTATGATTCACGTACGTCGTCCTGAAGGTAATCACAATGTCTATGATGAACAGAACGTCCACTATCACGTCTACAACATTTAAAGGGTTACAGGTGTAACCACAGGTGTGTCTCCTCTCTTCCTCAAGCTCATTGAGGAGGAAAGCAGCAGAGTATGGAGTAAAGACGGCTGTGTAGAGCACTAGGAGGAGGATGATCCAGTCCCACATGGCTTTGAAAGGACTGTAGTGCAACATGATCCACTTGTGGACGTCTGGAGCCTGGAGCTTGTACTCGGGCAAGACATCAGCACCAAGAGACAGTACCTGTGGATGGAAAGAGATGATCAGTTTTAGCAAGAATGTCCAACAAATGGAAGTCAGGCGCTTTTGCTCAAAGCTAAACAAGAAATAATAAGATAGGATTTCACTGAGCCTCAAGTGATGTTTTAAAATGAATATTTTGGGTTGATTGCAAGCTAGTCACCATAAAAAAGTCTCCATTTTTATGGAATATTAGTGTTTATCCTTGGTCCGACTCTGTTCTTATTATACATGTTACCCTTGGGGTCCATTTTTAAGCAGCATAATATTAATTATCACTTGTATGCTGATGATTTACAACTGTACTTTCCTTTGGAGTGTGGTGGCAGTACATATTTAGCTAATTTTTATAAGTGCTTGACTGAGGTAAAGGGATGGCTAGCAAATAATTTTTTACAATTAAATGAGGATAAGACTGAGTTTATTATGTTTGGGAACAAAGAGCTTGGGAATGGTCTTCCTGGAAATTATGGACTATTGTCTAACAACATGCATGTTAATGTGAAGAACCTTGGAGTATTTTTCGATTCTGAAATACGCTTTGATCGTCAAGTTAACAGCATGGTGAAATCTTTTTTTCAGTTGACAAAATTGTCTAAACTGAAACCCATCCTTTCATACAAGGACTTGGAGATTGTTTTGCATCCCTTTGTTTCAACCCGGTTAGACTATTGTAATGCTCTTTATCTAGGCATAAGTGAATCGCTGGTTACTAGTCTTCAGTGTGTCCAAAATGCTGCAGCGAGATTCTTACAAATACCAGAAAATGGGATCACATAACACCTGTATTGATATCCCTTCTCTGGCTACCTGTTAAATACAGAATACAATACAAGGTGTGTTAATGTTTGTTTTTAAAGGATTGCATGATCGAGCTCCTGCGTATATAAAGGACATGTTAATCCCTTATCAGTCTCAACGTCACCTACGCTCCTCACCGTCCCACGGTCCCGCTTGAGGCGTAGTGTAGATCACGCCTTTTCTGTTGCAGCTCCTACCCTTTGGAATGTGTTGCCATTATCTTTAAAATCCTCGTCAAGCATGGATATATTTAAAAAGGACTTTATTTTATCAAGCTTTTGGTGTTTGATTAGGACTGAGAACTGTGAGTGATTTGTTGTTTGATTTTCTTGGTGTCATGTTTTGATGTTATTTTATGTTTCTATGTATTTTAGAGTTATTTACTACTTATGGACAGCACTTTGGTCCATTTTAATGGTTTTGAAAGTGCTTTATAAATAAAAATTTGAGTTTATCATAAATTATTTATCCAGAAATTATTCTTGCAGCAGCATCTTTTTCTCTTTTTTGATGATGTGTTTACTGGGGTGAGGGAGGGAAAACCTGTCACTCACATGAGCAAACCACAACCATCCAACAATCCACTCAATTCCCGATGGAAAAAATCAAGTCCCATCCTAATTTTTTTTCTCGTCCGAGAAGCTTCACTCAGATATACTTCCAAACTTGACAGCTTGTCTCTCTCAGCTTGGTCATTTGTGGTGTTTGGCTCTAGGCTTTGAAATGCTGCTTTGGAACATTATGTTTTGTGAAATAAACAGTGGTCCAATGGGCACAGCCACCCCCCCCAAAAAACAAAAAACTCTGGCCACCCCACTGGCCTGCCCAATTCGCCAATACCATGCTTATTGTTTAGATTTAATGGTCACCATGATTTTGCCAAATAAGACATGTTCCTGGATCAACATAATTTATTGATCCTGGAACATTTCTTTCCAAAAAAATTGTCCTAACCCTATCCCTAAACCTAAACCTACCCATAACATATCCCTAAAATGATGTGAATAACACTGATGTAGAAGCACCAAACCCTGTGTGAAAGGTTTGTGTTTTCTTTGGAAATAAAAAGAGGAAATGACGGGAGAATTAGGGAAAAAGGCACTCAGAATTTGGGCAGACTGATACATTAAGGTTTCGTTAAATAATCAAAACAATATGTGGTGTGAGACCCTATATCTTCAACAACATGATGATACTCTACAGTTTCAGAACAGGGGCCACAGGGGTTATGGATTTTTGCCATGGCAAAGAGCCATTTCTCTTGCATTAAAGGTTCATGTGTCTGTCCTAACGATCTTTCCACGAGTGGTTTTTGGCCACATTGTTTTCCATGTGCGAACTGCTTTTATTATTCAGACATCAACTATCAAGTGCTCGACTATTTTGAGAGTGAGAGTATCTGAATATGTTGTACAGCAGCACAATAGCCAGAAGTTTTTACAAAAATAGTTTCAATATCAAGATCTTCATCTAAGATATAAAGCAAGCCCAACAATGCATCCTACCTGCGTGAACTTCTCTGTCACGTACTGTGTGCGCTCCTTCACCTTTGGCGAAACAAGCTCAATGTTGCAGTCACAGTGTGCCGTGGAGTGATTGGATCGACGCAAATTAAGATTGAATGAAGAGAATCGGTTTAAAGCTTTCATCCGCTCAGACCTGGAGGTAGAGTCCCACAAACTTGTCTTTAAGCCTTTATGATAAAAGAAAAAAAATGGATTGAATTCAGAGCAGTGATTTAATGGATGACATTTTACTAAACACACACCACACACACACACACACACACACACACACACACACACACACACACACACACACACACACACACACACACACACACACACACACACACACACACATACATTTATAATATATATTACATATTTATAAATCTATATATATATATTATATATAAACAGAAATACATAATTTTATTTATAAATTATTTTAAAATGTTTTATAAATATCAATTAAATATATTTTTAAACACTTAATTTAAAATATATTTTATATAAATTGAATTTATATTATATACAATTCAAAGAAAGATAATGCCCCCAATATTACATTTTGATACATAAATCTTTTATAAAGAACTATATTAAAATGTAAGAACAAGTCAGGTTTAAAATGAGTTCGGTCAGGAGACAAAATTAACAAGATGTCCTGATCTTGGAAGGATTTGATGAGATGATAGATGTTCTTAGACATTAGTATCTTAGAAAATCTAAGCACAAGTTTAAAAAAAATTAATAACATCTGCAGCACAACAGAATATGAGATTTTTTTTTCTCAGGAAGAACATCTGAGAAGCAGGAGACTACATTTGACTTTTAATTTCATTGGTGTCAAGAAAAAACATTTAAGATATTAAGTGATTTTTTCTTAGTGATTTTATTTTCTATAGATATGAAATGACCTATAGCCACAAACATTTTTTTTAATTATTAAAGCTGTAACCAGGCTACTCCTCTTAACAAACGAAAATCTACTTACTACTGTCTTGTAACCAGAGTAGTTGCTGTTTGTCCCAAATAGTGTTAACTTCATATTAAATAATAATAGGACCCTCTTGAAAATGAGATGATGCATCTCAATAGGCTATCTTTACTAATAAATTCAATTCAATTTAATAATAGAACAATAAAATCATCCACTGATGAAAGTAAATTCTGTATCAGAAACTCCTGGTATCCAGAGAAGTAGCTTCATGTGAACATCCATCCAGAAAAAAATAGCAAAATCTTCTGATGCAAATCTTTGCCTAAATGAAAGTTTTTATGTCCATTTATTGGAATGACAAGCAGATTTTCTATTTGTGTGGTTTTTTTTGTTTTTTTGCTATGAGTTTTCAAAACATACCTAAAATCAGTTGTAAATCCTTCAAAGAAACAGTGTCTTCACGAGTGGAAGCTCCTCCTACGTCACTGTTGGGGTCTCCGTTCTACATCTGACCTTAACCGAGAGACACTCCGCTGTACAGTAAAGTTATATAATAAACTCTCTCTTACCGTGGAAGTGCTGCATTTTGTCAGTTCTCGCCGTTACCCGCCAGGGCAGTCTGTTACAGACCCAGCTTCATATGGTACATAATCCACATGCCCTTCCTGTACAAACACATTGAAATCTCTGATAGGGTCGTCCTCTCGTGACTCGACCCAGAACATCGACAAACAAACCCTCACATGGACAAAAACCTGTCAGCGTGAACCAGTCAGCTGCATTCTGCGGCAGCGGCTACTCTCAAACAAATCAATCACATCACAATCAAACAAGTTCATGAAGGCACAATTATTTCTTATTGGCGTTTTCAGACTCTGTTGAATCAACAGAGTGCTTTTGCCTTCAGGACCAACCTCTTACCAGAAAAAAATGAATATGCGAATGGGAAGAGACTCAGTGTTGGGTCAATATTCACATCACATATAGATTGAACTCTAGGCCTTGATGGGGCTTTACATTGACCTATTGATAATTCATCAGGATTTCTATCACTAAAGACAGGAAGTGGCCTTGATCAGTGAAACAGGATTTTCTGAGAACTGACTGGCCATGATTTGGGTTACGCACAGGACGCCAAGTCTGTATTACTACTGTATATGCATATTTATTGCTATATTCATACTTATGTCTGATAATGAGGTCCCAAACAAAGGCCATTAATTATGACACAAAGTCTGATATCTTCTTAGATGGAAGAACTTAAGTTTCGTTCAAGTTCTCCAGGGAATTTCGTATTTATGACATCTGGGGTGTCACTTACATCAATTCATAGTAGTAATACATCGGACAACTTTCGCCTCTGAAACAGTGAATACAGATATTTGACAGCTACAGAACAATACAGTGTCTGTCGAGGAACTAAACCCATAACTAGAAAGGCCAAATATTATAAGAATAAACTGTCAAATGATTAAAAAGAAAAGTGAATTTTATTTTCAGTCCTTCCTGTGTCATTTTTGCCCCCAGCCACGATTAATTCCTGCCCCTGATTCTCACTGTTCAATAAACATTTGCATAGAGCAGCTTTGTTTTTCCTTTTTTTCAGATTCTGGGAAAAAGTCATTGCAAGTTGCCTTTCTATCTCTTTTTATACAAAAAAATATTTTCCGAAATTCAATTGTGATTAGTGCCTAATCTTAACTTATAACAAAATTTTTATGATCACAACATTCAGAATATAATACTACTCAAAATGATACACATCTATGACTAATATGTCTTCTTTATTGCCATGATGAACATAAATCAACAAGGTCAATCAAGCATCACACAATAAATCCAAGTAAAGTCCAATCAAATTTGGCCAAATAGGTAATTTTGTTCCAGTTGCTCTTAAGGAACGTAGAGCATTCATTAGTCCATCTATCTGTGACTTACAGTACGGTGAACACTAGCTCTGTGTGTGGATGTTGTCCCATACCCGGACCACATCAGGGCAGTCATTGACAGCCTCCAGCAGGGTGAACGCTGTCTCTAGCTGAGTCTGAGTCAGGAGAGAGGGGGTGTGAGGGACAAACTCCAGTCCGGCTGACAGTGTGTGAACGCCCAGACTTTCTAGAGCATTCCGCACAGCCTTCATAGACGTCATGTCACAGACAAACTGAAAGGGAAAGATGGTTATTAATAATTGATACATTTTCTCCTGACAAATTCTACACAACCCTCTAACTACTGGCAATATATAAACAGGAGGTATACAGTATACTCTTCACTGAAATAAAAATCTCTGAATATTCAAATAATCCCCGGCCTCGACTCAATGGGTCAGCTGTAGTAAACTACTCTACACAATGGCAAGTGGAATTATTGGTTTAATTCAGCCATACATGTTTGAACCAGTAACTGATTAGCCCCTTTCACACAGCACTTTGGACCCGGCAAATTGCCGGCAAATTGCCAGAACGCCTTCTGTGTGAACGCAAACACGACCCGGGATTGATGCCGGGACCGATCCTGGGTTGAGGACCTAGTAACATTGCCGTGTTCAGACCCGGAACGCGCGCTGTGTGAACAAAAGCCAGAACTAATGCCGTAAGGGGTGTGTAATAGTGATGACGCATGTGCCATCGCGCGACTCTGTTGCTCTTAGAAGAAAGTTTGTGTTCGTCATCTACAAAGAAACTTAAGAAAGAACGAAAAAATGTCTGCAAACTGGAAAGAAGCAGATACAGGAGCTCCTCACAATCCGCGCTGAAGGTGCGATCGTTCGCCAGCTCTGTGGAAAGGTGCGCGCGTGCACATGTTTTCGACGCGTACTTTACACCTCTCATCCTGACGTCACGCGGCTTTCCGGGACATTAACGGGTTGTGTGTGAACGCACTCACAGATCCCGGCAAATCACTGGCAGTGTGAATGAACCGAAATCAAACAATCCCGGGACAAATGCCGGGTCACATTATCCGTGTATTTTCCGGAATCTCTGTGTGAAAGGGGCTATTCAGAAGAAGAAGAGGAAGAGTGAATTATACAGGGTTGTCTATGTATCAGAATGGTAATGCGTATTATGACTGACTAGTTTTTATAAATTTATATGAAAATAATGTGTTGGACATTTTTGTGATTTACAGCAAAAATAAAATCTTACTTAATGGCTGTTAATTATTTTGACAGTATTATTGAATTATTATGAATAAAAAATATATATAATTGTTAATTGTTTCTTGACTGATCAGATATACTTAATTAAACCGTGCATTCCACATTTCAGGGAGTAAATAAGCATAATAAGTCAATTTGTTATAAAACTACAACTTCGTTTGTTTTGTGACTGTTGTAATTAATAAATGATCAAACTCCTCTTCCTGTAAATCCATCCTTTTGTGGCATGTTTGCCAAGGAAATTCAAATTCGAATTTGAAGGAAGATTTAAATGCTTCAATTCTGAATTTTGTCCAATCCAGTTAAGAGAGAGTGCTCAGACCTGTAGTATGGGTCTCTCCTCCTCATCCTCGGTCTCCTGCACATCTTCAGCTCCTGCCTCAATGGCCAGTTCTAGAGCTTTCTCAGAGGAGATCCCATCTCTGGATGCTGCCACAATACCTTTCCTGTCAAAGTTACGGCGCGCTCCATCAGACAGCGCCCCGCTGTGGACAAACAGAGAAAAGCTGTAGATTTAGTTGTGCTTGTACTTCTTTGCCGAGTTACCACACTAAAATGCATGTTTGAGCTGTTTTAACTGAAACCAACTCGCAATCTTAAGATATGTCAGTGCTATTGATTTGTCTCAAGATGCACATCAGTAATGTTTTTTTTCTAAGGCATGTTTATAAAAGCTAGTTTAATGTCCTTACTGAACTAAGGCCTAATCCTGGCTTAATCTAAGCCCTGTTTGTAAAACCTGTTTCATATACCTACTTATATCTTATTATCTTCCCAACTCATTAGTACTAACCCATGTTTCTTCATGATATGTTTGAGTTCATTGTGGGATCGATTGTTGTTGTCAGTCAAAACCTCAATGAGTAGCGTGCATCCGCCCGGTCCTGTGGCCTCATAAAGATACTGTACTCCTGGCTTTGACTTCTATTATACATTAAAAAAGACAAAAGAGTTCCAGTTAATGCTAACATTTCATCAATGCATGATTAACTGAAAAGAAAATTCTAGAGCATTTTTGAAAGATTTTATTTTCTAGCAATTGCTGTATGGAAACAAACAGAACGGTATGTAGGTGAGTAAATCATGACTGACAGATTTGTAATTTTTGGCCAAACTATTTATTTAAATCTTGTTAAAACCTCATTCTTAATCATCCCATTTATATAAAAACTTATTTTTATGTTTTTCAAAGTCTCTTATGCTCATTACGGCTTCATTTATTTGATCAAAAATACAGTAAAAACAGTAATATTATAACAATTTAAAATAACTGTTTTCCTTTTTAATATATTTTTAAAATGCAATTTATTCCTCAGATGGCAATGCTGAATTTTCAGCATCATTACTCCAGTCTTCAGTCTCACGTGATCCATTAGAAATCATTCTAATATGCTGATTTGGTTCTAAAGAAACATTTAATATTATTATCAATGTTGAAAACTATTTTTGCTGCCTAATACATACAACCAGAATACATATTCCCCCCAGGATTTTTTTTTTAATAGAAAAGTTTTTACCATATCTTTAACAAATAAATGCAGTATAGATGTAGAATCTTATATACTATGTTATCATATATATATATATATATATATATATATATATATATATATATATATATATATATATATATGGAATGCAGTGGCAAAAAATGATCTATATGAGGGTGAAAACCTAAATTTCTTAATCATGATATCTTTAATCTCTCTCTAAACGTTATATATATCATGATTAAGACATTTAGGTTATATATATATATATATATATATATATATATATATATATATATATATAAAATAATTAAGAAATGTATATAGTATTATTTAGAATGGTAAAATCTGCCTTACAGCTCCTTTTATAGCTCCTTCTACGGTGGCTTTCGGAAGATTCTTGTTCCGACACTGCTCTAGAAGTTGTGCCAATGCAACATTAAATTCTGGATTGGGTCCTCCCTCTGAAACACAAGCACAGGGTCATCTCAGCATGTACAAGTGTAGTGGAAGATGCATCACATGGTAAATACTATGTTCTTTACATGGTTAAAAAAATAGCCCCATAGTACACCTAAGAATAACATGGTATTATACCATACATATGGTACCATACTTGTTGGTTAGTGGCAGATTGGATAATGGCAATTTTTTAGTAAAATCTAATGCATTCACCTCTGACTGCAATCCTAATCATCATGGTTAACTTAGAAATCATACGGGCTCGAGCAGCATCTTTGGGTATTTTAATGTCCTTCACTTTGGACCATTTGTTGTGTCCTGCCCAGAGCACAGGGCTCGAGTGCAGTGCTCTAGCTGGACACTGACAGGCTCTCTGAACCGCTGAAGACACTCTCACTGTCAGTCTGAAAGCGCTCAGCATCATCATGTCTGCTAACACTGTCCTTCCTTCTCTAAACAGGAGAAGCGTTAGCCTATGTGTCCAAAATCAAATGACTTTGGTCGAACTTTAAAATGTCATGCTGTGTTTTGTAAGGCTTACATGTCTTGAGCTTCAACATGCACGTTTTAAACATAGACTGTAAAAAACGGATAGTTTCAATAACGTGTTATTACAGTTATTCAATCCATGTTCGTTATTAGCGAAAATAAACTTAATGGTAACGTAAAATTATGCCATAGCTGTTGTCTTTTGCAGGGCTAATTTATCCCAGACGAGCCCAAGAGAAAGCAACACTGCAAGCGTCATTACCGGTGAACAAACTAATGTCAAAATAAAAGTCCTTAAGTGCGCTCGTATGTATCGTTCTCAATTTTATTGTGCTTTTATTGTGTTTAGAATTATTTTTACGTAATTTTTTCAGTAATATATTTCACGCCACATTCTACAGAAAGTTAAAATTGTATAATATAATATAATATAATTAATATAATATAATATAATATAATATAATATAATATAATATAATATAATATAATATAATATAATATAATAATTAGTGGTGGACGAAGAACACAAATCAAGTACTTGAGTAAAAGTACAGATAGCTAATTACTCCAGTAAAAGTATTAAGAAGGCTACTCCTTTTCAATTTTACTTGAGTAAAAGTGCAAATGTACTTTTATTTTTTTTTATTGTAGGCCTACTTTAGTATTAAAAGTAAAAAGTACTGATTGATGAATGTTTATCTACGGTCTTTTGCAATTTTATAAATATAGCTAAAATAGGTTACAGCTCATTTATTAGCTCAATTATTATGAATTGTCAACTATAGCGACACTAGTCAATAAGGAAGATTAACGTATAAAGTTAATGGCAAGCCATTATATATATATATATATATATATATATATATATATATATATATATATATATATATATATATATATATATATATATATATATGTGTGTGTGTGTGTGTGTGTGTGTGTGTGTGTGTGTGTGTGTGTGTGTGTGTGTGTGTGTGTGTGTGTGTGTGTGTGTGTGTGTGTGTGTGTGTGTGTGTGTGTGTGTGTGTGTGTGTGTTACACAGACAGGGCTAAAACTAGGCTTAGGCCTTAGTTTAATTAGGGCATTTAAGTAGATTTTTTAAACGTGTCTTACACAAAACCTTGCACGTACTACGGTGCATCTTGAGACAAAACAATAGCACTGACATATAGTATTTTAAGATATGTCAGTGCAAGTTGCTTTCAGAAAACCTTTTATTTTATCAACAAAACTTGTCATACACTGATAACTAGGCTTACTCACCGAAAAAAAAAGTAAAATTTTTCTTTGGCAAGTTTTTGCAAATATTCTTTTAAGTAAATTTCATATATGGAATTAAGTAAACTCTACTTAACTAAGTTAATGAAAGTAACAAAGAAAATAAATAATTTTATCTTGGCTATATAAGGATGAGTAACATCTATTTAGTTGAAGTTTCCTTTGCAATACATTTCACTCAAACAATAAAACATAGACTTTTAAAATAAATGCTTTACTTAAAAACTTTTAAGTAATTAGTACAATGAATATTGTGTGAGATGCCTCAGAGACCTCAATACTTGGTAGACAATACACAATGATGGTAACATTTGATGGATGTTTGAATGTGTCATTGAGTAGAAAAGTAGTTGAGTAGAAAATTGAGTAGAAAAGCAACTCCAAATGTCTCAAAATGGCAAGTTGCTAATCCTAACAACAAAAGTAATGATAAAACAGTGTAAATACAGCTGGAAAACAGTGAAAGGCCCAGTGCATGATGGGAACACAAGTATCAGAAAACTTAATTTTATAACATTGATATTTACGCTTTCATTTCTACACGCTTGAATTTGAGTACTAATATAGAATTTACTTAGTTTTTTTTAAATTCTTGCTTAAATTAACTTTACTTCACCACAAAATATTTTTTATCAGTGTATTGATAATTATTGATAATTCAAGTGTGCAAACAACTGAAAGTAGAAATTCCATATAGAAATGAGGAAAAAAAACATAATGGCCCTCATTTATCAAAAGTGCGTACACCAAATTTCGAGCGTACACCTGGCGTACACCCTAAACCACGGTGACTTTGAGATTTATCAATATGGACGTTGGCGTACGGCACGCTCAAATCCCACGCCAGCTCAGGAGTAGGGTTGTAACGGTATGAGATTTTCACGGTATGATAATCGTCTCAGAAAATATCACGGTTTCACGGTATACGATATTAAACTATCATTATTGTTATAATCATCATCAGCTACAATGACCCTTAAATGAATAAAAACAGATATGGTTTTTGGTTGAACATGGTTTATTGTAATACACACATAATAAACCAACAACATGGATTTAAATAGGAAATTTAAATAACGTGGATGGGGCAAACTAATTCAAAATTTTAAAATACTGAAACATGTCTAATAAATTGTATTAAAAAACATTTTTAATTTATTAATCATTATTTAAGAACAAGAGTCTTTATGAAATGTATATTTATTTCCTCAGAAATTCTGGGTTGTCTGATATAACTGGTCTGGATTCTGTGTGATTGAATGCAAAATGTATTTTTGAAAATGCAATCAGATAAAATGTAACTTTTGTTTGTCTACACGAGAGGTTTACTAAATTAAAACATGGACAAACTATACACAATAGTAATATATTTTAGTCATTATTTCTTCAGGCTAAACCAAACTTTTTTTACAGGTTGTACTGAACACCTATGAATTTCAGTCAGTGTATTTGATTATTCTTTTAAAAAACAATTCTAAAATGCTCAATAAGTGTTATCTGTCTGGATATGTTCATGTGTTCACGTCTTCACATAGTGGGTGGGACAGCAGATGCTTTAAAAACCATGAGCACCATGCGTACTTGAGTGTGTACTAGATCTACTTGACGAAACGGCGCTGCTCATTCATACAGAGACGCGCTGAATATAGAAGAATTAATGGGTCGCACACCAGTCTTTTTGCGCTGTATTCACAGACACGCACATCTCGATTTGATTTACTGCACAGCTATATTTCGATTTATTTATCCATCTATCAAATCGCACATTTTACGTGGCATCTGTATTGTAACGCAAAAAGACTGGTGTTCGTCTTTTTGACAGACCGGGATTCCCCTCAGCATGACAGAAATAATATGGCCTTATGTTGTAAAAGTTATGAATTAGGCTACCTTTATCTTCACGGAGGGGTGTTCCCGAATGTGGGAGAACATGTTCGACGTGTTTCCTCCTCAGGAGCGTGGTACCGGGTTATAGCTCCAAAGTCCGTCACCGTTCGCGGAGCTCCAGCCGCGGAGCTCAAGTCAAAAGTCAGGTTTTTTTCGGCGGGAGATAGAGATTCGCAGCCTCTGTCTCGGACATTTTCAGCGCTGTACAGGTATGGGTGGAGTCTAAGCAGTCAAGCTGAAATAAGTTGCATGCGGCAGTGCGGGTGAATTAAACGGGTGGTTTAAATTTTTTTTTTTTTTTTTAAACCGCGGATAAGCAAATGTGCACGATATGATAATCGTACATGTCAATATCGCGATAAACCGCCATACCGGTATACCGTTACAACCCTACTCAGGAGGTGGTGTACGCACGTTTGAGTTAGTGCGGAAACGCGCAGAAACACAATTCCTAAAGGCCAATTTATACTTCTGCGTCGAGTGTACGCCGTAGTGTAGGGCGTAGCGCACGTAGGCGATGCCATCGTGAGCATTTATACTTCTGCGTTTAGGCCTGCGTTGCTCTGCAGTACAGCGCCGAAACACTAGTTGGCAGCGGAGGGTTTTAATGTTCCACTGTGTTTAGATTCCGCGCGGTTCCTAGAGAAGAAGAAGATTCCTCGCGACTGTTTTGAGTTTAGGCTACTACAAGCAATGGCGATTGAAAGAGAGCGGATCACATTGGAGTTGGAGCTTATCGAGGTGGAAAAGCAGTAAGTTTTTAGTTTTTTTAACAGTTTCGCTGTACTTAGAATTTAAAAATGGCGGGCGGTGCAGAAAAACACGCCGGAAATGCGTAGGAGGAAACGCGATGCTACCAAGCCGACCAATCACAGATCTTGCGGTCCGCGTCGCCGCGACGCGTAGTTACATTTTTGAGGAGGTGCGCGTCAGGTTACGGCGAAGGGTACTGCGAAGGGCACGCGTCTGTGCGTGTGCTACGCCGTACCTACCGCGCGCACCCGACGCAGAAGTATAAATTGGCCTTAACACCACAAAATGCGTTGACAAACTAAAACATATGACAAAAAAACAACAACAACAACATAGGCTAATTATAAACTTCAGTGTAAAAATCTGTCACAAAGAACCGGCAAAAGTAATGATTATGAATATGTAAAATATAGCAAGAAGATATTTTAATTGTTTATTAATAAAGAAGTGTTTTCTTTGTGTCGGCTGCAAAGATGAAGTTGAGATGCTGAATCGCGATCTTCGCAGTAGTGAACGCGCCAGAGAGAAATGCACATTTCAGATTACATAAGCAGAGAGCAGTCTGTGTCTGTTTTCTTTCTTTTTGAATTGTTCTGTTTAAAAGTAGACATGTCTGAGGCACCTTATACGCTGAGTTTCGGTTTATTTATGAGATGAGCTCAGTTCACGCGTCCTCCGTTTCATATCATCTGCTATTTACTTTCCTATTTGTTAAATCCAGGTAGGCCTAATTGGTTGACGAAACATTGTTTAAAATTAAGATACAATTAATACAAAACGAAATTCAGTTTAAAGAAAGGTTTTGTGCTTTATGTTTGATGTCTCTGTGAAAGTTTTAAAATATATTTTAGTGCCGCTTTTAGAGCGCTCATGTCCGTATCATTGTTTTTTCCTCATAAATGCGAACACGAATAATAATAAGAATAAGAATATTACAAATGGACATGCAATTATTAATGTGAATGAATGGTAGGCTACTCCACATCACATCATCATCACTATTGTACATGATACGATATTAAATGCTAATTGTTTCAAAACACGTGCTGTAAAATAATGCATTGTGATAGGTCATTTGATCTCCACGTCGGAGAAGTTTCTCTTCTTTGCCGTCTTCCGTGTGTCCATGGCGTAAAATGAGGGCGTGGGGGAAGCGGAGACTTGAATATTTAGAGGCGTGTTATTCTAATGACGATCGTTTTCAGCCACTGCATTTATCAAGGACAGGTATTGCGTACACCAGGATTTCAAAGGTACGCACAGCTTCATACATCAGGCGGTGAGAGGAGTGTAAGCATAATCTTACGCCAACATATACGCCCGTTTCTACGCAAGAATGATAAATGAGGGCCATTGTGTGTTGTTGACAAAATATAACCATACAAAAACAGACGTCTCATACAAATTGTGTCAACATTTTAAGAACGCTACAAACATTAGTTTTACATCATTTGAACGCGGAAGATGCATGAGCATAATTTGCGGTGTCTTTAAGATTTGTCTTTAAGATTTTATGTTATGTTTTTATCTAGAGCATTCCCTGTTCAGACTTGATGGCACGCGTACATCCTTGACTCCTCTATTTGATGTGCATGTTTACATCTGGAAGAGTGTTTGCTCATCTGCAATACGTCTATAGAACTTTTCCTCTTCAGATGTCAAATAAACATTTTAGAAAATGTCTTTAAGATGTTTATGATTTAGAATGTATGAAAAACTGACATCTTAAAGATGTCTATCAGATGCTAGTAAACAGCAGATGCTTTCCAGGATCTTGCAGCATACCTATGGTTTCTGAACATGTCCTGATGTCTTGTCATACAATGGGCTTAAACAGCTTACCCTTTTACAGCAAATTTAGTTCACAAACAGCTGACAATTGTGACCTAAATATGATTTTCATTTATAATATAGAACCTAAAATGAGCACTTAAGCTCCGAGGATCTCCCGGTTCTTGGATCATTTTGAGTTTGTTAACTGGAGACTTGCTCTGACTGAATCATTTGAATTAGTGAGGTGTTGACTTGAGAACAGATGCCATCGAATTGGTCCAATTCACAATTTAATCGTGATTTGTGAACCTATATAAAACAGATTAGTTAAAAAAAAGTCAATCTTTTCATGAATCTGACACAGCTTTTCGCGCCTCGGAGCGAGTGGCAATTTCTTACTGTAAATAATATACTAGGGAGGAGATGTTTATATGAAATTATGGAGTAAAAAGTACAATTTTATGCTTTGAATGTAGTGAAAGTAAAAGTAAATATTCCCCAAAATGAAAAATACTCAGATAAAGTACATATGCCTTGAAAAATGTAGGCTACTTAAGTAGCCAGTAACAAAGTAGCCTAGTAAAAAAAACTTATATATAACTAAAAAATACTTTAATAATATATATAATATATAAACAGCAAACTGTTTATGAAATATGAATAAACAAAATTAGAGAAAAAACATATCAAATTATTCTGATTATTTAATACATATTCATAACATTACATAATCGTGAATTAAAACTGAAATAAAATTAAATAAAACCAAATACACATATTAAGAAAGAAGAAAATACACACACACACACACACACACACACACACACACACACACACACACACACACACACACACACACACACACACCACACACACACACACACACACACACACACTAATTCAAGGTATTAGTAAAAACTGTAATAGTATATTAAAAAAATACAATAATTGTTTTGTTTAAAACAAAACAAAAATACAGTAAGCAGCCATGGATATTATAGCTGCAATTAGCCAGTTATTATTCCAAAATAAACCCAGTCAGGGTGATCACTGAAGGGGAAGGTCATGGGTTATCTGATTTCATGTGTCACACTATTTATCCTGCTTGTGAGTACACTCATGTGAGTAGAAAAAAGAGCATGCAGGGATACAAGTGGCTCAGTTATACAATTTTAAATATTTGAATGCAATGATCAGTCACAATCTAGTATTCCAGAGCCACATATAAAGAAGTGTGTTCGTAATGTATGTGCAGGAGTGGGCTTAGAAATATACAAACCTTTGTAATTAGGAGGGTCAGGGCTTTGTCTTCTCACGACAGTGAAGGGTTAACATTCTTCATGCCCACCCCACATGATAAACAGTGGTGGAGCCTAGCAGCCGAGGGCCAGTGATGACCATCACACTAATAACCTCGCTGAACACTCTCACAACACATACTCACTTGCAGGAGATCACATCTCTACAATGGCAGACACGTCTCTCTTTAACAGATCTACAAATGAAAGTCTCATCTTCAATCAAGGATAAGAGTTTAGAAGAAGAAAAAAGCAAGAATCAGAGAAATGGAAGAATATCTTCTTTGATGGGTAAAGAGCGTTCAGTTGTCATCTTCTACTTGTTTTTTTTTTTCTTTATATAAAAAGGGGATTTTACTTTTTTGAAATTTGCCTATATGTAAGTCTATCCAGTTATTCCATAAATTAACCTCAGCTAAAACGACATACTTGTCAGACTCCAACAGATGAATCACTGGTGGACACAACAGCGTCAGAATAACAATAAATCGGCAATGGTTACAGACTTCTGTTCTCTGCACCTCGATCAGACCACCATGTCCTGAAAAGTAAGGAGCTCTCTGGTGAGCAGAAGTTCTGGAAAAGGTCAAAGGTCTTGGGTTAAGCATGTTGTCAGTGGAGGTCGCCGTGGCTTTTGTGCTGTGCAGTGTGCTGATGAAAGCCAGAGCTCTGGTGAGTACGCCTGGTTTCCCTGCTTTATTCATAACAGAAACTTAATACTTCAAACTTAATAACTAATACTGTGCATGGGGCCAATTTGCACACATTTTTGGGTTGCACACTTTATTATACGTACACTATAAGGTAATATAAGGTAACTATATTAAGGTTAGGTTTATGGGGAAGGTTCAGGGTTATTATATAGTCATTACACAGTTATTATAATTACTATAACAAGTATGTACATGCGGAACAGGGCTGTAAAATATGGTGCTTTACCCACATTTGTCTAGCATTTCCCTTGTGAAAAAGAATTATGTGCACTTTTAGTGAACTTCAGATCTTGAAAGTAGCTATATTTTAAAAGACTAAAAGTCATTAATATTATATTTGTCACGATGTAGTCCAAAGAGGAAGACGATAATGAATAAAAATCAGACAAAGTGTATTTAAACGACTCAAAGATAATCAAAGTAGCGTATAGTGTGTAAAACAAAAGCAACAACAGACAACTGAGAAGTGCACTGAACAAAACTAAATACAAAGGCAAATGAGGGACAAATGATACAAACCTGTGATAATTAATGAATAACTAAAAGGTGGTGGGAACCTAGACAAAGGAGAACAGCAGACCAATGAAAACTAATCATTGTCCATGATAAACTAATGAAAATAATTACAAAATAACTGAATGTCCGTGACAATATTATCTTTAAGTGTGCTTTTGACAATGATTTCTGAAGTACATTTTTTATTATTATGTTTCAATGATCTGTAATGCTTCTTTGATGAATGACACTAAAGCACATATAGCCTAACTCTAACCCTAAAGCACATGTAAAGTACTTGATTGTAATTTTAACTGTAGTGTGTATTTCTATATTATGTTTAAAGTCAATGTAATTTAAAAACTGCTACTTCATTATTACAATTCTGCAGTTACAATACATGACATACAAGTTTAAATTAAAATTACATTACAATTTTAGTTAAAGCTGCAGTCTGTAACTTTTTTGGGTTAAAAATTATCCAAAATAAATTTTTGAGCAAGTACATAACCAGCCAGTGTTCAAAACTATCTGCTTGCCTTACCTCGGTTCAAAACGGTTAGCTTGTAATAATGTTTTTAATTCCAGTGGTACTGGTGGATTTCCGCTGTAAATTTGAGCATGTCTTTGCGTCATTACGTCACATCTGTACACATAAAGAAGATGTCCCGGCTAGTAGGCTATGTTGGAGGTGGAGATTTATAGCCTTTTCTCACAGCACTTGATATAATTAAACATATTAATTTAATGGCGGACCCAGAAAGGTTCAAACGACAATCACCAGTGACAACTGGAGATTCACCCGTAGTAAAATGCAAAAGTCTTCGGACTTTGGAGTGGCTATAGAAAAAAAAAAAACTACAACCGGCCCCATGCAAAAACAAGGATAAATATCGGAAGGGCTTTTGAAAGGTAAAAAAATGATTATATTCCAGTTTTAAAAATGCATCTGATTACAGATACGTGTGTTTGTATTTAAAAGAGAACCAGTTCTAAGAAACATTAATTTGTTGGTATGACAATTAGAATGACTGCAAAGAAATGGAAACTGAACTACAGGTAGCCCTAATACACATTACCTGTAAGTGTTTCTGTAACTTTTTGTACGTGCAATGCTGCCACTTGCCAGGACACTCTTGTAAAAGAGATTTGTAATCTCAAGGAGTTTTTATCCTGGTTAAATAAAGGTTTAAATTAACAATTTGAGAACAAGTTGCTCATAACAAAAGTAGATGTTAATTACTTGTTCAGATGACGTTTTCTGGTGAAAATTCTTATGTTTGTCATACTTCCAAAAAGTAGAATCTGTGATTCTGAATTACAGTGTCCACACCGGCACGGCGACTGACAGCCGCACATTCTTCTCAAAACATTGGATTCATCCGCGTTGTGCTGTGCCTATTTTGTATTTTGTTGTGTTGTGTTTTTTTTGTATTGTTGTATTTGTATCTGATTTCAGTTGTATTGTACAGCACTTTGTGTCAACCTTGAGTTGCGTTGAAAGTGCTTTATAAAGAAACAAAAGAAGAAAAAAAGAAGAGAGACTACACTTTAACCATATTTCAAAGACAATAGAATTAATTGTGAAATGACACATAAAGACTTATAAATTAAGTGGGTCAAAAGCAGTCTTAAGTTCTAAATTAACTACTTGTTTATTTTGTTAAGATAATCGGAATCTGCCACTCCAACTTAATACAGTATTATCAAATGTGAAATCAAATAGTGCTTAAGCAAAGGTAAAGGTTTCTCCTATTTGTTCTTTTCTCTATCAATAGTTAACAATTTTGATTAATAGAATTGCCTAAATAACTGTAAGTTAAAGCTGCAGTCGGCAAGTCTGGCAGATTGAGTGGACTTAAGCCTGGTTCACACGGCAGGATAATTAGGCCGATTTTAGCCCCGATTTTCCCCTTCCGACATCTTAAGGATGCTCCGATTATTGTAAAATAATCTGATCAGATATTCCTGCCGTGTGTGGTGTGTTAAGACTGCTCTCGTCTGCTCGGAAGGACGTCTGGAACGCTCCGATCTCAAATCGGGGATATCCAATATGTTGGATTGTTTTGGCCCGATTTCTCCTCGTGTGTGGTGTCCCCCAGGACGAACGAGCACGCAGCCTGTGGACTGTGGCGTGTAGCCAATCAGAAAGCGAGGTGACGAGGTGCAGAGGAAGACAAACAAACAAAATCAAAACAGCCGGCGGCATGGCGCACCAGAGAGTCCGGTGGATGTTTTCTCTAATAGTTTAAACTATCGCCACTGCATCCTCTTTGTCCGCCATAATAGTTTACTCTGAAGTCACGTTTGATCTCGAGGGATTTCGCGAGATTTCCGTCTGACCTGGGAATGCTCGGGAGTCAAATCGGTTCGTGTGTGATGTGTTGATTTTGCCGTGTGGACTGCGCACCACAAACTGTAGGACCAAAACTGTTAGACCAGTGATTTTTTATCGCCGTGTGTGGGGTCTCTCAGTTTTGGAAAATCGGCCGACAATTTTAAAATCGTCCCGTGTGAACCAGGCTTTAGGCAAAAGTTTTAATGTTTACAACTCTCATGCCCCTCCCCCACTATTAACGGATACCCTCCCTCCGAGTTCATGCTCGTCAGTGCGTGTGCACCAGGTTTTCTGTGAACGTGCCCATCTCATCAGCATCCATCAACACCATGGAGTATTTGGAGGTATGCTGCCCTGGCTAATCTACCGATAGATTGCAATTGCTAACATCATGTATAATCTAAATGAACTTACTTGATTTGTTAGTGTTTTGAAAGTGATATACATCCGCCATCACTCTTCCTTACTGCGCGAACTTCAGGCGTGTGCATGTGATTGTAACGTGCGCGAGGGGTGGCGTGTGCCCGATCTGTGATTGACAGTCAGATCTCACACCCCCCCGCGCTGATTGGACCCGATGATCCGGGAGCTGTGGATTTTTGCAAAACAAATAACATGCTCCAGGTGGAGTTAGAAGCTCGGGTTTTTTTCTAAAACCACTTTATTTATGTTGTTCTGTCGGATTATAGTGTCGATTTCACTGAATATGATCAAAAAAAATACGTGCATGCATCTTACAGAACTACTTTAGGTAGCCAACATTAGTATATTTGAAATTAATAAAATGTTATGATAAATATTAGACCAAATTAAGTGCAAATATATGTGACACATTTACCTAAACTATCCGATCAGCATAACACTGTAAAGAAAAACTTTCTTACAGAAAGATTTTTAGGTTTTACAGATTTAACTTACATTTACAGTAAAAATGTATTTCATTAACTGATATAATATTCTGTTTTCATTTGGTTTTCATTGTGTTGTGTTTCTAGTTGGCTACTCTGTTTGTTCTATTAGATCAGTCATCCTTGTTTCCCACCTGTTTGTTTCCATAGTTACTGATTTGATTAGAGTTATCTGTTCAGGTGTGTCTCATCTATTATCTCGTGTATTTCGTGTATGCCTGTGTATTTAAACCTGAGTTTGGTCCTGTCTAATTGTCTGTTGACGTTGCTGTAAGCCTGGTTGTTCTGGGGTGTGTTTCCCAAAAGCATTGTTAGCAACTATGTTTGCAAGTTCTGATGTTATTAGCATAGTTCAACAAATCTGTGTTTCCTAAAATCATAGTTCTGATGAACATTTGCAAACAGCATCGCAAAGTCGTGTGGTTGGAACGACAGCTCTTGAGCTGTGGTGCATAGTTTCTTGTGTGCATGACATGTGGACTCAATAAATCCTTATCTTGAGCAAAATAAGCAAGCTGACATTCAGTACAATCTGTATCTTTTATTTAGAATACATACAACTGTCATTTATGTCTTTTAGTTTGTCAAGAGATTTAAAGCACCGTTTTTGAAGAGTACGTGCTAGTACGTAAAGAACGACTATGATTGAATCTGGAAATAAAGCAAAATACCTGTATTTTGATCTCAAACAGATTCATTAGATCTCGAACAGATTCATTAAAAGAAGTTACTCCACTACTGATTGAACGACCAATTTACGACGGGAAACAATTTGCGACGTGACTAGCTAGTTGGTTTCTTCAACTATATCGTACTTTGGTAGGCAAGCAGTGAGTTACGTTGTTGTACGGGAAACGCACCCCAGTTCATGTTTTTTGAAATTCCAAAGTATCCTGAGTATTTCTGTTAGTTTGAGTTTGTGATTAATAAAGACTTCTGCATATATATCCTGTTTCTTCTCTGCTGCAACCAAGACCCGTGACAGATAGACAGACCTTTTAAAATGGATCTTCCAGAAGTTTAATTGCTGTGTTTGGACCAGGAACAGCAGACCCTCGAGGCCCACACCCGGAGGTTTCGACATCTGCCGTGCCTCACTAACTTTACAGACTGTTCGCTGCGTATATGCTACCTGACTAGCTTGAATGTGGAAATGAAGGCACGCCTACCGGTGTGGGTCCTCGGGGGAGTTTCTGGAGTGGGTTCTGGAAAACTATAAAGGAACACCAGCTGCCCAGCGGAGGATTCCAGCCCCACTCCCAACTCTCCTGCGTCGGCTCCAGAATCCCTTGATTACTGTTCCCAAGTCCCTATCGGCACAGAAAATTCCCACTCCAAGGATTTAAGCATTGCCAATTACAGTGGTCAGAATGCATCCAGTGAGTGATCTTCCCAAATCCGTTCCTGAGTGTGAAATCTCAGAGTCCATTCGAGTAAAATCTCAAGAGTCAGTCCGTTCCTGAGTGTGAAATCCCAGAGTTCGTTCCTGAGTGTGAAATCCCAGAGTCCGTTCCTGAGTGTGAAATCCCAGAGTCCGTTCCAGTGTGGTGGAAATCCAGAGTCCGTTCCTGAGTGTGAAATCTCAGAGTCCGTTCCTGAGTGTGTAATCCCAGAGTCCGTTCCTGAGTGTGAAATCTCAGAGTCCGTCCTGAGTGTGAAATCCCAGAGTCCGTTCCTGTGTGTGAAATACTCAGAGTCCGTTCCTGAGTGTGAAATCCAGAGTCCGTTCCTGTGTGTGAAATCCAGAGTCCTTCCTGTTGTGAAATCTCAGAGTCCATTTTGAGTGTGAAATCCCAGAGTCCATTCCTGTGTGTGAAATCTCAGAGTCTGTTCCTGTGTGTGAAATCTCAGAGTCCGTTCCTGTGTGTGAAATCTCAGAGTCCGTTCCTGTGTGTGAAATCTCAGAGTCCGTTCCTGAGTGTGAAATCCCAGAGTCCGTTCCTGTGTGTGAAATCTCAGAGTCCA
This sequence comes from Chrosomus eos, assembly GCA_036326025.1. Lineage (NCBI taxonomy): Eukaryota > Metazoa > Chordata > Actinopteri > Cypriniformes > Leuciscidae > Chrosomus > Chrosomus eos. The sequence continues at coordinate 9,614,792 of CM070830.1, read as the reverse complement.
TTTCTGAGTGTGAAATCCCAGAGTCCATTCCTGTGTGTGAAATCTCAGAGTCTGTTCCTGTGTGTGAAATCTCAGAGTCCGTTCCTGTGTGTGAAATCTCAGAGTCCGTTCCTGTGTGTGAAATCTCAGAGTCCGTTCTTGAGTGTGAAATCCCAGAGTCTGTTCCTGAGTGAAAGGAGAATTTTAAAATGACGGGACACTCATTTATATGACACTTTATTCAACAGGAAGAAAAGGTGTTTACATGAAGGCTTTTCAGTCCGATTGAGTCTTCAATCCGATTACTAATGGATTATTTGGTTGCATGTAAACATAACCACTGTGTTGTGTTTCTAGTTGGCTTCTCCCTTTTGTTCTGTTTCCCGCCTGTTTGTCTCCATAGATACTAATTCGATTAGAGTTATCTGTTCAGGTGTGTCTCGTCTCTTATCTTTTTAGCTCCCCTGTTTGCCTGTGCTCTTAAGGCTGAGTTTGGTCCTGTCTATAGTTGTCTGTCAATTTCGCTGTAAGCCTGGCTGTTCTATTCATGTTTTTTTAAATTCCAAAGTATCCTGAGGATTTCTGTTATTTCGAGTTTGTCATTAAAGACTGCTGAATATAGATACTGTTTATTTTCTGCTGCAACCAAGACTCGTGACAGTTAGGCTCAATCCCAATTCACCCCTTGCCCCTACCCCTTGGCATCCTCCGTTTTGCGCGTTCACGTCTAGGGGTAGGGTGTCCCGATTCTTGATGAGATCGAGGGGTAAGGCGAAGGGCATAGCCCTCGAAATGGAGATTTTTCAGAGGTACACTCCAAACGGAGGGCTACGAGAAAGTTCACAGAATGCATCGCGAATCAGTGGTGAGATGGCTTCGCAAATGGTTAAACATTTAAATGTACCGCCAGATTACACCACCATGCACTTTATTTACTTAATATAATATAGTCACTTAATATAGTCATTTAAAATTAAGAAATTGTATAATAATTACCTTTCCGAAACAGAAAAGACATACATTTCAAGGAAGGAATGTTATAATCATCATGTTTCCTCATAGTTAAGAGCAGCTGCGCTGATTGTCAGTCATTGTAATGGAGAAATCCTGTAAAACTCTGTAACGTCAGAGCCATCGCCAACGACTGATGACGTATCGGGTATCGGGTAAAATCACACTGGTACAGCGGCATCTGTACTGTTAGGCCTTCTACATGTAAATAAGCTTTAAAATACAATCTTTTTTTAGCTAACATTAGCTAGCTAGAATGTCACCAGCTAGCTTTAGCTAATAGTGTTGGACATGTTTCTCCTTCTCACAAGTAATTTATCTCTAGGATTACAAGGTCAAGGTAACCATAGCCTAATATTCAAATATTATGTCCATCTTTTACAAAATATAAAATATTTTCTGTGGTTAAAATAAAGTAAGGCTTGCATCAAATATACAAAAGCAGCCGTGTTGAGTTGTGAAATGTGTGGCAGGTGAATAGTATTCTGCAGTAAATGTTCCTACTTGCAACAATGTGCAAATATCAAAGGTTTCTATATGGGTCATTTTTGACCCATGTATGTAAAATTGATGTAGAAATTAAAAAAAAAAAACAACGGTGTTTTTTTATAAAGAAAGAAAGGAAACATTAACATAATGATTTGTGGAAATCAAAAAAAAAGATATTTAATGAATATCTGGAATAACAAATGATAAAATAGATATATTTTAAAGATTCAACAAAGAAACACTCAGCCATGCATGAAATAACATAGGAAATGAATACGGGTCTTTTTAGACCCATGTTGCGCATTAGAAGGGTTGCGATACAAAAGCGATTTTTATTCGAAAAGTAAGAAATGAAAAATTTCAATTAGGATTTTTAATGATCTAAAACAAGTTCATTGAAGAATACCTGGAATACTAAATGATGAAATTAATTTCTTGCAAAGATATAGAAAATGAAAACTCAGTCGGGTCTTTTTAGACCCATGTTGTGCATCAAAGGGTTAAAGCTGCAGTCTGTAACTTTTTTGGGTTAAAAATTATCCAAAATAATTTTTTGAGCAAGTACATAACCATCCAGTGTTCAAAACTATCTGCTTGCCTTAGCTCGGTTCAAAACGGTAAGCTTGTAATAATGTTTTTAATTCCAGTGGTACTGGTGGATTTCCGCGGTAAATTTGAGCATGTCTTTGCATCATTATGTCACATCTGTACACATAAAGAAGATGTCCCGGCTAGTAGGCTATGATGGGGGGTGGAGATTTATAGCCTTTTCTCACAGCACTTGATATAATTAAACGTATTAATTTAATGGCGGACCCAGAAAGGTTCAAACGACAATCACCAGTGACAACTGGAGATTCACCCGTAGTAAAATGCAAAAGTCTTCGGACTTTGGAGTGGCTACAGAAAAAAAGAAACTACAAGGCCCATGCTGTTACGTTTCCAGGTAATAGAAAGTGCACGACGAAGGATATTTAGAGAAACCAGGTATTTAATAGTAAACTCAAGGGTAACATCACGTTTACACAAACAATAACCGACACTGAACACTGACAAGAGAGGAACTTAAATACACAGAGGATTGAAGAGAGGAAACAAGACACAGCTGGGGCAAATGAACTAAACACAGGTGTATACACTGAACACTAACGAGGAGCGGGAAAACTGGGAACAGGACTGAACCAAATACACAATGAACAGGGGAAACAGGACACACATGTAACATTACGCCCCCTCCCAAAAAGGCGTGTCCCCACGCCGTATAAACATCAAATAGGGGCGGGAGGGTGGGCGCCCCGGAGGCTGACGAGGGCATGGCTTTCCCGGAACAGGAAGCCTCCAGGGCGGAGCAGGTTGTGCAGGTGGCCAGGGTGAAGACGCCCCTTCGGGTGGCCAGGGTGGAGACGCCCCTTCGGGTGGCCAGGGTGGAGACGCCCCTTCGGGTGGCCAGGGTGGAGACGCCCCTTCGGGTGGCCAGGGTGGAGACGCCCCTTCGGGTGGCCATGGCGGGAGACGCCCCTTCGTGTGGCCATGGCGGTGGACGCCCCTTCGGGTGGCCATGGCGGTGACGCCCCTTCGGGTGGCCATGGCGGAGCCCTATATACCCCCCCAAAATTTCTTGGGGAAAGTGACAGGCTCCGGGACGTACTCAAGGACAGGCTTGGGGGAGTGGATGGGACCAGCGGAGAAGGCTCTGTAGGGCTGGACGGGACCAGTGGAGAAGGCTCTGTAGGGCTGGACGGGACCAGTGGAGAAGGCTCTGTAGGGCTGGACGGGACAAGCGGAGAAGGCTCTGTAGGGCTGGACGGGACCAGCGGAGAGGACAGATCAGGACTGGACAGGAACAGCGGTGAGGGCTCGGCTGGGCTGGATGCATGGGCCAGAACTGATGTGCGTGTAGCCCACACACACAAAATCGCCGCAGACATCACCATCAATGTAGTGTCCTCTAGAGGGACTTACGTGTGGTGTTCTTAGTCTCTGGCGGCTCTGGCGGGCAGGCGACGGGCTCAGGCTCTGGCGGGCAGGCGACGGGCTCATGCTCTGGCGGGCAGGCGACGGGCTCAGGCTCTGGCGGGCAGGCGACGGGCTCAGGCTCTGGCGGGCAGGCGACGGGCTCAGGCTCTGGCGGGCAGGCGACGGGCTCAGGCTCTGGCGGGCAGGCGACGGGCTCAGGCTCTGGCGGGCAGGCGACGGGCTCAGGCTCTGGCGGGCAGGCGACGGGCTCAGGCTCTGGCGGGCAGGCGACGTGAAGCTCTGGCGTGGTGGAGATGGCTGGAGATGGTGGTTGAGAGGCGATGTCATCTACCTCACCTATGGTGAAGGGTGAGCCACACAACCACAGCACATGATCCAGGTACTGGGCAAATGATCCTGGGAATGCCGCCACTGGCGTTTGATGATAAAGGGTATCATCTAACCCAAACCAAAATACGGTCTTTTGGACCTCTTCTGCCCAGCTTACCCCTTCGGAGAGCTCCAGGAATTCAGCAACATACTCCTCGATGTGCTGGCCGTCCTGGAAACAGATCAGCTTGGAGTTGTTAGAATTTGGAGGGGTGAGGAAAATACCCATCTTGTTACTTTCTTTCAAGGTCCGTCTGCAGTCACCCTCTTTCTCTTTCTTTTAAGGTCGGTTATTCTGTTACGTTTCCAGGTAATAGAAAGTGCACGACGAAGGATATTTAGAGAAACCAGGTATTTAATAGTAAACTCAAGGGTAACATCACGTTTACACAAACAATAACCGACACTGAACACTGACAAGAGAGGAACTTAAATACACAGAGGATTGAAGAGGGAAACAAGACACAGCTGGGGCAAATGAACTAAACACAGGTGTATACACTGAACACTAACGAGGAGCGGGAAAACTGGGAACAGGACTGAACCAAATACACAATGAACAGGGGAAACAGGACACACATGTAACACATGCAAAAACAAGGATAAATATCGGAAGGGCTTTTGAAAGGTAAAAAAAATGATTATATTCCAGTTTTAAAAATGCATCTGATTACAGATATTTAAAAAGGGAACCAGTTCTAAGAAACATTAATTTGTTGGTATGACAATTAGAATGACTGCAAAGAAATGGAAACCGAACTACAGGTAGCCCTAATACACATTACCTGTAAGTGTTTCTGTAACTTTTTGTATGTGCAATGCTGCCACTTTCCAGGACACTCTTGTAAAAGAGATTTGTAATCTCAAGGAGTTTTTATCCTGGTTAAATAAAGGTTTAAATTAACAATTTGAGAACAAGTTGCTCATAACAAAAGTAGATGTTAATTACTTGTTCAGATGACGTTTTCTGGTGAAAATTCTTATGTTTGTCATACTTCCAAAAAGTAGAATCTGTGATTCTGAATTACAGTGTCCACACCGGCACGGCGACTGACAGCCGCACATTCTTCTCAAAACATTGGATTCATCCACGTTGTGCCGTGCCTATTTTGTATTTTGTTGTGTTGTGTTTTTTTGTATTGTTGTATTTGTATCCGATTTCAGTTGTATTGTACAGCACTTTGTGTCAACCTTGAGTTGCGTTGAAAGTGCTTTATAAAGAAACAAAAGAAGAAAAAAAGAAGAGAGACTACACTTTAACCATATTTCAAAGACAATAGAATTAATTGTGAAATGACACATAAAGACTTATAAATTAAGTGGGTCAAAAGCAGTCTTAAGTTCTAAATTAACTACTTGTTTATTTTGTTAAGATAATCGGAATCTGCCACTCCAACTTAATACAGTATTATCAAATGTGAAATCAAATAGTGCTTAAGCAAAGGTAAAGGTTTCTCCTATTTGTTCTTTTCTCTATCAATAGTTAACAATTTTGATTAATAGAATTGCCTAAATAACTGTAAGTTAAAGCTGCAGTCGGCAAGTCTGGCAGATTGAGTGGACTTAAGCCTGGTTCACACGGCAGGATAATTAGGCCGATTTTAGCCCCGATTTTCCCCTTCCGACATCTTAAGGATGCTCCGATTATTGTAAAATAATCTGATCAGATATTCCTGCCGTGTGTGGTGTGTTAAGACTGCTCTCGTCTGCTCGGAAGGACGTCTGGACCGCTCCGATCTCAAATCGGGGATATCCAACATGTTGGATTGTTTTGGCCCGATTTCTCCTCGTGTGTGGTGTGACTGGTGTCCCCCAAGGACGAACGAGCACGCAGCCTGTGGACTGTGGCGTGTAGCCAATCAGAAAGCGAGGTGACGAGGTGCAGAGGAAGACAAACAAACAAAATCAAAACAGCCGGCGGCATGGCGCACCAGAGAGTCCGGTGGATGTTTTCTCTAATAGTTTAAACTATCGCCACTGCATCCTCTTTGTCCGCCATAATAGTTTACTCTGAAGTCACGTTTGATCTCGAGGGATTTCGCGGGAATTTCCGTCTGACCTGGGAATGCTCGGGAGTCAAATCGGTTCGTGTGTGATGTGTTGATTTTGCCATGTGGCTGCGCACCACAAACTGTAGGACCAAAACTGTTAGACCAGTGATTTTTTATCGCCGTGTGTGGGGTCTCTCAGTTTTGGAAAATCGGCCGACAATTTTAAAATCGTCCCGTGTGAACCAGGCTTTAGGCAAAAGTTTTAATGTTTACAACTCTCATGCCCCTCCCCCACTATTAACGGATACCCTCCCTCCGAGTTCATGCTCGTCAGTGCGTGTGCACCAGGTTTTCTGTGAACGTGCCCATCTCATCAGCATCCATCAACACCATGGAGTATTTGGAGGTATGCTGCCCTGGCTAATCTACCGATAGATTGCAATTGCTAACATCATGTATAATCTAAATGAACTTACTTGATTTGTTAGTGTTTTGAAAGTGATATACATCCGCCATCACTCTTCCTTACTGCGCGAACTTCAGGCGTGTGCATGTGATTGTAACGTGCGCGAGGGGTGGCGTGTGCCCGATCTGTGATTGACAGTCAGATCTCACACCCCCCCGCGCTGATTGGACCCGATGATCCGGGAGCTGTGGATTTTTTCAAAACAAATAACATGCTCCAGGTGGAGTTAGAAGCTCGGGTTTTTTTCTAAAACCACTTTATTTATGTTGTTCTGTCGGATTATAGTGTCGATTTCACTGAATATGATAAAAAAAAAATACGTGCATGCATCTTACAGAACTACTTTAGGTAGCCAACATTAGTATATTTGAAATTAATAAAATGTTATGATAAAAATTAGACCAAATTAAGTGCAAATATATGTGAAACATTTACCTAAACTATCCAATCAGCATAACACTGTAAAGAAAAACTTTCTTACAGAAAGATTTTTAGGTTTTACAGATTTAACTTACATTTACAGTAAAAATGTATTTCATTAACTGATATAATATTCTGTTTTCATTTGGTTTTCATTGTGTTGTGTTTCTAGTTGGCTACTCTGTTTGTTCTATTAGATCAGTCATCCTTGTTTCCCACCTGTTTGTTTCCATAGTTACTGATTTGATTAGAGTTATCTGTTCAGGTGTGTCTCATCTATTATCTTGTGTATTTCGTGTATGCCTGTGTATTTAAACCTGAGTTTGGTCCTGTCTAATTGTCTGTTGACGTTGCTGTAAGCCTGGTTGTTCTGGGGTGTGTTTCCCAAAAGCATTGTTAGCAACTATGTTTGCAAGTTCTGATGTTATTAGCATAGTTCAACAAATCTGTGTTTCCTAAAATCATAGTTCTGATGAACATTTGCAAACAGCATCGCAAAGTCGTGTGGTTGGAACGACAGCTCTTGAGCTGTGGTGCATAGTTTCTTGTGTGCATGACATGTGGACTCAATAAATTCTTATCTTGAGCAAAATAAGCAAGCTGACATTCAGTACAATCTGTATCTTTTATTTAGAATACATACAACTGTCATTTATGTCTTTTAGTTTGTCAAGAGATTTAAAGCACCGTTTTTGAAGAGTACGTGCTAGTACGTAAAGAACGACTATGATTGAATCTGGAAATAAAGCAAAATACCTGTATTTTGATCTCAAACAGATTCATTAGATCTCGAACAGATTCATTAAAAGAAGTTACTCCACTACTGATTGAACGACCAATTTACGACGGGGAACAATTTGCGACGTGACTAGCTAGTTGGTTTCTTCAACTATATCGTACTTTGGTAGGCAAGCAGTGAGTTACGTTGTTGTATGGGAAACGCACCCCAGTTCATGTTTTTTGAAATTCCAAAGTATCCTGAGTATTTCTGTTAGTTTGAGTTTGTGATTAATAAAGACTTCTTGTAGCTACACTGGTCATAAATGAGTCCACGCTTCATACTGATGTTCACAATCACATTTAATCTTCTTTGAAGTATTCATGAAACACCGTGAAAACGTGTTCGCCTTGTAGACCAGCTGTAGAATACTAAACGGGAGCTTAAAAGTTCGCTGTTCTCACCCTCTCTCTTCTCACCCGCGCTCCTCTCAATACTTCCGGGGTTAACATGTGACCATCAATAAACAACTTTTTTCTTCGTCATAAATTTAACAAGAGCAATGTAAAAACAGCTTTAAGTCACACTATTACCCATTATTACCGTAAACAAGACACATTACAAATTACATTACAAAATGACTTTATCGTCTTACAAGGTTGCGCATGAACAACTTCCGGTGTAGTCATGGAAACGCGTATACACTGGACTCAGCGTCAGCTACACTCCCACCAAATGACCTTTGATTAATTAATAACAAAATCATACAACCTTGGTTTCGTATGCATATTAATCCAACAAAATCAATGGTTATTTCAAAGCATACGTTAAAGACACTCATAAACATCTGAATCTGAGTGATATGGTAGATCTACCGTTATAAATTCTTCAGATAAAGTTGATACGCAGAATACACCACATGGAAGTTAAATGTTACAATATCAATTGAGAACACTTTTCTCACTACGCAAAGGTTCAAGAAAACACTCTTCCTATAACAACGCAGAAAGGATTTGTGAATTACTTCACATTTGAATTTGAATTGAGGTCAGTGACTAACTGCACCAAAGTTAAGAAGCAGAACTTTGGCTGCTTTCTACGAGAATAACTAACTTCTGAATGGGTCGCTCAACGATGGATGGCTTGTTGAGGCGTTCGCCCCCTTTTCCTAACTTGCGCTCTCCAATCTGTATTATAACTCTTCGCACCAGTCCATCATCATTCTCATGTACTTTAAGAACCCTGGCAAGTTTCCATTCATTACGAGGGAGATCTTCTTCCTTTACAATGACAATATCTCCGACTTGCACATTGCGCCTTGGTGCATGCCATCGCTGTCTAAGTGTGATGTTGGCAAGATATTCTTTTCTCCACCTGTTCCAAAATTGCTCAGACAGATATTGCACCCGTCTCCAACGTTTTTTGGCATACAAGTCTTCCTTAGCAAAGTTACCAGGTGGGGGCAGAGGAACAGAGGATTTCATAGTAAGCAGATGATTTGGTGTTAATGGCTCCATACTGGTGGGATCACTGATACTGTCAACAGTAAGAGGGCGGTTGTTTACAATGAACATGGCTTCGTAAAAGAAGGTTCTTAAGGAAGTGTCGTCCAATCTTCCAGCACTGTGAGCAAGGACTGAGCCAAGCACACTCCTTACTGTTCTGATCTGCCGCTCCCATGCACCTCCGGCATGACTTGAGGCTGGTGCATTCATGCAAAAGTCGCACTGTTTATCCGCCAGATATGTAGCCACTCTTTCTTTATCTACTTCTTTGAGAGCTCTTTCCATTTCATTTCGTGCTCCAACAAAGTTTGATCCTTGATCTGATCTGATAAGCCTTACGGCCCCACGGATAGCTAGGAAACACCGTAGAGCGTTGATAAATGCATCGGTCGTCATGTCATCCAACATCTCTATGTGGACTGCTCTGGAGCTCAGACAAGTGAAAAGGAGACCGTATCGTTTGTTTTCCTTACGACCTTGCTTGGTACAGAAGGGACCAAAACAGTCCATACCACAGTACGTGAACGGTGGGGAGGGTTCAATACGGTCTCTGGGTAAGTCTGCCATCCGTTGTTCTTCTGGAGGTGCGCGGGCTCTTCTACACAGGACACACTGCTTTATGTGCTGGGCTGCTGCCTTACTGCCACCAATAATCCAGTAACCATTGGCCCTGAGTTCATTCAATGTTTGTCCTCTGCCCTGATGTTGTGTTTTCTCATGGTGGTGCGCAAGGACAAGGCGCGTGACAACCCCATCCTTTGGGAGGATTATAGGGTGTCTCAGATCCAGAGGTGCGTATGCTCTCCTCAGACGTCCTCCCACCCTCATTATACCATCTTGGAGGAATGGGTCTAGCTGATACAGTTGGTGGTTACAAGGCAGCTTTCCCGACGTCTGGAGAATGTGTAACTCCTTTTCAAAGGCATCTTTTTGTGCAAGCTTGATGAGGGTGTGAGTGGCTCTCCTTCTCTCCTCAACATTAAGGGGCTCTGTGTCCTTGATCCTCTTGGCCAACCGTTGTATCCGAGCGACGACTTTTACCGCTGTGGACCATTTTGAGAACCTTGCGAGTCTCTCTTGAAAATCGTCCTGCCTTGAAGCATCAGTTTTCAAGACTTGGGTTGCCCTGACCTCGGGGTCTCCTACCAGTAGCTCTGAGGTTCCTTGGGCTGTAACTACCTCTCTCTCCCACAGGAACTTGGGTCCAGTGAGCCAGTTAGACTTGAGCAGCTCTGCTACTTTGAGGCCCCTTGAGGCGTGATCAGCAGGATTGTGCTCTGTGTCGACATAGAACCACTGCCCTGGGTCAGTGGTTTCCCGAATTCTCTGGACACGGTTCGCCACGAAGACATGAAACCTTCTGGCTTCGTTGTTGATATAGCCAAGAACTACTTGCGAATCTGTCCAGAAATATTCTCTGTCGATCTTGATCTCTAGCTCCTCCTTTAGCATACTGCTCATAGCAGCAGAGATTACTGCAGCAGTCAACTCTAGTCTTGGTATCGTGACTATTTTGGTAGGAGCGACTCTTGCCTTGCCCATAACCAAGGTGCAATGCACCTTATCTTCGCCCACCGATCTGATGTATGAGCATTGACCATAGCCTTGACTGCTGGCATCAGAAAAGTGATGCAGTTCCACTCTCAGGACCTTTCCAAAGTTCTCTGGTGTGAAGCACCTTGGGATCTGAATCTTATCAAGATTTCTTAGATCATTGATCCAGCTCTCCCACTTCGGCTTCAATTCGCTGGGGAGTGGTTCATCCCAACTGATGCCTTTCTGACACATCTCTTGCAGCACCCGCTTCTCTGGTAGGATGAATGGGGCCAAAAATCCTAATGGATCATACACCGAAGCCACGACTGAGAGGACTCCACGTCGTGTAGCTGGTTTCTCATCAAGTGAGACCTTGAAGGAGAAGACGTCACCTTCCACATTCCATCTGACTCCTAGCACTCTCTGGACTGGAAGATCATCACAGTTGAGATCCACATTCTTCACCTCAGCAGCACGTTCGGTAACACAAATGGACTCTAATACCTCTCGACTGTTGGAGATGAATTTATGAAGGTGCAACTTTCCTTCGGCACACAGTGCTTGGGTTTCTTTCACCAGCTTGATTGCCCCGTCGACTGACTCTAAGCTTATGAGGCCGTCGTCCACATAAAAGTGCTTTCTGATGAAGCTAGCTGCTTCAGGGTACCTTTTCTCATTTTGGCTGGCTATATGCTTCATGCCGTAATTGGCACAGCCTGGAGATGAAGATGCTCCGAAAAGATGGACCTTCATATGGTATTCCCTGGGCTCTGACTCTGTATCCCCATTTTCCCACCACAGGAAGCGTAGATAACTTCTATCTTCTTTGCTGACGTGGAACCTGTGGAACATTTTTTCCACATCACACATGACGGCAACGGGATGTTTGCGGAAACGACAGAGCACTCCAATCAGCCCGTTTGTAAGATCAGGTCCTGTCAACAAATGGTCGTTTAACGAAGTGCCATCATACTTTGCAGAGCAGTCGAAAACTACCCTGATCTTATCTGGCTTCCTCGGGTGATAGACGCCTTGGTGTGGGATGTACCACACACTTCCTGACTCTGATTGCTTGTCTGCTTCCTCTGCTTCTCCATCCTTGAATACACCTTCCATGAATCTCACATAATCATCCTTAAATTTAGGATCTCTGTCCAGTTTCTTTTTGAGGTGCTTCAGGCGGATTAAGGCAAGCTTCTTGTTATCAGGGAGGTGAGGACGTGCTTTGAATGGAAGGGGCATCTCAAGATGGCCGCACTCGTTCTGATGTATTCTTTCCTTCAAGACCTGCAGAAATTGAATATCTTCTTGAGATATGCTTTTCTCTCCTAATCTGGTGTCTGCAAAATCAGATTCGAGGGCTTTAATAGCAGCAGCTGGTGTCACAAGTGGAACCTCCCTGACAGATATCCTATGGCACAGCCCAGTCACATCCCTGGAGTTCACGCACTGTGGTGAGCTCCCTACGATGCTCCACCCTAAGTCCGTCTTTATAGCGTAAGGCTCATAGTCACCTCCAGTGAAGACCTCTCGTGGTGCCAGGGCTCTGGAGCAATCGTAACCAATCAAAAGTCCCACTCCACAATCCATTAGCGGGGGCATCTCGGGGGCTATGACTGCTAGGTGTTTCCAGTTATTAGCTGTCTCACATGTGGGGATGTGCGCACGTTCAAGTGGAATGAATTCCCTTGCGTAGGCGGGAGGCAGGTTAATGAGGCAATCTGAAGAGAATCCTCTGACTCTGAGTCCACTGACTCTCTGGCTTTTCACGATGGAATCCCTTCCCATCATAGTGGAAAGCTTTAATTTTACTGGTTCCATAGATGCCTGCAACCGTCCACAAAGTTCCTGATCCACAAATGTGTGACTACTCTGAGTGTCCAATAGAGCATAAGCCAGGGTTTCAGAATCTGGATTTTCTTGTGAAGAGATCCATACTGGAACAATCATCGATGTGCTCCCACCTTCACCTCCATTCACACAACAAGATAGTGAGGATGTGTTTTCTTCCGCTTTCTGGACGCTTTGCAGGGAAGTCTGGTCTGCTGAGGGGCGGTCTTCATGCAATGGAGTGGGATGTTGTCTTTTGCATATACTACACATGGCTTTGTTCCTACAGTCCTTTGAAATGTGTCCCTTCCTCAGGCATGCATAACATAGCTTATTATCCTGAACGAACTTTCTCCTATCCTCCAAAGACCTTTCCGTTAAGCTTTTACACTTATGTATGGAGTGGTTCTCTCCACAGTACATACACTTGGCAGTGTTTGAGTTATAAACTGGTATGCTTCCTTTGTTTGATTTATTAGAATCCCTCAACTTGATCTCCTCACCATTGTAGGATTTGGCTGTGGTACTTGATGCGTTTGAGGCTTTTACATTAGTAGCGAAGGTGTTTGCCTTTGGACGTTTTATTTCTCTGAACGATTTTTCCTCAGGCCTTAGTGCATGTAATGATGACACTGGATTACATGCTATGCGTGCTTCCTTTGAGATGAATGAAGCAAATTCTTTGAAGCTTGGATAGTCTTTGTCTTTATCCAGCTGCTCTGTGACAAAACGATTCCACGTGGAAGTTATCCAATCAGGGAGTTTGGCTAGCATCTTCTGATTCTCTTCGCAGTCGTTCAGAACCTGAAGTCCTTTGATGTGAGGCATAGCATCACTACATGTTTGCAGAAAATCACTAAACTCTCTTAGCTTAACATACTCCTTAGCACCAATCTTTGGCCACTTATTAAGCTTCTCTCGGAAAGCACGCTGCACCACGAAGGAGTGACCATACCTTGCATTCAGCTTCTGCCATGCTTGTTGATATGCCTCTTCATCTTTTCTGTAGAAGCTGCCTTCTAGAGCAGACCTCGCCTCTCCACTTACGTACTTTTGTAGGTAAAACAACCTGTCAGCCGGATTTGAACATCGTCTCTCTATAAGGGCTTTGAAGCTTGTGCTCCATTCTGTAAACTTCAGGGGGTCCCCAGAGAATACGGAAGGTTCTGGTAATGGAAGTCGAGTAAGGGCCATTGACTCCTGTAATGTCTGGACTAAAGATGCTTCATTCTGTGTAACTTGCTCTTTCAGGCATCCTGCAGAGGGAGCGAGTTGACTAGGAACACTACCTTCACTGCATGGAAGACTGCATTTCTCACTCTTTACTTTTGACTCTTCCTCAGTAAATACTCTGAGCCTTGCTTCAATGACCTCGATGTCTGTTTGATTTTCTAGCTTTTTCAGTTGCAGGCGTTGTGCTTCAATGACAGCTTCCCTTTCAACCTCAGCTTTCTTTGCAGCCAGCTGTGCTGCTGTCTCAGCTCTCTTAACTGAAATACTTGGTGACTCTGAAGAACGGTTGGAGCGGTGGCTGAGTGCGGTGGCTTTGGAGACTGTGGATCCATATATGGACTTAGCATATTCACTATCAAGCAGCATGCGTAACCTTGCTCTTTCCGCCTCACTATCAAACTCTTCTTCTCCCTCAATAAGGCGAACTCTCATTAGTCCCAACAAATCAGCTGTCACCGCTACACTTGCATCAATTTTTCTTCGAATTTCTTGGCTTGGTGCACTTTTGAGTCGTATGTTGTCGTATAACTCTTTTAATTCAGACTCAAGCTTCTCAACCACATCCATAATGTCTTACAAGTCACTCTCAGAGCATGCCTGCTTCAGTTTTGTACGAGCATTCTTGACTTGTGTTTTCCATTTCTCATACACCGAGTTGAATTTCTTTTCTCTTTGAATGGATTCTTGCTCTATCAGCTCTATCATTTTATGTGTTGGACGTCTGTCACGGGAGGATTTTCTTGGTTCATCATCTAACTGTGTTGCACTTGCAGCTGAAGAAGGCTCTTTAAGTGTTAATTTAGATTTCTTGTTTTTAGTATGATCTATTATTTTCTCTTTTTCTGCTGCCATAGAATTAGAGTCTAAAACACCCTGCATTTCAGATGGGGAATCAATCTGCCTAGATACCTCACCATCCTGAGACAACGATTCACTGAGAACTGACATTTTTTTTTTTTTTTTTTTCGATTATTAGCTGCCACTCGAAGGAAGAGACTAGGTAAATTACCAGCACATGAAATATTGAGATAGACAATGAAGCACTTTGTTTAGACTAAATTTGTAACACTTTTAGCATATGGTTAATACTGTTGCCCATTTGGAATTTGACACTTGAATGACAGATAAACTCAAATTGTACCAGCGCTTGTGGTTTATAAATGTCATTGACCTTATAGTAAGTGTAGAACAGGACGTTACAATCAGTTAACTTTGTCCTTACTCAATGTCTTTCTCGCGGTCCTGAGCAACTGTAAGCTTTCATTTAGTAGCAATCAGTCTTTTTATGGCATTGTGGAACTGTCCATTTGCCAGAGGACTTATTTTAAATTTCAGTAATGTACAGTCTGACCTGAAATGGATGCTGTCGGCTGAAGTAGACTACAGGAGATGAGGCAGGACTACACACTGAAGACCTGAAGTTCACCACAGGATATGAAACAGCACCGCACACTGAAGACCTGAAGTTCACCACAGGATATGAAGCAGCACCGCACACTGAAGACCTGAAGTTCACCACAGGATATGAAGCAGCACCGCACACTGAAGACCTGAAGTTCACCACAGGATATGAAACAGCACCGCACACTGAAGACCTGAAGTTCACCACAGGATATGAAACAGCACCGCACACTGAAGACCTGAAGTTCACCACAGGATATGAAGCAGCACCGCACACTGAAGACCTGAAGTTCACCACAGGATATGAAGCAGCGCCGCACACTGGAGTTCACCACAGGATATGAAGCAGAGACGCACACTGAAGACCTCTGGATTATGGAGTTAGGCCACGTTTTCACTGTAGCTACACTGGTCATAAATGAGTCCACGCTTCATACTGATGTTCACAATCACATTTAATCTTCTTTGAAGTATTCATGAAACACCGTGAAAACGTGTTCGCCTTGTAGACCAGCTGTAGAATACTAAACGGGAGCTTAAAAGTTCGCTGTTCTCACCCTCTCTCTTCTCACCCGCGCTCCTCTCAATACTTCCGGGGTTAACATGTGACCATCAATAAACAACTTTTTTCTTCGTCATAAATTTAACAAGAGCAATGTAAAAACAGCTTTAAGTCACACTATTACCCATTATTACCGTAAACAAGACACATTACAAATTACATTACAAAATGACTTTATCGTCTTACAAGGTTGCGCATGAACAACTTCCGGTGTAGTCATGGAAACGCGTATACACTGGACTCAGCGTCAGCTACACTTCTGCATATATATCCTGTTTCTTCTCTGCTGCAACCAAGACCCGTGACAGATAGACAGACCTTTTAAAATGGATCTTCCAGCAGTCTAATTGCTGTGTTTGGACCAGGAACAGCAGACCCTCGAGGCCCACACCCGGAGGTTTCGACATTTGCCGTGCCTCACTAACTTTACAGACTGTTCGCTGCGTATATGCTACCTGACTAGCTTGAATGTGGAAATGAAGGCACGCCTACCGGTGTGGGTCCTCGGGGGAGTTTCTGGAGTGGGTTCTGGAAAACTATAAAGGAACACCAGCTGCCCAGCGGAGGATTCCAGCCCCACTCCCAACGCTCCTGCGTCGGCTCCAGAATCCCTTGATTACTGTTCCCAAGTCCCTACCGGCACAGAAAATTCCCACTCCAAGGATTTAAGCATTGCCAATTACAGTGGTCAGAATGCATCCAGTAAATGATCTTCCCAAATCCGTTCCTGAGTGTGAAATCTCAGAGTCCATTCGAGTAAAATCTCAAGAGTCAGTCCGTTCCTGAGTGTGAAATCCCAGAGTTCGTTCCTGAGTGTGAAATCCCAGAGTCCGTTCCTGAGTGTGAAATCCCAGAGTCCGTTCCTGTGTGTGAAATCTCAGAGTCCGTTCCTGAGTGTGAAATCCAGAGTCCGTTCCTGGTGTGAAATCTCAGAGTCCGTTCCTGAGTGTGAAATCCCAGAGTCCGTTCCTGTGTGTGAAATCTCAGAGTCCATTTCTGAGTGTGAAATCCCAGAGTCCATTCCTGTGTGTGAAATCTCAGAGTCTGTTCCTGTGTGTGAAATCTCAGAGTCCGTTCCTGTGTGTGAAATCTCAGAGTCCGTTCCTGTGTGTGAAATCTCAGAGTCCGTTCCTGAGTGTGAAATCCCAGAGTCTGTTCCTGAGTGAAAGGAGAATTTAAAATGCAGGGACACTCATTTATATGACACTTTATTCACGGAAGAAAAGGTGTTTACATGAGGCTTTTCAGTCCGATTGAGTCTTCAATCCGATTCTAATGGATTATTTGGTTGCATGTAAACATAACACTGGTTGTGTTTCTAGTTGGCTTTCTCCTTTTGTTCTGTTTCCCCTGTTTGTCTCCATAAATACTAATTCGATTAGAGTTTCTGTTCAGTGTGTTCGTTCTTATCTTTTTACTCCCCTGTTTCCTGTGCTCTTAGGCTGAGTTTGGCCTTCATATTGTCTTTTCAATGTCGCTGTAAGCCTGCTGTTTCTATCATGTTTTTAATTCCAAAGGTACCTGATGATTTCAGTTATTTCGAGTTTGTCATTAAAGATGCTGAATATAGATAATCTGTTTTATTTTCTGTGCAACCAAGACTGTGACAGTTAGGCTCAATCCAATTCCCTTGCCCCTCTTGGCCCCCTCCGTTTTGCTCGTTACGTTTCTAGGTGTAGGGTGTCTCCGATTCTTTTTGAGTCGGGGTAAGGCGAGTGGGCATAGGGGATTTTTCAGAGGTACACTCCAAACGGAGGGCTACGAGAAAGTTCACAGAATGCATCGCGAATCAGTGGCGAGATGGCTTCGCAAATGGTTAAACATTTAAATGTACCGCCAGATTACACCACCATGCACTTTATTTACTCAATATAATATAGTCACTTAATATAGTCATTTAAATTAAGAAATTGTATAATAATTACCTTTCCGAAACAGAAAAGACATACATTTCAAGGAAGGAATGTTATAATCATCATGTTTCCTCATAGTTAAGAGCAGCTGCGCTGATTGTCAGTCGTTGTAATGGAGAAATCCTGTAAAACTCTGTAACGTCAGAGCCATCGCCAACGACTGATGACGTATCGGGTTCATGAAGGGTTGTTCCATTTCGTAGGGGAATATTTCAACCCCTTGGCCCTTGTAACTCTGTTTTAAGGGCCAAGGGGTACACTCGAAAACAAGGGTTAGGGCAAGGGGTGAATTAGGATTGAGCCTTAATATACCAATGTACTACCGTATATACCCGAATATAAGACGACCCTGAATATAAGACGACCCCCCATTTTCCAGACTTATTTTTTGGGGAAAAGGAGACACACACACACACACACACACACACACACACACACACACACACACACACACACACACACGCGCACACACAGATAGATAGAGAGGCGCGCGCGCTCTGGAGGGAGGCTGTCGCACGCTCTTAAGAAGCACGTGAAGAGCGCACGCTACAGTGATGTTTCCTCGCGCGTACCCGCTTCACCTGTTTGTCTGAGGTACTTTTGAAATATAATCTTATGCAAATATGCTAAACGTTTAAACTGGCCATTCTAAGTGGGGTTTGTAACTTTTCTCAATTTTCTTTTTACTTTAATACACAAATAAAGTAGCTCACCGAAATGCTTGGCAAGAAATTTCTCCCTTTCCCCCCGTGATTTTGTCTATATCGCGAATATAAGACGCCCCCCCCCCATTTTTCAGCCTATTTTTAGGACAAAAACCTCTTATATTCGGGTATATACGGTAATATCTGTTTTGTACATTTGTAATAGACTGACAACCTGAATCAAAGTTCATCACAAGCTGCATTTCCTCAGGCTGAGAAGGTAAAAACCAATATATAAAAGGTGCACAGTGTCATTCTACTGTCTACTGTCACGGTGTTGCCAACACCATCATGGTAACACACATGACACTAAAGTAATGCAGCCAATAAACATTTATTTAACAACATTATATGTAACATAAAACCATAATGTACATAACTGAATTGAAAAAGAAACAGAAACAGAAGAAACCGTTATTTCAACAGTATCAAACAGGGAATTTTGGGAATGTCAATTTAAGTTTTTTTTCACTGCAAATTATACTGTTCTTTTTCACTTTCAAAACCTGTAAATTTTACTGTAAAATTAAATTAAATGTAATGTCAGATATTATAGATATTATATATTACAAGTATAGTAAGGAAACAGATTTTTACAGTTTTTTTTTACAGTATACTATATATTACTTAATCAACAAATGTTAGTGTGCATGTTCTTTTAGAGATATCTGTAGCACTAACAATCTTCTCTGATGTGACTAAATTGCAAATTGATTTTTTACTTTAAATCCAGCTTTATAAATCCAATTTAGAATTCATCTTATTCAGGGTAATTTTCTGGTTGAACACAAATGATCATCTTCAGATGATCGGCTTCCCAATAATACAGCCGGATCAATGTTTCATCAGCCACACAAATAGATTTGTTTGGTTTGAGTGGTCTGTGCGGAAGACCACTGACAGGGCAGTGTGTGTGAGAATCCCCAGTGAAATCACTCGGCAAAGAGAAAATTACCTTTTTCACCCTTCACTCTTTTTTTTCACACTTCGTAGGTATAGTTAGCAACATTTTACACTTTACAATAAGGTTTCATTTGTTAACATTAATAAACATTAATGAAAAATACAATGTCTACGGCATTTTTGTTAATGTTAATTTCTATTTTTACACATATATTATGAAAAAGCAAAACTTGCATTAGTCGATGCATTGTGAACTGACATGAACATGAACATTAACAAAGATTAGTAAATGCTGTAAAAATATATTGCTCATTATTAGTTCATGTTAGTTAATGCAGTGTTAACAAATTAGACCTTATTATAAAAGAGTTATCAATCTTTAGCTTAAACTCGTATCAGCAAATTAAAACTATAAAAAAGCTCAATTGTTTAAGAAATCTGTCTTGGGTGTAAAGAGATGTATATTGTTCAAGGTTGTGCATGTCCTATATTTCTTGGTAATGAGGAAAGTGTGTTTCTTTGTTTGTGCTGTCAACTTCAGAAAGACTTACTGGCCAATGCATGCACATGCTCAATGAAGCAGAAAATTAGTCGGTCAGCAAGAGATGAACACTTGATAAACAGGCAATTTAGACCCTGAAAATCACGATTGATCAAGAGCACAGCCATGCCACTAATTTCACCTTTGCTGAAGGCAATTAGAATTAAATGTGTTCAGTGTTCTGGATATCATCTATCAAGATGATACCCTTACAAGTGTTTGAAGACAGGGCATTAACACAAACCAATTATTAAGAATCGATGACATTAGAGCATCTGACGGTGTGATTCATCAATGCCTATGCTTTCCAAAGGTAAAAAACAACAATCAAATGTGACAGTTGGTTAATTGACTCTTGCATTTTCAGTGTTCAGTGTTCAGTTCACAATTTCAACTGTAATTTCACTTACTCCCTATGGACTAATTTGAAATGTTATCCAGTGATTTAAATCCTATGTGTCTTAATGCATTTTAGTATTGTATTTGTAATTTGTAATTTTGAGTGTAGTCCAATTTCATTAGTTTAAAACACCAACACACATTTTGTGATGCTACTAGAAAATAAATAAATATCTTCATTCTATTAGGACATTTAAGTAGCTTTTATAAATGTGCCTTAGAAAAAAACATTACTGATGTGCATCAGCATCTTGAGACAAAACAATAACACTGACCTATTTTACGATATGTCAGTGCAAGTTGCTTACAGTTTAAACGTTAAAACATGCCTTTTAGTCTGGGCTAGGCTTAGGCCTTGTCTGTGAAACTAGACAATAAACTGAATAAGGTACCCTAGTTATATGTGACCAGAATATTATAGAGTTGTGGGTGGGCTATTTTGATTTGAGCCTGCTGTAACACTGTAAAAAACACATAACAATGTGCTAATAAAAACACTCAGAACAGCCAGGTCAGTTTTGTTAATCAGAAAATTAAACATACATATGTATTTTAGGAATCAAGGAGTGTCGACCCTTGTTAAAAAACTTACTTCTATTGCCTTTGAAATATGGTTAAAGTGTAGGCCTACTGCTGAATGTACTGACAAGCATTTATGGTAAACTACAATATACTTTAATGTAATTTCTATTCAGTCACGTTTTTAAATATATTTGTAATTGTTGCGAAAGTTACAATTTAGTACATTTAAAATATATTAACTTTGAATGTAATGTCAAATAATCCAATACAGTTAAATATATAATCAAGTACTTTACATGTGGTACTGTTGACTCTGAAGAAGACGCATGGGCGTCGAAACGTTAGTCATTCTGTAATAAAAATAATTTAAACGTTCTGTGCTCCGGTCCTGTTCCTTGGTCCTAGCTAGAGCTTGGGTCCTTCTTCTTACTTTACATGTGCTTTAGTGTTATTCAACACATCAAAATAAGTGTGCCTTTTTAAAGCCTGACTTCAAAGATTATTTAAACATAATTAATTAAAATGTACCTTTTATTATGGCAAAAAAGTTTTTACATGTGCAATATACTTTTAAGATTTGAAGTTAAGTGCGTTTTCAATACAATTAAGAGGACTTTTTCTCCACAAGGGAAATCATTCCAATAAAGTCAAATGGCTATCGATCAGAATGAGACAGGCTTGATTTATTCATCGTTTGTTGATTGGATTGTAAACCGTGAACACTGCATGAGGCATTTATATAGTGGTTTCATATGTACTATTGTACACCCAAAGTGCTTTACAATCATATCAGGGGTCTCTCCTTAACCACCACATATGGATAGTGTGCAGTATCCACTTCAACAGTGCCAGTGCGCTCACCACACACCAGCTATAAGTGGAGAGGACAGAGATTAATAAAGCCAATTCAATGGGTGGGGATTATTAGGAGGCCATGAGTATTTACACCCCTACTCTTTACGATAAGTTCAAAGGTTTTTTTAATGACAACAGAGAATCAAGACCTCGGTTTAATGTCCCATCCGAAGGACGGTGCTTGTTCCAGTATAGTGTCCCCGTCACTACACTGGGGCGTTAGGACTCACAGAGACCACAGTGTGAGCACCCCTGCTGGCTTAAATGCAGAACGGTATTACTGTATATACATCAAAGTGGGCCTTAACTCAAGAAGAGCAGGTTGCTTGACATTCTGATAAGATTTCAAGGTAAAAAAAATATAAAATATAAACTAATATGGACAGATGAACCAGTAATATGCATAATGAAAACGTCTCGGTTACTAGTATAACCTCAATTCACTAATGGAGGGAACGAGACGTTGTGTCGAATGAGAGACACTAGGGGTCGCACTTGGGAGTCCCAAACACCTTTTCAGAAAAGGCCAAAGAAGTTGGCGTGTAGAAATTGGACAGAGCGTGCTTTACACATTCAGGTTTGAGCTGAGGAGCCGAAACGGAAAATGACAAATGAAGCTAAGCTGTCTCACAATCTTCCAACACCCAGGGTAACTGACCTCCGGTCTCCCTATCAAGTGGACCATCTACTATTGAGAGAGGTCAGTCCAGTCGTAGGGCCTCTTATGATGATTTTTAAATTATTTTTAAATATCTTCTTTCTTTTATATTACGGCTGAGTCCCACAGTTGGGGAAGTGTTCTCTATTCTCTAACGAAGTGTTAGTATATGAAAACACATCCTACATAGGGAATAGTCCCTGTGTCTTCCCCTCCACCAAATGAGGGGAAGACTCCAGGCCACAACGAATCCTAGAAGAAGACAGAGTTCACAGATTGGGAAACCAAACAGTGGAAGAATATATCATATGGGGTCACCGTTAGGGAACCACTAAATATGGAGCACTAATCAGGTTACAAGGGCTTTCCTTAAAGAGGCATACCACGAGTAATAAACTGAATGGCCACTATTCAGTGGGCCATTCTCTGTTTGGAGACAGCCTTCCCTTTCTGCTGACCTTCGAAGCAGACAAAGAGCTGATCCCATCTTCTGAGGCTCTGCGTGCAATCCAGGTATATCTAAAGAGCACAACAGAGGCTGGGTTGGGTCTCCCTTGTCACTAGGGAGCGCATACAGATTCACCACTTGGTTCCTGAAGGAAGTAGTGGGAACTTTGGGCACATAGCCATAGCACATAGCTCAGGACCACGCAAGAGTATGCCGGCTCGAACTCTAGGCATGTATCGCTGATGGAAAAGGCTTGAAGGTTCTCTTCCTCTCTTCGGTTGTCTTCATGGAGAGGGCACCGAGCTCGACTGACTCCAAGGGATCGAACGGGTCCCTCCATAAGGCCTGTAAGACCAGAGATCCCAAGAGGGGATGAGGCGAGGTCGTGGAGGATTCAACTTCCGCGACCCTCTCAGGAACCTGACAATCAGGTTGTGCTTCCCTAAGGACCAGGCACCTACTGTGCTGAACATACACTTTGAGGGTAAGTGTGGACAGCCGCCTCTCCAGGCCTATTTGCAGAAAGGAAAGCACTGACCCGACTGTGCAACTTTGTGGATCCGATTCAGCGCTCAGATCGCCGTCAGTGATCACCACCGAGGCGTTGTACCCAGAGGTAGAAAGACCAGGACTTGAGGCAGCTGAGGTTGCTCGCGGCCGTTTGAAAAAAAATGCGAGCCAAGACCGCAATGTTCCCATGGCCATACTTTTGCAGAAAGAGTATGAACCATCCAAAAATACTGTCTCCGCATGAGAGTGACAGCAAAGGGTGCTAACTTTCACACCTGGTCAGATATGAAGACTGGCTCAGGCTCCTGGATGTGTATGGCTGCAGACTCTAGCTTCAGGGTGTCCTTCTCCATCCACGGAGGGTCCTTGGCGGGTGTTAGCTCTGGCTCAGGCTCTAGTCTCGTGCCAGGTGGGGGGCTCTGGGGGGGTCTGTGACTGTGGCAGGTGTGGTGAGGTGCTGGATGAGCTAAGGGTCCATGACAAGAGGAGTGGGCAAGGACTGGGAAGGAGTTCCGAGACAGGTGGTATTGCTGCGATAATGAGCAACGACAACAGGATTACTCAAGTGGGCTGTGGAGGCTGCGTCTGAACGGTGCTGGTGTCTTCATCAACTTCGCTTACTTAGAGGGAGGAGCCACTCAACTACAGCACATAGTCCATATACTGTGCCAGGGTGCAGGTAATCTCTCCTGCTGGCAACAGTTGAAATAGATAATAATCCAACCCACTTAAAAAAAAACAGCCTTCAGCATCGTCGCCTAAGGACACCAGGTGGCTGATCTTGAGGAACTCCTCCATGTAGTCTTCCAGGTGATGGCCGTCTTGTGAGAGGGAGAGGAAAAGGTCTTCGGGTGTGACGGTTGAAAGAACTGCTGCTAGATACATATTTTATGGTTGGTTCGTTCTTCTGTTTGTGTGCTACTTGCAGCAGGAGCAAGGAAATGCAGAGGTGGGATCTAGCAGTAGCAAACGTATTTATTTACAAAAATAAAACACAACTCATGCACATAGGGGAAACCACTCAGGAGCAAAAGGAAACTGCAAGCCAACAGTATCAATTCAAGAATGGACAAGGAATTAAACTACACAGGAATATGTACAGACACCAAAACGGAACATAAACCTGACAATGTGTAAAGGAAAGCTACACTTAGTTAGCTAGTATAATTCTAAGCTTGAATAATTCAAGTTAAATGAAAACCATTTATTCAGCTAAAATAATTTATTCATGATAACTGAATACCATTGATTCTAGTTAGTTTTACAAGGTTGATTTTATTGGGTTTTACTTGTTTCAACCACATGGGTCCACTGTATATGACTGAATCATGTTCAGCCAAAGAGCTATTTTTTGAGTCTTTCTTTCTTGGTCTCATGTTAGGTGTGTGAGTTTGAGGTTTTGTTTGGTGGTTGTGAATGTATTCAGGGCACAAATGCTCCTGTGTTTCTCCTGTCGTGAGGACCCAGAGATCAGGTCTCATAATGTGGGCGGACAGTGAGGGATGCTCATGGGTGTGGGGTGTGTAAGGTTGGATATATTCTCTCATCCTGAAGGTTGAAGAGAGCTCTTCACATTCCACAGGACAGTGCAAATATTTCACAACACTGAGAGACTGCACATTAGCCTAAAAGAAGGTGTGCTAGATGTGGTGATAGATGGATGATATGTCAATGACTTCAGCTGAGATCGTGGAAAATGTACAGTATGCTTAGAAACAAACAAGGCTTTTAAAAGTCTTTTGTGATGTGACGTGTCACACCTGTTCAATGCAGATGAAATAGTAAAACAACAAATCTACTAAGAGAGCGTCATAAACATTGACTTTCTTTATTGACATGCTTCCACCCCTCCCCCCTGAATACTGATCTGGATTAAGTATGTAGTACTGTGTCTTGCATTACAGATGACTTCTAAGCAACGAGAAATGAGACAGAGAAAAAAATCCAACTCAAATTATGAGAGCAAATACTACATAAATATTATATAAAAATACATGTAAAAAAAATTATGGTCCTATGGAAAAGACACTAACAATTATGTGAAACTAAAACATAATTTAATGTCATTTCTATTTCACATTTGCAATGATGAAGATAAAATTTAGTACATTTAACATATTTACTTAAAATGTAATATCAAATAACTACAAATTATCATCAAGTGATTTATATGTGCTGCTGAAGTATGTTAGTCAACAGATGAAAATAAGCATATTTCTTAATTTGAAATTATTTTAAAGAGGACTTTTTAACAATGCATTTGTTGTTCCCCTTCAGGGACTACCGCTGCGTGTAATCGCAGTGGGAACGCCCTCCAGCGTGACGCGTCTGAAACATGAATGACATTAGTCAATGGGGAGAATGAGCGTACGGCGAGTGACGTCATCGACCAGGAAGCTATAAATATCCCCTGAGCCCACAAGCCGACAGCTTTTGTTACTTCAGCAGATCTGTGTGTCTGAAATCTTTCGATTGTGTTTGTCTGTGTTAGACAGGAGTTTTCACTAGCGAGCTGATGGCTGATGGATGTTTTATCTCGTGCTGTTGAAAAGCTCAGCATTGAGTGGGCAACTGATAGGCAGGAGTCTAGAAACAAAAGCAAACTAGATGATAGATTTCTGTCTGCACGACCTCAGCCTTCTCGCCGGTGCTTACCATTCTTCCCTGATCTTCACGCTGAAGTGTCAAAGACCTGGGTTAGACCTGTTTCTAGTAGAATTCACACCAACCAGTCTAATGCTTATGGTAATATTTTTGGTGCAAAAACTGCTGGTTATGTGACAATGCCAAAGGCGGAGGAGACGCTCGCTAGCTATCTCTCTCCTGCTTCACTTAAAGCACCGGCTCTTCCTTCAAAACCTTTAAAAAATACTTCTGCTCTAGTGGGGAAGGCTTATTCGCGGCGGGGCAGGCGGCCGCATGTTTACATACTATGGCCATTATGCAGGCTTATCAGGCCGACCTGCTCAAAGATGCGTGTGATGGTGGTGAAATTTCTGCTGATATGATTAATGAACTTAGGCAGACGGCTGATCTTACTCTCAGGGCCAGGGAGACCTCAAAGTCTATTGGTCGGTCTATGGCAGCAATGGTGGCCACAGAAAGACATTTGTGGCTGAGTCAGACTTCAATGAAAGAAAAAGATAAGACTCTTCTCTTAAATGCTCCCGTTTCGCCTGTGGGCCTCTTCGGTGACACTCTTCATTCTGTCACTGAGAGGTTCCAGGAAGAGAAAAAAAACAGGTAGCTGCTTTTCATAAATTTATTCCCCTTAAAGTGCGTGTCGCTGGGGCTGCTAAGCGAGGGCAGTCCCAGCCGCCGAGCTTTTCTTTAAAAAGAATGCAGCAGAAGCGGAGTGTCGCGTCTCGTGCCCCCCCGCAGAGAAACTGGAGGGACGAGGAGGGGCGCTCTCCGGGGCGACCTTCTCGGGGCAGGGCTGATCTGAGGACAGTCATTGTCGCTAGGAAGGCCGCGTCGAAGAAATCCTGACGTGTTAAACGCCAGGACTCTGAGGGTGGTCCCCATCGGGAAAGACTTGAGTTTGCCGCACAAGTTCACGGTGCCCTGTCTCTCCCGATGCCCTCAGGGGTCTGTTCTACTAACCCTGCCTATACAGGGCGTAGAAAGACCTGGCGAGCGATTTCCCGAGGGACGCTCGCCCCCTCTGAGGAGGGTTGTGGAGTGCCCAGATCAGCTGTTCCCTGCCCATATGTTACAGGGCGCTGTGTCTGTCACTCGGGATGTTCATCCAGAGGCCAGCCTCGAGAGGCTGGTTCCCTTAGTAGAGTTTCTGGCGGAATGGGAGATGCTCCCCAATGTTTCTCAGTGGGTCCTGAGTACTATAAAGAACGGGTACGCTATTCAGTTCAGAACGCGTCCACCTCGTTTCCGAGGGGTCCTGCCCACAGTGGTGGGCCCCGAGCAGGCTCTGGTTTTAGAACAGGAGGTAAAAACTCTGCTGCTAAAAGGAGCTATAGAGCGGGTTCCTCCACCCAGCAGGGAGTTAGGATACTACAGCCGGTACTTTATCGTTCCGAAGAAAGATGGAGGGCTGCGTCCCATTTTAGATCTGCGTCTCTTAAATTGTGCTGTAGGGAAGCTCAAATTCAAGATGCTCACTCTCAAGCAGATCGTGTCACAAATCAGATCCGAGGACTGGTTTGTCACGATAGATCTAAAGGACACTTACTTCCACGTATCTATCCTCCCTCAACACAGGAAGTTCCTGAGGTTCGCTTTCGGGGGCGAAGCGTATCAATATCGGGTTCTTCCGTTCGGCCTAGCACTATCACCCCGGACGTCCACGAAGTGTATGGATGCTGCTATAGCCCCGCTGAGGTTACAGGGCATCCGCATTCTGAATTATATAGACGATTGGTTGATTTTAGCTCAATCGGAACAACAGGCGGTTCGGCACCGAGATGTCGTTCTCGCTCACATCAAGAGACTGGGGCTGAGGCTCAACGCCAAGAAGAGAGTTCTTTCTCCATTACAGAGAACCACTTATCTAGGTGTAGTGTGGGATTCGACGACGATGCAGGCACGATTGTCACCTGCTCGTATTGTTTCGATTCTTGCCACAGTAGATCAGGTCAAGCTAGGCCAGTCATCCACTGTAAAACAGTTCCAGAGACTGTTAGGTCTCATGGCAGCTGCGTCCAACGTGATACCTTTTGGCCTCTTGCACATGAGACCATTACAGTGGTGGCTCAGAACCAAGGGATTCTCCCCGA
The DNA here is from genome assembly GCA_036326025.1 of Chrosomus eos. NCBI lineage: Eukaryota > Metazoa > Chordata > Actinopteri > Cypriniformes > Leuciscidae > Chrosomus > Chrosomus eos. The sequence goes on along the minus strand of CM070830.1, from coordinate 9,587,119 downwards.
GGGGAAATCCACTTCGCATGATCGTGAGTTCGCGATGGTGTCTTCGCGCCCTGATTATGTGGAAAGATCCTTGGTGTCTGTCCCAAGGTCCCGTGTTGGGGGCTCCTTGTTTTCGCGTTATGCTAACGACAGATGCCTGTCACGGGTTGGGGGGCGATCATGAGTGGTCGCCTAGCTCAGGGTCTGTGGGGGGACCATCATCGTTTGTGGCACATAAATTGTCTAGAGATGTTGGCAGTGTTTCAGGCTCTGAAAAATTTCCTCCCAGACCTAAGGGGCCATCATGTTCTTGTCCGGACAGACAACACATCGGTGGTCTCGTATATCAACCATCAGGGGGGTCTGCGTTCTCGCCCGCTTTACAAACTGGCACGTCAGATCCTTCTATGGTCCCAGGGGAAAATTCTCTCTCTCAGAGCTATTTATCTCCCGGGATATTTGAATCAGGGAGCAGACATCCTGTCGAGGCAGGGGCCGAGGCCCGGGGAATGGAGTCTTCACCCCGAGGTGGTGGAGCTCCTATGGGAACATTTCGGTCGTACCGAGGTAGACCTATTTGCGTCCCGAGAGACATCACACTGTCCACTGTGGTTCTCTCTCAGCCAGCCAGCCCCTCTGGGGTTGGACGCGATGGTACATCCGTGGCCGAGGTCACGTCTATATGCTTTTCCCCTGATCGCTCTGCTCCCGGGAGTTCTGGAGAGGGTTCGCCGGGATGGGCTCAGTCTCCTGCTAATAGCCCCATTCTGGCCGGCCCAAGTATGGTTTGCGGACCTAGTGTCTCTCCTCGACGGCTCTCCCCTGGAGATACCGATCAGGAGAGATCTGCTCTCTCAGGCGAGTGGGTCGATCCTTCACCCCCGCACAGAACTGTGGGCTTGGCCTCTGAGGGGGCCCAGCTCATAGATGCTGGTCTCTCGACTGAGGTCGTTGAGACCATCCTCCAATCCAGAGCTCCCTCCACGAGGAAGTTATATGCCGCGAGGTGGAAACTTTTCACCTCTTGGTGTGGAGAGCGCCAGCAGGACCCAGTTAACTGCCCGGTTGGTACAGTGCTGGATTTCCTGCAGGACCGTCTCTCCACAGGGTTATCCGACTCCACACTGAAGGTGTATGTGGCGGCCTTAGCTGCTTACCACGCCCCTTTAAGTGGAGGTTCCCTAGGGAGACACCCACTTATATCTCGCTTCCTTCGTGGCACCTTGAGGCTGAGGCCTGCAGTTCGCACGAGGGTACCAGCTTGGGATCTGGCCATCGTCTTAGAAGGTCTCTCCCTTGCTCCTTTCGAGCCCTTCGAGGAAGTTTCGAAAAAGTTTCTTACTCTAAAGACTATCCTTCTTCTTGCTATCTCGTCTCTAAAAAGAATAGGAGATATTCAAGCACTTTCGGTGGCTCCCTCGTGCCTGGAATTTGCTCCTGGTATGGTTAAGGCCTTTCTTTGTCCGAGACCAGGTTATGTTCCTAAGGTTCCAACTGTTTCTGTTAGACCTATAGTTCTGCAAGCTTTCTGTCCTCCGCCTTTTCTGACGTCAGACCAGGAGAAACTTAATTTGCTGTGCCCAGTTTAGGCTTTAGCTTTAGAGCTGCCCTGTGGAGGAGTTCGGAACAACTGTTCGTCTGTTTTGGGTCACCTAAGAAAGGGTGTCCTGCATCTAAGCAAAGGATGAGCAAGTGGGTGGTCAAGGCCATCTCGCTTGCTTATGGTTCGGCCCATCAGCCTTCACCTTTGGCTGTAAGGGCTCATTCCATCCGGAGTATGGCTGCTTCTACAGCTCTTCTTTCAGGATCTTCTCTTCAGGACGTTTGTGATGCGGTAGGCTGGTCCTCACCGCACACTTTCGTCAGATTTTATTCCCTTGACCTTAGCTCCACTCCCGGGGCTCAGGTTCTCTCGTCGACTTGTGGCTCCTAATGACACACGGCGGGGATTTGGTCGTATGGGTATGTGGGTATTGCGTTCCCACTGCGATTACACGCAGCAGTAGTCCCTGAAGGGGAACGTCCCGGGTTACGTATGTAACCCTAGTTCCCCGAAGGGACGGACGCTGCGTGTCCTGCCATTCTCCTGGCATCCCCTTGGGTCGCTTGCTTCAGTAACTTTAAGCTGTCGGCTTGTGGGCTCAGGGGATATTTATAGCTTCCTGGTCGATGACGTCACTCGCCGTATGCTCATTCTCCCCATTGACTGATTTCATTCATGTTTCAGACGCGTCACGCTGGAGGGCATTCCCACTGTGATTACACTCAGCGTCCGTCCCTTCGGGGAACTAGGGTTACATACGTAACCCGGGACGTTTTTAATAAGTGTGTTAAGAAACTCTCTTTAAGTACACTTAATTGGCCTTTTATTTGATTAATATTATATTATCTGCTAGTAAAGTTTTCGTAATTATTAATCATTTTTCACAAGGAATAACAAAAAGAAAAAGGTTGAAATCTGTTAGTTGAAGGCTAAAAATCACACCATATCACACAATAAAAGTGCCTATAGTTCAGGAAACATCCATTGTTTTGTTTTTTGTTTTGTTTTTTTAAAGTAATTTTATTTAGAAAATGTAGAAATTGAGATCAGAATCACATCAGAATCACATATAAAGATATTCATCAAACATCGTTTGGTTTGGGATTATATATAGTGTAAATATGTGAAAAAAGGGCGAGAATAATGTTCTCTTTCTCTGTCGCTCTTCTTACAGATTGATTCTGATGATGTCCTCACCAAAGATGAACAGATCTTTCTTCTAATTGGTGCACGCGCGAGGTGTGAGAGAAACATCCGTGCACAGTTAGACGTGGTCAGAGGTATTATAATTTAATTTTTTGTGACTATAGGGCTGTTATACAATGTCATCATTGTTAGCAACACCCCTAAATCTAAGTATTAATCGTTGACAACTCAAATTAAAGGGGTGGTTTATTATGATTTCACTTTTCTAACTTTAGTTAGTGTGTAATGTTGCTGTTTGAGCATAAACAACATCTGCAAAGTTACAACGAATCTGCAAAAGTTCAAAGCAAAGGAAGATATTTGCTTTTAAAAAAATCGTTTTTTAAGGACTACAACAAACGGCTGGTAGGGACTACATGACATTCCTCCCGGGTTAGTGACATCACTAGCCCTAAAATATACATAAACCCTGCCCCCAGGAACACAAGCAGTCAATGTTCTCAAGCTGTCGCATATTGTCTTTTCACATGCAATATGTAACACAAATGCAATGTCACTATAGGCATCTTGCAGTTCCCACACAAGCGATTTTATAGATTATCATAACTATCTTCAAGTCTTTGATTTGCATATTCTGTCAACTCCACATCAGCAACATAAATTCATAAACTAATCATTCAGAAACGTCCTGTTGCATTCTACATGTTGTCACTTCTTCTTGAGTCTCTCCATCATTGTCCGACTCCAGTTTAAACATAAAAGGCAGAACAGTTTCTGACATTTTAGAGCTTGTCTGCGTGAAGTAATGGAGCTGCTGAACACACACAAGCTCTTTAAACTCTGCCCTCTGTGCGAGAGCAGCAGCTCATTTACATTTAAAGGGACACACAAAACAACATGTTTTTACTGACCCTCAAAAAGGGACAATTTTAACATGCTGTAAAAAATTAGCTGGGATTTTGAGATAAAACTTCACATACACACTCTGGGGACAACAGAGACTTATTTTACTTATTGTAAAAAGGGGCATTATACCACCCCTTTAAGGTATTTTATTACTTTTAAAGCAATCAGATTTCACCGACGAATAATGTTGAAAAAAAAAAAAAAAATAGTTAAATAGCTAACCAAAATAGTTGTGACAAACTTACAGCTACTGAAGCAATCAAAAGCATGTATCTTCCTAACCCTGCAGATCCAATTTCCTGAAGATCAGGATCAAATTAGACTGTGGCCCTGTTTATAACCAGATAAGGAATAAGAAATATTGATTTCAGCTCAGGTTCCTTTGTTATTCGTAGTGATGACTGAGTCACTTTATTGCAGGATACGGACATACCCACAACTGTGGAATGAATACAGATCCACTGCTGTTTGGTTATGAGAAAAGATCAGGATTTTTATCTTTGGCTTCCTGTGTTAAAGAGATTTTTTGACCTGTGATCTTCAAACATTTTGTTGGAGAATCTTGATTGCATGTATTTTGTGTTACATATATGTAAAACTTGTAAAACATATGAATCTAATTTTTTGTGTATTGTCAGAGGATTACTGTCCTTCTGAGTGGGATGGGATCATTTGCTGGCCTGCAGGAAAACCCAGTCAGATGGTTGCAGTTCTGTGTCCTGACTACGTCTATGACTTCAATCACAGAGGTCTGCGTTACTTTTTCTCACCCGGGATAGGCTTGCTTGTTTTTAATAAAGTTCTATTTCACATTCCAAAAAAGCTGGGACAGAGGCATGTTTACCAATGTATCACATTTCCTTTTAGTTACACTTAATTGTTCGGGAATAGTTGTTGTAGTTCTCAATCTCATCTGATACCACAAAGCTGCTCAACAGTCCATGGTCGTTCTTGTCAGATTCTCCTTTTTATGATGGACCGATCATAAGAGACCGATCTGGGCTGCAGGCAGTTAATCATAAGCACTTTTATTCTACAGTGTAGAGTGTTTACGAATCCACTCAGTTGTAGCACGTGCAGAAGGAGGCCAGGCATTGACTTGCTTCCCAGGAAAGATCTCTGTACAATCCCAATACATTTCCACGTTAATGGTAACTTCACACATGCAAGGCATCCATGCCGTTAGCACTGATGCGCCCCCATACCATGACTGATCTTTTCTTTTGTACCTGTCGCTGATGAAATTGTGGACATGAAATTTGGCACAAAGTGGTGAGACATGACCCATCTTTAAAGACTGAGCCTTGGGTGGAAGGTACTATTGTACCCAATCACGATACTCTCGATCACCTATTACCAGTTCACCTATGGACTGTTTCTAAACAGTTTGACTTGGATATTCTATTAGCTTTTCAATTTTATTTTGCCTCTTTTCCAACTTCTCTGGAGTGTGTTGCAGCCATTCAAATTAAAATGTGTTAATATTTACAAAATAAAATAATAATTTGGTGAGTGAAATATTTGAAATTTTTGAAAATCTTTTCTTTGTACTTTTGGCATTTAAATAAAGGTTAAAAAGAATGACACATCACATATTTTTTATTTTATTGCATTTTACAAAATGTCCCAATGTTTCTAAAAATGGGGTAAATGCTTAAATTTGACAACGTATACATTATTTTTGCACTTTAAGTATACTACTTGGTTCCTATTTAGATATTATTTTTATACTTTAAATAATCCTTTAACTGTATTTTAAGTAGACAAAAAATGAATGTACCCACCAAATATTAATAGACTTTTTCAGTACAACTTAAATACTATTTAATTTTAGATTAAAAAATAAACATAATAGCAATACTAGAAATACACTATTTTATTTTGTAAGAGTACACAAAATACTGTATGAAGAAATAACCTCAGAGGCTGATATTTTTGGTGTACTTATTTATATACTGCTTAAGAATTAAGCATGTCTGTTTTACATGCATTTTAGGACATGCATATCGCCACTGTGATGCATCCGGTTACTGGGAGCAGGCGTCCACTATAAACCGGACATGGGCCAACTACAATGAATGTGCCACTTACCTGCACACTAACCACAGCAATCAGGAGGTGTGTGCATTTTTTTAATAACTCATAGGCAGCTATAATCGATAATCTTGGTGGCATGCATTACTATAAACAGTTGCTCAAGGGATTTGAAGTTGAACAAATCCATAACTGTAAGTATTAAACTTCCGAATGATTGACTGCAATTTTCTGAATGATTAGACTTTTATCTCCTGGCAGATTAACAAAAAAATCAATATATTCAATTGAAGGAGAGACATGAACCATATATAGACAAGAATATCATAGTGACTTTGACAGATTTATTTTACATGGGTCAGTAACCTACAGCAACCATGCAGAAACATCCACAGAGCAACACGTAAAAAAAAAAAAAATTTAGTGATAGAGTATTTATTTGTCTAAAGGAAATTGAAATGTATAGACATTAACATGTACATAATTCTATACTATTGTGTACTATTTTGCTGTTTATTTAGGAAGTATTTGAGCGTCTTTACCTCATGTACACTATTGGATACTCCATATCACTGGCAGCGTTACTGGTGGCTGTCTTTATCCTTTGCTATTTCAAGTAAGTGCAACATTAACATTTCAACAAGACAAACTTCGTTTTTTAGTAAAAGATTAGCAATGAATGTATCCAAGACAGTAAACATTGCACACACATCTGATCTAATCCATCAGAATGCTAGATGTCCCCTCAGTCAGTGTCTGATTCATGTTCATGAGTGTGTGGTGCCTTGATGCCTATTGCCTATCTACATCCATGTGATAACCATGTGTACAGACAGACTTATGTTCACTGCGATATCTGTGCTATGATCTGATCAGACAGTCAGCAGCTCCTCTGCTCTCTGAGGAAGAGAGTAGGGAATAGAATAGAATAGAATAGAATAGAATAGAATAGAATAGAATAGAATAGAATAAAATAGGCTTTTTGCAGTTTACCCACGCAGAACTCTTGTGAAAAAAAAGTATGCACTTTACTGTAGCAGTACTTATTCTGGAAATAATATCATAAGAAATGTATTTATTTATGTATTTTGACACTTACAGTATTTACATATTATTTGTAAATAAAAATTTATTAGAATTTAAATTTAAGTTGAACATAAGAGTGATTTTGCCCCACTTACGTAAGTAGGACTTACATATTTAGGCCTATGTAATTACTTCTATTGACTTTGAAGTACTGACGTATTTTAAATGTGCTTTATTATATTAGTCAACACATTAAAATAAGTGTACTTCTGCATGTAACGCATTATTACAAAGTGAACTTTTTTTTTACAAGTGTAAAATTCTAAAAAAGTGGGTCTTCAATTACATGTTTATAAAAAAATATTCTTTTAAGATTGAAATGCACATTCAATACAATTAAGCCCGTTTCTTTTTCACAAGGAAACACTTTCCTGGATCCATGTTCTTGGTCCAGGAGCAACATTTTGTGAATTGATTTTTTAAGTAGCCAAATCAATGTCATTCAGTCTTTCCCTCTTAAAGAAATGAAGGAACCCATCATTTATTTTAGATGGAACTACCCTTCACAGACTGAAGCAGTGTGTTGGGTCTGAACTACAGTTGTTTGTCAACAAAATGAATTAATTGGGACATGTCGAAAGCATTTAATCTGTGCATTTGTCTTATTTATGATGCCTAAATACTCAATTTGTAGTCACAAATTTAAATAAAATATAGACATTTTAATTTAAAGTGATTTTAATGAGTCGTTAATTGCGTAACTCAGAACACAAAAAGACAGATGCATCAGAAATGGCTAAATAGCATAGACTACATTTGACTTTGCAACCATTAAATATGCTCTATAGTATACGTGTAGTATATGCAATCCGGATGCATTGTAATGTGATCTATGAGACACTGAAATGAATTCATTTCCACCACTACTTCAAAGTCAAGATTCGTTTCTTTTTTTCTCCAGACGTCTCCATTGCTCCCGTAACTACATCCACATCCACCTCTTCACCTCATTCATATGCAGAGCAATCAGTATATTTGTGAAAGACGCCGTTCTTCACACCGTCAGAGATGACGGCAAACTAGAGGATGGGGCAGTTGGACAAAGACCTATGGTACTCACAAACCATTTGCACATGAATACATAATTAATGCTTCAAATCTCGACAGTTTTATTGGTCTGTGTGTTTATCAGGTGGGCTGCAAAGTTGCTGTGACCTTCTTCCTGTATCTCTTGGCAACCAATCATTATTGGATCCTGGTTGAGGGTCTGTACTTGCATAGTCTGATCTTCATGGCCTTCCTGTCTGATAAGAACTGTCTGTGGGCTTTAACAATCATAGGCTGGGGTGAGTTGTCACTTTTGTTTTGAAGATTGCAATTGATGATCAAATTTGCAGAGCAATCCGTTATGATCTGAGGGTGAGAATAAGGTTGTGTTTTCCATTAACGTCCTGTTTTGTTTTGATCTTGTTTTCTTTTTCATAGGGATACCCGCAGTGTTTGTGTCCATATGGGTCAGTGCTCGAGCATCTCTGGCAGACACACAGTAGGTTTATTTGTGCATTTGTTTTTGTATATGGTTTCTGGTAAACCTCTAAATGTTAACACCTTGGAATAAATTCCACATGATCACCTGTTCCCTGCCTTCAGCATGAGATGCTTGAATAGACTCCAGCATCCCCATGACCCTGCATAGGACAAGCGGTTTGGAGAATGGATGGGTGGATGATCACCTGGGTGTTGAGCTTTGTTTGGCTTGGGGCAAACATAGCACTTCATATTTGGCAAAATAGGGCTCATCAGACCACAAGATTTTCATCCAAATGGTCTAGGTTTTGTCGCACGGTTTTTAGCAAATTCCAGGCATGACCATATGTTGGCCTTTCTAAAAATAGTCTCTGCTGAACCTGTGAAGTCAAGATTTATGATGCGGTCAAGCATCAAGTTCATGTTTTTGTAAAGGTATAGTTAGGATTAGGGTACTGTGCTCACCCTCATGTCGTTTCAAACCCATGGGACTTTGTTTAATCTACAAAACACAAATTAAGATACTTTTAATAAAACCTGAGGGGGTTCTCTCCTTGCATTCAAAGTCCAGGTAACCAAATCCAAAAAGTTCAGAAAGGCATTGTAAAACGATTCCATATTAATTGAGTGGTTTAATCCAAGTCTTGTGACCAGATATATGACCGCTATATATGATGAACAGATTTAATTTAGGCTTTTATTCACATAAACACACATACATAGGCCTGGTTTCACAGGCAGGACTTGAAATTAAGCCAGGTTTAGACCTTAGTTCAATTAGGACATTTAAGTAACTTTAATAAATGTGCCTTAGGATAAAACAGGTGTGCATCTTGAGACAAAACAATGGCACTGCCATATTTTAAGATATGTCAGTGCAAGTCAGTTAAAACAGCTCAAACATGCATTTTGGTCTGGGACTAGACTAAATTACCTATAAAATGTCTATTAAATTACAATAATAATGAACGTAAACAACTTACAGAGCTCTGACTTGTACCACCTGACTGCTGAAGATTGAAAGTTTCAATGAAATACTAATTTTCATTGCAACCCTGTAATATGGTAATAATTGTGAATACTTTCTGAAGCATTGAAGTTTGGATTTCTGCATCTTTAGGTGCTGGGATATAAGCGCAGGCAACCTGAAATGGATCTATCAAGTACCAATCCTGGCATCCATTGTTGTAAGATTGTTCTTCTCCAATAAATTATAATACCGTAATAATTTAAATATACAAATGTGATACGCAATAACAAAACTCTGTACTTTATAAAATACTAAATATTTCATCCATATTTTATAAACACTTGTTAACTCTTAAAGCACACATATAAAATATTTCTTATCAGTGAATGCCCTTTACTGAAAAGTCACTTATGTTCCTCATAACTCTTCATCTAGGTAAACTTCTTCCTCTTCCTCAATATCATCAGGGTTTTGGCCTCTAAGTTGTGGGAAACAAATACAGGAAAACTGGACCCTAGACAGCAGTACAGGTTATAAATGACTACACATACACACACACACACACACACACACACACACACACACACACACACCACACACACACACACACACACCGGTAGTGATTGGTTTTCTGTGGCCTGCAGGAAGCTGCTGAAGTCGACCCTGGTGCTGATGCCGCTGTTTGGAGTTCATTACATGCTGTTTATGGCTCTTCCGTACACTGATGTCACAGGTCTACTGTGGCAGATTCAGATGCATTATGAGATGCTCTTCAACTCCTCACAGGTATATGCCAGGTTTTTTTTTTTTACAAACAAAAACAAATCCAGGTCTTCTATGACCTGTTGAGTTTTGCCCAAGGTAATTTTTAGTTTTGCCCGAGAGAGGAGAGAGAGAGAGAGAGAGAGAGAGAGAGAGAGAGAGAGAGAGAGAGAGAGAGAGAGAGAGAGAGAGAGAGAGAGAGAGAGAGAGAGAGAGAGAGAGAGAGAGAGAGAGAGAGAGAGAGAGAGAGAGAGAGAGAGAGAGAGAGAGAGAGAGAGAGAGAGAGAGAGAGAGAGAGAGAGAGAGAGAGAGAGAGAGAGAGAGAGAGACCTTCCGATAGGAGTGGAAACAGTGCAGCTCACACACTGCACTTTATAAAGTTGAGTGGGAACGGCTACTAGTTAGGGTTAGTACAGCAAAATTGGTGGCCGTGTGTGTGTTTTAAATAAGTAGTAGCCCCTCAAAAATAGCTATACATTAATCATAAAATAGGTTGATTGTTTGTGATTATATCATGCCAAGCAGCTTTTCTGCTTTAAGTGTGGAAAGATACTTGTTGCTGGAACTTTTCGTATAGCTCGTGGTTAGGACACATGAAACATCATCCATGGTTACAAAACGTCTCCGGTTACTTACGTAACCTCGGTTCCCTGAAAGGCAAGGAACGAGACATTACGGATGTCGTATATGGGAACTCTCTCTCATCCTTCACTTCCGCTGAAATCTTATTGGCTAACGCCAGCAACGCTGGCCAATTGACGCAAATATGCAAATACTGAAACCCCGTTGCAGTATAATGTAAGTGCAGCGTCAATTCCTCCTCAGAATCGAACAGAACGCCAAATCAATAGCGAACACGGCGGCGAGCGTAATGTCTCGTTCCTTGCCTTTCAGGGAACCGAGGTTACGTAAGTAACCGGAGACGTTCCCTTTCAAGGCTACGGAACTTCGACATTACGGATGTCGTATATGGGAACTGTATAGAATCCCGCCGTGGAAGCAAGCAAACCACAGAACAGAACCCAATACAAAACCCCGACACCGCCCCCCCAGAATGCCAGCATTGTGATAGGACGAGACTGGCCAATAGTGAGCCTCTAACTTCTGATAGGTCCAAGGGGACGAATCACAAACTCACAAAACACTGCCAGAATTTGCATATCCCGAACAGTATAACCGGGGGGAAGTCTGCACTGTAGACCAACAGGGCAACAACAACAGTAAAATAAGGCCAACGCATAGCGGTGACAACAGTCTTAATACACATAAGCACACAGAACAACTCATGAGCAAAGCGCAGAGAGCTCTAAATGCTGTGCAAGAATTCAACTCACCGAAAGCACTTGAGACGCCACAGAGGGTAAATCCAACTTGTAAAATCTGGCGAACGTATTCTGAGAAGACCAGCCAGCCGCAAGACATAAATCCTGAATAGACATACCCTTAGTCCAGGCCCACGAAGAGGCGATCGCCCTGGTCGAATGGGCCTTAACATTGAGGGGGCATTCCTGTCCCATACAGTCATAAGCCAAAACAATAGCGTCCACAATCCAGTGAGCAAGCCTCTGTTTAGAGACTCCCCGTCCCTTATTGCATCCACCAAAGCACACAAATAGCTGGTCCGAGCTTCGGAAAGCAGCCGAGCGAGAGATGTACTCCCGGAGCGCTCTGACTGGGCAGATAGCACTTTGAGCATCCGAACCTAGAGAGGTCGATGGCTCAACAGACAGGGCAGGCAAAGAAACAATCTGCGCCCTGAGCGTGGTATTGAGCGATTTAGGGACATAACTCGGCCTCGGTCTGAGAGTCACGTTACAGTTTCCGGGTCCAAAGCGAATACAATCTTCGCTGACAGAGAAAGCCTGTAAATCCCCAACCCGCTTCGCCGAAGCGAGAGCGAGAAGCAGCGCCGTTTTAATCGAAAGCTCCTTAACTGCAATCGACACTAAGGGTTCAAAGGGCGGCCGTGACAAAGCTTCCAAGACCAAAGTCAAATCCCAAGGCGGCACTGACGGCGGCCGTGCAGGGCATAATCTCTTAGCTCCTTTAAGGAACCGAGTCACCAACGCATGTCTACCGATAGACTGTCCATCAACAGGCGGGTGAAACGCAGCAATAGCAGCTACGTATACCTTCAGGGTGGATGGCAGGCTCCCTTCGTCCATTCTGTACTGAAGGAAGCGTAGAATATCCGACACCGAGCAGTTCGCTGGGTCTAAACCGATATCCTGACACCATTTAGAGAAAACACCCCACTTCAGAGCGTACAGGCGCCGGGTAGAGGGGCTCGCGCTTCCGCGATGGTATTTTGAACCCGCGAATGAAGCACATCGATCCCGCTCAGCGTCCCTGCAGCGGCCACACATGGAGCCTCCACAGCCCGGGGCTGGGATGCCAAATCGATCCGCTCGCCTGAGACAGTAGGTCCTTCCTGAGCGGAATTTCCCACGGTTGCTCCGTTAGTAACTCCACCAAGTCCGCGAACCAGGGCTGATTCGGCCAGTACGGGGCCACTAGAGTCACCGCCGCCTTTTCCTCCCTGACTTTGCACAACACCATGGGCAAAATTTTCACCGGAGGAAAGGCATAGAGACGGGCTTTCGGCCATCGCGCAGTTAGCGCGTCCATCTCCCGGGGGGAACGGGACAGCGAGAAAAACATCCGACAATGCGCGTTCTCGCTCGTCGCGAAGAGGTCGATCTCCGCTCTGCCGAAACGATCCCATATCAGTTGAACCGTCCCGGGGTGAAGCCTCCATTCCCCTTGAGGAATCCCGTTCCTCGAGAGCATATCCGCCCCCCGATTTAGAACACCGGGAATGTGTGTCGCTCTCACCGAGAGAAAAAACCGATCCGCCCACAGCAGGAGAGATTCCGCCTGCTTGAATAGGTCCCTGGAATGCAAACCGCCTTGGCGATTGATGTAAGAGACCACAGAAGTGTTGTCGGTTCGAATCAACACATGCCGCTGTTCCAGTCGAGACCGGAAAACTTTTAGGGCTAGAGAGACCGCTTCCAGTTCCAAGCGATTTATGTGCCACTCCATCTGCCTCTCCGACCACCGACCGGAGGCGGGCTTGCCCAGGCAGACCGCTCCCCACACGGTGGACGAAGCGTCCGTCAGGACCTCCACGCGTCGCGTCACTATACCCATAGGGACACCTGAACTGTAGAGATCCGGGTTCTTCCACGGGGCCAGGGCACGGGCGCACACACGGTTGACCATAATGCGCTTGCGGCCGGAGTGCCACGCGCTCGGGTTGACGCGCGCTTTCAGCCAGTGCTGAAGCGGTCTCATATGTAGCAGTCCCAGATGACACACTGACGAAGCGGCTGCCATCCGCCCCAATAGCCTCTGAAACTCTTTCAGAGGGACGAGTCTGCCCGGTCTGAAGAGACCTAGCGAAGAAGTCAGAGCCTCCGCTCGTTCGGGGGAGAGACGCGCTTTCATACTCACTGAGTCCAAGCATACTCCCAGGAATGTGGTAGTTTGGCTCGGTGTGAGCACACTTTTTTGGACGTTTACCCTCAAACCAAGCGTTTTCAAATGGCGAAGTAGGGCTTCCACATGGCCGACCAATGTCTCCCTCGACTGCGCGAGAATCAGCCAGTCGTCCAGATAGTTCAAGACGCGCATCCCGCTCGACCTGAGGGGTGAAAGTGCCGCGTCTACACATTTCGAAAAGGTGCGGGGGGCGAGGGCTAGCCCGAACGGGAGTACCGTGTATTGGTACGCCGCATTCTCGAACGCAAACCTCAGGAATCGCCTGTGGCGCTTCGCTATCTGGACGTGAAAATAAGCGTCCTCTAGATCCACTGAAGCGAACCAATCCCCGGGGCGAATTTGCGCTAGGATCTGTTTCAGTGTAGTCATCCTGAAAGCGCGCTTGTGAAGCGCTCTGTTGACGGGTCTCAGGTCCAGTATGGGGCGGAGACCCCCTCTCTTCTTCGGCACTACAAAGTAGCGGCTGTAGAATCCGCTTCCCCGCTCGCTCGGGGGAACCGGCTCTATCGCTCCCTTGTCGAGTAAACTGCACACTTCCTGCCTCAGTACATGAGCATTTTGGGGCAAAGTTAACGACTGGATTACGCCGCGGTAGCGGGGTGGTCTGCGTTTGAACTGAAGTGTGTACCCGTGTCGAATTACATTCAGCACCCACGGCGAGATGCCCGGAATAGCTTCCCACGCCGTGAGGAAACGACTGAGTGTGGGCCGGTCTAGACCTGCGGTCATCGACGCTATGTGAGGGCTGGGGATAGACACCTCGCGCTTCCCGCGAGGCGCCTTTATAGTTAATGACCGTGACTCTGCGCTGCTCGAAGACAGGGCGGGTAACACAGTGTGAAGTGCAAGAGGAGAAAAAAGCTCTGTTTGTGAAGAAGTAATTTGCTTTATTGAACAACACACAACATTCACAACATGACTGCACGCGTCGCTCGCCGAACGCAGAGGGACCGCGTGCTCTAGAGCGCGCCGCTTGGAAGCGGGGCCATCCGTGCGCTCTCCTCTCCTCTTGCCCGAGCGGTCAGGACGACTGCTTGGGCCTCGCTGGGGACGCGGCGGGTTTTCTGCGCGGGCTCCTCTGAGCCGGTCTCTTGTTTCCCGCTCCCTGCCACTGCCCGTGTCGGCCCTTACGGGCATCCGGTCCCGGGCGGGAGGCTGGCTGATGTCTGGCCGCAGCCTGGGACTGGCGCCCCGAGGCGGAAGACGAGCGAGAGCGAGGGCGCTGCGGCGGGGGCGGTGGCGGCGCTCGCCGAGGGATCACATGGCTCATCGCCTTCGCCTTCTTCTGAGTCTCGGAGTACCGCTCGGTGACCTTCTCCACGGCATCTCCGGACAGGCCATCAGGGGAGATCGGTGCGTTTAGCAGCGTCTTCCTGTCCGCCTCCTGCACGTCCGATAGGGTGAGCCACAGGTGTCTGTGGAGGACCACCAAATACCCCATCGAACGGCCAATCGCCTGGGCCGAGCGCTTCGTGGCCAGGAGCGCGAGGTCCGTTGCAGAACGGAGGTCTCGGATGGCGTCAGCGTTGACAGAGGCGGCGCCATCCAGAGATTTCAATCGCTTGGCCTGCAGCACTTGAAGAACGGCCATAGCGTGTAGTGCAGAAACCGCCTCCCCCGCGGCGCCGTAGGCCTTGTTAGCCTGGTGAGCCGTAAACCTGCAGGCTCGGGACGGCAGGCTGCGGTCCGAGCCCAGGGCGGGAGCTGACGGGCAAAGATGTGCAGCGACGGTCTCCTCGACAGGAGGGATGCGGAGGTAGCCGTGGTCCCCCGCCTCGTCCACGGGGGGGAACATGGCCTGGGTCGAAGTGAGGGTGCGCGCCGATTGCGGGGCCACCCACGACTTCACCACGTGCTCGTGCACATCAGGAAAGAACGGGGTTCCCCTTTTCGAAGCGGCCTGACGGCGGCTCGATTGGAGGAACCACGCGTCCAACTTGCTCTTTGAGGGCTCGTCGGGAGCCTTCCAGGATAAATCCAGTTCCTCGACGGCCTTCGAGAGGATACGGAAGAGCTCTTCCTGCAGATCCGCGGGGGTCTCTTCCGTGGGTGCCAGAGGGGCGGCCTGCTCCGCACCGTAGTCGTTCTCGGAGGCCGACAAGGACATAGAGTCGTCCTCCTCACTCACCCCGAAGGACACGAAGTCCGCAACGTCGCGGGGAGGATGAAACGAAGGGTCCGGAAAACTCACCGGGGGTCGAACCTCGACTCCGCGGTTGGGGGGGCCTGCCAGCGGCTCGGTGGCGGCAGCAGGCCCAATCCCCGCAGCAGCGCGAGCTTCGTCTCGCCTGGCCTTGAGGGCTCGGAGGGGCATGTCCGCACAGAAGTCGCAGGACCCTTCATCCCTGAGGGCCGACTCCGCGTGGGCCAGCCCCATGCACGCGATGCAGAACAGGTGCATGTCGGGGGGCACTATGGGGCCCGAGCATAAATTGCAGACGGTCGCCATCGGATGCTGGAGACAGTTCAGGTATCTCCGGTGCACCTTCAACGATAGCAAAAATCCAAGTAGTAGTAGTATCAGCTTTCTAGCACACGATTTGAGCGTGAAGAGAGAGATTCTGAGGAGGAATTGACGCTGCACTTACATTATACTGCAACGGGGTTTCAGTATTTGCATATTTGCGTCAATTGGCCAGCGTTGCTGGCGTTAGCCAATAAGATTTCAGTGGAAGTGAAGGATGAGAGAGAGTTCCCATATATGACATCCGTAATGTCGAAGTTCCGTAGCCTTGAAAGGGAACCGTTTTGTTGCTGCCATTAATTTTTTTTTTTTTTTTTCCTCAGGGTTTCTTTGTGGCCTTTATTTACTGCTTCTGCAATGGGGAGGTGAGTTTTTGAGGTTTTTCAAATTTATAGTAAATGGAATTTGCTAACTTTAGAGTGCTTATACTGTTTAAAGAATCACATTTGTGTTGATGAAGTTGCAATTTAGTACATTCAAAATATATGTACTTAAATGTAGTATTGAATAACACTACAGTTATAATTGTAATCGTAATAATTGTAAGTACTTTAATATGTTAGTCTACACATCAAAAAGTGTACATCCTTAAAGCATGACAAAGGATTATTAAAAGTGCATATAACAGCTTGCATACAAGGATGTTATGGGAAGAAGGAGGCGGGAACCGGCGAACAATCAACAGATTTTAATAAATAAATAAGCAAATACAAAACGAAAATAAAGGCAGCAGTCCCTCACGGACGACTGCTGCCACATAAAACAGAAACAAACCATCAAATTAAATCCAGGCCTGTTCCTCTCTCTTCCTTCACTGTCGTCGCTCCTCCTTTAAGCTTCCGCTCCTCTGTGGGAGATACGAGACCGGTGCGTCACGCAGGTGTCAATCACATCAGCACTTGTCCTGCTCGCCACACTGTTTTTTGGACATTTTTGTAGCTTTAAAACGATATACTGCATTAACTTTCATGGCATAGAAAAGAACTGTGAAAAAATACAGAATTACTATTTCTATAAGCTGGAATAGTATAATGTATTTTAAAGTGCCCTTAAAATGCTATTTAAAAAGCTCCTGATTTTGTTTTAGGGGTCTTGTATAGTCTACAACAAGTACTTAAAATTCTTCTTATTAAAAAAAATGATTAAAAATGATTTATTTTTTTACACTGCTTACAGACTAAAAGTGGAACTTGAGGCCCACTAATCGAAACCATTCACTCATGTACCGAATCTTCAGACCAAGTCTGCAAAACACTTATGCATAAATTGATTACTTAGAAATCAAACCTCAGTGTTTTGAGAAAGGAAGAAATTATTTTTACCAATTAAATTTCTGTTTAGGGTATATGTATATATATTTATATTTTATATGTATTTATATATAGTTATGTGTATATTTTTCATAAATGTATGTATATATATTTATGTGTATATATATGTGTGTGTGTGTATATATATATATATATATACATATAAATATAAAAAAATCATAAATGTATGCATATATTTATGTGTACATACACACACACACGCATGCACGCACACACGCACACACACACACACGCACACACACACACACACACACACACACACACACACACACACACACACACACACACACACACACACACACACACACACACACACACACAACACACACACACACACACACACACACACACACACACACACACACACACACACACACATACATACATAGCCTTGCAAATTCAGTAAAGCATTGAGTATAAGTATATATATATATATATATATATATATATATATATATATATATATATATATATATATAATATATATATATACACTGAATATGCATACAAACTACAATATTAAATATAAATTGTTTCACATCAGCTTCACAATAGTAACAAATTCAAATCAAATTCTGCTGTAAAGCAGCTCTAACAAGCCAATGCTCTCAATATTCAGCTCAAGTCAATAACTGTAACATTAATCAATTGTCCATACATACTATATATACACAGTGTATTTGTGCACATAGGACAAACTCCTGTCTCCTGTATACTGTACTCTCCACTGCACACAGAACAAGCAAAAGACACAAGATAGTAGTTTTTTTTGTTGTTTTTTTTTTTTTTTTTTTACATTTTTTACATTTTTCTCAACTGTGTGTAGTAAAGTGTGTATGTGGCTAATCATTTGATGTTTGTGTGTAGAGTTACACAAAAACACAATTTTTGAAATAGTTTTGAATGAAGTGTTTGATTTTGCAAGAGATATCTGATGTTTTGCATGTTGTGTGCGCGTGTTTCATGGTTTTGTGTGTAGAGTTTCAAGAAATGGAGCCATAGTTTCAGAAATTGTTTGTAAGCAATTTGAAAAAAACTGTAAACCCCTTTAACACTTTAATCTCATAATGTACATTGTAGCATCACATCATTTCTCACAGTGTCTGAAATGGTTTGATAAAGGATCTGGTCTCTCTAAACCCCTCCTTTCCAAGAGCCTACTCTGTGTTGATTGGTCAGATGGTTGTGATTGGTCTACCGCTTATAGTGCATGTCGGAAACAAAATTTCCATTATCATATCTGGATTTCTTGGCTTCCTCTGCACTTGATACACAGTGATAGGAACCGTAACGATGGAGTCGTTTTTACTGTATCAATTCGAGTCTGAGTCCTCATCCTTTAGTGCATGGATTGCTTTTGCCGCACATAAAACAATCTTCTCGACAGTTCGACAACATGAACCAAACTCTTCCAGGCCTCAACTACAATATTTGAGGATGAATAAAATTAGATGTTGTTTCTGGGCAGCCAATGAAGACTATAGGTAGGCATTATGCTTGCAGGAAGTAAAAACTCATTTCAGGCAGTTCAGAATTGGTCCTTTCTTTTGCCAGACAATAACTCCATTTATTGCAATTAGATCTTTACAGACATTTTACATTTACAAACAGCTATAATACACATAGGGGTACTTTATCATTCAAGAAATTATTACACACAGTGCCTTTTACATTTCTGTGTGTCAGAGTCTTTTCGCAAACAGTCTCTCAACCCATATATTTTCTCTTCACGTCTCCGTGTCTCTTCATATCTTCTCTATAATGCCATCATGAACAGGTGCAGGCAGAGGTTAAGAAGGCATGGCTGAGGCGCAGTCTTGCACTAGACCTGAAGCAGAAGGCTCGTGTCAACAGCAGCGCGGGATGTGGGAGTGGCTATTATGGAGGCATGATGTCACACACCACCACACAGAGCGTGTGTCTGAGTGTCAGTGGTACCAAAGGCCTGCCGCTGGGAGCCATCGGGGGCAAAGGACAATCACGTCTCCACCAATCAGGAAACTTCCCTAGCTACACACCTCATGACACAGAGACTGTGTTTTTTACAGTGCCACAGCATGAGCTGGTTCTGAGGCAGAATGATGGGAAAGGGTCTCAGTCCAAGCAGACCGGCAGGAATGCAGAGGAAAGGGAGCATGATTTTGAGCCATGTTTTGTAGCAGATGAGCAGTATTCTGGTTCGGTGTCTTGGAAAGAACTGGAAACTGTGCTTTGATGGTCTCCTATAATTAGTGGTGCTTACTGTCGTTAGAAACTCTTAAGTATTAAATAGGCTAGTATTAAAGTCAGGTGAAACGGAAGTTGCAATATTTTTTGTCTTATTGTGAAGTATATCCAAGTGAAATGGCTTCTCGAAAATAAAACAAAAATTGTCCATGGGGAATTGATTGGATGTTGTGGTTTTGCTATTGCTGTGATGTCATGTGTCATATGTTATTTTGATTAAAGATTATAAGGGCACATAAAAATAATAATAAAAAAACAATGACATGCACAGATGAATCATTTGTAAAAATGTTTTTTTTTTTTTTGTCTGTTGATATTCCATAAAAAATAAGAATTGTCAATTTTTATTTCACGATGACTTTAAATACAAGCTCAATCAATAGTTTCAACATGTGTCTTGTTTTCTTAAAAAAAGCTAAATTTGGGTTACAATGAGGCACTTACAATGAAAACGGATGGACCATATTCGTATTAAAATATACAGTGTTTCAATAGAATAGCCACGTGATGTCAACAATATTCGTGTTAACATGAATTTAGTTTTAAAACCACTTATATTCAATTTTACAAATCTGTTGCCATTACAATTGAACACCATAAACTTGTTGAGCCTAAAATCACAATAAAAATGATGTAAATAGTTTTACAGCACAAATAAAACACATTTTAACAGAAGAATTAATGTAAGTGCTTTTATTAAAATTGCATTTATTACATAGATCATTTATACTTCATATATACAGAAATCTTACCCGTTTCATTTATGTAGCCTACATGAATGACAAATATGCACCCTATTATGGTTATTAGATTTTTTATGTTAAAACTGCATAATCCAAATGGATGTACATTTTATATGTAATTCAAATACATAAATCTTACATTTAGGTTAGATATTTTTTGGATGGTTGGATGGTTGCATATTGCTGTAGTTTATTGAATTGGCGAGGGAAGATCAAGACATTGTCATACTCCTCTTTCACACTCTCTCTTCAGTGATCATATGCTTGACACGACTTTCTTACACCATAAAATAGAGTGATTTTAGATTTACAAATCCACTGGCAATGACGAAAAAAATTGTGTCTAATGTAAAATCATTATTTTAGATGTGTTGAATAAAATCCGGAATGCATGTAATATTTATTTGACTTATTTAGGCTATTAAATACTTTATGTCTCTGGAATTTGTACTTCATTAATGTCATAAAAGCAATTTTAAAACATATGTTGTCATAACTTTGATTATAACTTTTGATTATATAATTGTTTACAGTGTAGTGTACTTGGTTTGTAGTTGTGTTTACTCTTTTGATTGAGTAGCCTAAGGGTTAGGCTACTCAATAGTAGGGGTTAGGCTACCCCCCCCCCCCCCCCCACACACACACACACGCACACATAATTTTATATCAACTTTCATGTTTTTTCATCCAATACAATAGATTTGTTTTGAAATATTAATTTATATAGAAAACGTGTAATTTTTGTGTAGTTCACTGGTACATAATTTACTTACACAAATCTACTTCTAATGGTATATTTCATGTTTAAAAATAGGAACTTACTTTATACAAGTATATTATACAAAAATACAAGAATACAAGTATACCTGTGGTATAAAACTACTAAACTAGTAGTTTACTGAAGTGTTTCATAAACTAAAACAAATGTGCTAGGGCAATTCCATGCAAAGGTCATCTTTACCATAAAAAAAAAAAAAGTTTTAACCAAAAGAACAAAACCCATTTTAAGTTGTCCATTTAGGTCTGTAATATACTGTATTAATATGCTTTAACAAAAATTAAGAAAATTGCCTTGTTTATCCACCAGATATGAGGTGAGCAACAATGCTTAAATTACATTTTCAACCAGCCATATTTCATGCTTTCAAAAAAAGGTGTCAAAGACCCCCCTTTTTAAACTTTATTTTAACAGTAAGCATTTTGCAGAAAGATGGAGGCATGCCTGAGAAATAAATATAGTAATTTGGTCATAACAGCACTGCCTGTTGAATTTATAAGGGCTATAATAAAGAGGTATTGACGCTTCTGTGCACTGTCACGTCCATAACGTTTTAAAGGTTTAGTTTATTTAATAATCTTCAGAATCATTTCAGACAGTCATCTTAATGTGAAAACACAGCCATTATGCGTCAACAAACGTGCCATGATGGTTTGATTTTCCAAACAGATTCTATGCATTTCAGACGCGTCACATCCATAACAGGGTTTTTGTCACATCCATAACGTTGTTTTTTCCTCATAATACACTTCATAAAAATATATATATTTTAAACATTGATATTTTTATGTTCAGCTAAGACCCCTTCATCATGTGGATAGCAATATTTATACATTGGATTTAAAAGTACACAGACTTTAAAGAAAATCGAACAGTACCAAAAACTCTGTCATTTCCCGTCACATAACGCATGCATATTTTCCTTTTTTGGGGGTGCTTAAATATATTTTAGAAAAACATATTTTGCCTGTCAATTCCCCAGATGGGGTGCTCTGAGAATATGCAAATATTGTAAGTTTTTTTTTTTTGAGACATTTCACCTGTCATTATGAGTTCAAATGTCACATCCATAACGCTGGAATTGCCCGCTACAAGTATTTAACTAGAATTATCAGTATGTTCTGCGGTATAAACAAACAACTTAGTTGTGAACCATTGTACTCAAAGTTTATTAGTTACACTTAAAATATATACTTTCATACACTAAAAAGTGGGCTAATTTAGTCCCAAGCAGTATTGAAATAGTAGCCTACACTTACAAATATACTACTAGTACATTGATATTAGTATACTTGTAACATAAAATATACTTAAAATACTTTAACTTTACTTAAATGGAAGGCTTAAGCCTACTTAATAGAAGGTTTTGAACTTTAAGGGCCTTATTTTAACGATCTGAAACGCAAGTGTCAAAGCGCAAAGCGCAAGTAACTTTGTGGGCGGATCCCGGCGCTGTTGCTATTTTCCCGGCGTGATAAATGACTAATGCCGCGTTCCAGGCAACCTGTAACTCGTGTTTTTCCAACCTTATACCCGTGAAAGTGCACTGGAACGGCAGTCAAACCCGTGACTTCCCACCCGTGAACTCGTACTAGATCCATGTACTCCCAGTTACGAGTTCTGACGTCACATAGCCCGCAAAACCATACAAAACAACAATGGCAGCCCCTACGGATGCAGTGTTTCTGCCGGCGGTACACGATGAGAATACACTTTAGGACAATATAACGTTGCAGTCAAATTAATAATAATATAATAATAATGATAATAATACACACACGATTATGTATTTCAATGTTATGTGTCTGAAACAATACGTATGTATATACACACACGATTATGTATTACAATGTTATGTGTCTGAAACAAAAAGTATGTATATTGCGCTCAGGTATTTTTGCGTGACTGGCCTGGAACGCTACAAAGTCGTGAGTCGTGGTTTGAAGTCGTAATTTACGAGCTCAAAAAACTGCCTGGAACGCAGCATAAATCTATAAGGGGTTGCTCTGAAGTAGCTTCATTATTCATAGGTGTGGTTTGGGCGTAACGTGAAATAAACCAATCAGAGCGTCATCCAACATACCCTTTAAGAGCAGGGGCCTGTTTCAATAAGGAGGTTCAACCAACTCTGAGTTAAAACTTGAACTCTGAGTTGACTTACCCTGAGATGGGAAACTCTGAGTTTTCGGTTACAGAACAGCTGAAATGAGTTGGTTCAATCAACTCTGAGTTGACTGACTCTGAGTTAACCGCGTGCTCCACAACTATAAAAAGCCATTATCAATGGAGCGCAGATATTATGAGTCACCATGGCAACAGCGCCAGACAAAAAGAGGTGTTGGGCGTAATTAATTACCAAGTTATCTAAATATTGTAATTTAATTAAAGGGATTACTCTTAATTCTTCTGTAATTTAAAATAAAATATGATGTAATTACATTAAATAGGCTACTGCATAGACTATAGACTCTTAACATCTTCTATTAACATCTTATTTTTTATCATTAATAACTAATTAAATTATGTTTAAAAAATAATTGAGTTCTATGAAATGTTTTTTTTTCCGATTTTTTTTTTATGATTTAATACAAATATATTATCAAAACGGTGGTAATCAAATAAAGGTTTAGCAAACGTTTTAATCCTTTTATTTTTTGGCAAAGTGCTGCAAAACAGATTTAGTTAAACCATGGTCCATGGACAAACAATATATATTCCTTAAAGTAAATACATTTTTAGGATTATTGTTGGTGTTTAAACACCACTTCCTCTTTAAAAAAGGGGAGGAGACCGCAATAAACTCTGTTTACTGAAGAAAACCTGCTCCCGACCAGGTTAGGTTCACAGAGTAAGTTACCATGGTAACTGACTCTGAGTATAAGTTACCTCTCTTTCAGAAACGGGCTTGACTTACTCTGCTTTCTCGGGTTTGATATACCTCCCTTTCTGAAACGGAAAACTCAGAGTTTCCCTCATTTCAGGGTTAACATACTCAGAGTTTTCACTTAACCTCCTTTCTGAAACAGGCCCCAGGTGCGCATGTTGCATGGCGGATTGTTATTATTAATCAGAATCAGAATCAGAATCAGAAAGAGCTTTATTGCCAAGTGTGCTTGCACACACAAGGAATTTTCTTTGGTACTGAAGCTTCCAGTGCACATATACAGATACAAATACAACAAGAAACAGTAATACAAAATCTAAAAATAAAATTATATAAAAAAAATATATATATATATATATATGAAAATACTATAAAATATAAGGCCCCGGTTGGGTTTAGACAGAATAAACATTTTCGGATTATGAACATATATACAGTATTTTGAATAGTATGAATAAATATAAATATAAATAACCTGAGTTTAGGAGATATTGCACTAAACAGTGGGGGTATTGCACTTAAAGGCATATGCCTTGGGAGATATGCTAACTGTTCAGGAGGGAAATGGCCTGTGGGAAGAAACTGTTCCTGTGCCGAGATGTTCTTGTGGCCAGTGATCTGAGTCTCCGTCTTGACGGTAACAGTTCAAACAGGTGGTGTCCAGGGTGAGTGGAGTCTGTGATGATTTTACCTGCTCTCTTCCTTACTCTGGAAGAGTACAGGTCCTGGAGGGTTGGCAGGGGGGCACCAATGTGGCGTATTTGCACCATTATGGCGCAAATACCCGGCGCGCTTCAGAATCGGTTCACAGCCGAGGAGATCGATGTTCTCGTCAGGGCCGTAAAAGAAAGAGAATTGACATTGGGGATGGGACAAACCCACCCAAATAAATAGAAAAAAATATGAGAAAGCTCAACTTAACTGGTAAGTTAAGAGTAAGGTTTTTAATGTAGCCTATTTACATTATGGTAAAGGTGATTTCGCAGTCTTCAGATATTTTTTTCCTGGTTCAAGACGGACAAACTAAATTGTCAGATGTCCTTATATACATATGTGTCTTGACATGTGTCCACTATTGGGCAAACAGCTCAGATCCGTCATTACAATTTGCCTGAAAATTTTGGGTAAATGTGTAAGCTAGATTTATGTCTATTTTTCACATTCATGGACACCACAATGATTTCCCTCGTGTGGTAATATATTTCCTTGTTATAATGTATGATTTGGAAAAATAAAAACTGCTGCATCTGTGAGCAAAGTGTATGCGCGTTGTGCACGCTATACATTATGGTCAAGTTTCAAGCTTTATAGAACAGCAAAATAGCATGAGGGAAAGTTTGCGCCGGAACACGCCTGCTCTTTGCGCTGAACCGCCCCGGGGAGCGCAAGTGTATTTCGTAGTTAACCGACGTGTGTCTGTGGAGGGAAAAGTCCGCTTTGCGCGGGTGGAAAATAGGAAAGATACATGCGTCGGTGTACAAAGTCAATTGCGCCGGGTGCAAGATAGGGCCTATAAGTATCACTTATTTGTTATAAGGGTTATGTTAACTTAACTATATGCAATTAGTGAGAAAATAATTTCCACAATGTAAGTGGAGATATTAATTATATGATTAAAAATGTTTGGTGAGGTTTAACTGAGGTTTAAAAAATGTATGTGAAAAGATGCATGTGATTAGCAAACACTTTAACAACTGTTTCAATCCTAATTTGAAACAAACCCTTTCTCTTTGTACTATCTTTCCCCCATAGTATTTATATTCATTTCACAGTATTTCAGTACCCTGCCCTAGACGCCCTCTCATTGCAGTCAGGAATTTCACAGCTGAGCTTCAGGTCCAAACCTAGACCAGGACATAGACAGTCTCGGCCTGCCTCACATACAAATGTGCAAGCATGTTAAACTTGTCAACTGTATTGTCTATTATTCTTTTGGCATTTTGAATCTGCAATGCACATTCAGTGAACAATTACTGACACATTTGCATACTTACAATTCACAGTACAACAACAACAAACAGATAGGGCCTAATGTGTCTTAGCAATTTGTACGATGCTGACAAGAGGACCTCTGGTGGATATATTGGTAACTGCATCTCAATCAAATTTCAATCAAAGTGGGCATGAATTTTAAAGAGAGTAAAATTGTAATCACACACTAAAAATAAATCACCATAGGTTTGAGGTAGTAAGCCACCTAGCAACCACCCACAACACTCTAGCAACTATATAAAGTCAAAACCTCCTGCAACCATAAAACAACACTCTGGCAACCACCCACAACAACATCTGGGCCGCGAGGCTAGAACCTATTTTTAATAATAATAATTTGTTACATTTATATAGCGCTTTTTTGGGGTACTCAAAGCGCTTTACATAGAATGGGGGGGGGGGGGGGGGGGATCTCTTTAACCACCTCCAATGTGCAGCATTCACCTGGATGATGCGACGGCAGCCATATTGTGCCAGAACGTCCACCACACACCAGCTTATGGTGGAGAGGAGACAGAGTGATGAAGCCAATGAGTATGTATGGGGATGATTATGAGGCCATGAGAGGCCAATGGGCAAATGTGGCCATGATGCCGGCGTTAAACCCCTTCTCTTTTTTCCGAAGGACATCCTAGGATTTTTAATGACCACAGAGAGTTAGGGCCTTGGTTTAACGTCTCATCCGAAGGACGGTGTTCTTTGACAGTATAGTGTCCCCATCACTTAGGACCCACGCAGACCACAGGGAGAGCGCCCCCTGCTGGCCTCACTAACACCTCTTCCAGAAGCAACCTGTTTTCCCAGGAGATCTCCCATCCAGGTACTAACCAGGCTCAGCCCTGCTTAGCTTCAGTGGGAAACCAGTCTTGGGCTACAATTTATGTTGGAAAGATCATAATTAAGTGTTCCGAGCACATGAATGACCAAGCAAAGTCATTTTTACACTTCAAGTTGTGACAGTTGGATCTGTTAATATGGTGGAAACAAACTAAATAGATAACATAAATATATATAATATATCTAATCTATAGGGAGATCAGTGAGTGGAAAGCAAGTCTGTGAATGGTGTAAATTTATTCACATCTTGCTTTATGTAATAAAAACATTTAGTTGTAATCCCAAGTATAAATAAATGATAGAGATTCATATTTGTCATCATTTTGTACTAAGATCATGTACTTTTGTACTAACCTTTGTACTTTTAAATGAAATTCATTTATTTCATTGAATTAAATTTTTTTTTTTTTAATTAAATTAAAAAAAAGAAATTTAAAAAAAGAAATTATTTTTTTTTTAATAAATGTAAAAAAAATTGAATTAAAAAAACATAATTATGAGATATATATGTTATTATGATTTTTTTTAAAAAATGTCACGATTATGATTTAGCAAACCATGATTCATTTATTTTTTCTTATGTGGCAAAAATGGAATTTTATACTATTAGCCAGATGGCATCCTAGTATCATGGTAGCATGCTTTATTCCGATTTCCGAGCCGCTTATTCTATGACTGAAGCCCTCTAGCGGTCGCATGAGTTCACTGCGTCTCAGCAGCGGTGGAAAGGTCTGTGCGTCCTTCATGCGCATCCCTTCAGCACTAAACAACCCTCTTAAAATAACCTGTCCACTAAATTAATCTTATGAATTTTGCCTCGTTGTTGTTTATGATGAAGAGCTTCTTCCGGGATTTGAAAGAAATGTGAAACATCCTTAAAATGATTTGCTCATCCGGTGGATGCTGAGATCATGATGAGGTCAGTATAGAGGAGGGGTGCAGACGGTCGCCATCAGTGTCTCTCTTTAACAGCGCTCAAGGAGAAAGCCTCTGTTCAGCAGCACTAGTGGAGAATGGCGTTTTCATATCGACTGTCTTCGCCTGTAATCTCTGAATGCGGTTGTGTGTGTGTCTGTGGCGTAAGGGAGGGGTCCAGTGGGATGGAGCAGAGTTTTATGCAGTCCGCGATGGCTATGGGTGCACAGTCCAAGAAAGGCTTCTCCAGAAGCATCGCCGTGGAAAGAAAAAACCTGATCACGGTCTGTAGGTGAGTGACAAACCTTCAGAAGTCAGGAATGTATGTAGTCTATATGTTGCAATGTGTATGGCCTTATGCGGAGTCATAAACAGGGATGCGATCCGAACAAATGCAATTTTTCTGCTGAATTTGTTACCTTAATTATTTTACTAAATGTGAAACGGGTTAATAGAGAGACTTGCTGAAAACAAAGCGAACATTTCAGTATCAACCCAAAGAAATCTGTAGATTGGAGATGCGTTGAGGTCTGACAGACTTTACGGAGGTCTGGATCGCTAAAGATCTTTAGTTAAGTTAGTTCTGTAGACATGGTTTTACGAGTCTGTATGTTTAATACTAAGGGCAGGTTATATTATCAAATGTCTGTGGACACGACCATTTATTTTTTGAAACCGGTCATTGCACGCGATGTGATTTATGTCTGTTCCCCGGATGATGTCGTCGCTATGACGACATCTTTCCTCCCGCAAGGGCATCAGAGCTGCTGGGAATCTGCTGTGCTGTACAGATTTATCGAATTGAAGAATTAAACGTTTTGGGCCCACTAAAAGGGTTAGTTCACCCAAAAATGAAAAGTATCCCATAATTTACTCACCCTCAAGTCATCCTAGGTGATGAATATGAGTTTCTTCTTTCAGCCAAACACAATCAGAGTTAGCCTATATTAAAAAAAATATTCTGGCTCTTCCAAGCTTTAATGGGAGTGAATAGTAGCCTAACTGAGATTTTTAAGCCCAAAAAGCCGCATCCATCCATCATAAAAGTAATCCATACAGCTCCAGGGAATAAAGGCCTTCTGATTTTCTAAGAAAAATATCCATATAACTATATAAACTAGGATCACTGGCTTCCGTACGTGATTTGAGTTACGGCCAAAGAGTGACCTCTCACCCGACGCATGTCTTATTGATGAATACGGAATTGAAGAAGATAGAGCAAAACAAAATAGAAGTATAAAATTAGAATTTTTAAAGAGTAATGTCAGAGGAGCTTGAGTTTTTTGCCCAGCCCAATTTGTTTGAAGAACTGCAAGGCATCTACTCTCACCTAAGCTTACTCTACTACTCCTACTCCTACATCCTATTTCATATACGCCAGAGCCAACTCTCTTATAAATGCACGACAGACGTTACCGGAAACTAGTGATTACAGTTTATAGTGTACGGTGTATGTGTATGTGTATGTTCCTATCACTAAGAACAACATTTTTCAGTAGCACTTTATTTTACAGTCCTTTCGAATGTACGCACATGTATTATTGTAGCAATTACAATAACTGGGTTATTACTAAGTACTAATCCTGACTATCCGTAAACCTAGCCTTAACCCATTAGTTACCTTACAACCTTATTTGGTAACTACACTGTGAGTAGCTACACGTAAATAAAGTGTAATACATTTTTCTTTGAAGAACTGACAAGTTCTTTAGCAAACCCAGAATTTGCATGTTTTGCAATACAATACAACATGAACACTATCAGTACAGTGTACCTAACGATTACTTTTTTGACGTTAATACTGTACATAGTTAAGACAAATGGGATCAAGATTTTTCCTTCCAGTCTCTGGCTGTCAGGCCATACTCTGCATTTTGTACTGCTGTGGAGGGCTGTACTGAAAGAGGCATTGTTGTGATCAGAACAATTGATGGTGACTTCACTGTTTTGGGCATTGACAGGAATAACTCATTAGTTCTGTGTGTGTACTATATAATCTTAAAATTAGATGAAATGTAATGTAAAATGCTACAGTATATTTTCTCACTAAAATTACGGAATCAGATTACAAACAATATCATTAATTCAATAGAATTATGTTAGGAAGTCATGATGCTTGGATGGACTCCAGCACTCCCACGCTAAACAAAGGGGGAAACAATTTATTCAGAGTTAAAAAAAACATTGTTTATAAAGAAGTAGACAATAATTAATTGTAATTGTAACAACTACAAATTAACTATTTAGGTTAATGGTCTATGAAGTTAAAGGTCTATGAAAATGGTTCCCTCTACACTTTTTTTCAGTAATAAAAAAGCGGATAAAACCCACTTTCAGATGTGTGTTAGGCTAAATTGAATAATCCTGATTGGATTCTAAAAGCCTGATTTAATATATTTTACCTAATAATATTCAGCAAGAAAACAGGTGAAATTTGCTAGAAAACATTTGAGAGATTATTATGTTAACAACATGACAAAATACTATCATAATTTACTTGCTCTATAGTAGAATTCTATATACACTAATACACTATGTATATACATTCAAAACACAGCGGTTATATTTATGACCTAGGCCTATCTGTGGAGGAAGTACAGTAAGCAGAAAATTGTTAGTCATTTATCAGAAAGATTTAGTGCATTGATCCAAACAATGGAATACACTTACTCATCATATCATCATTGGCTATTACCTCACCATTGCTTCTCGCAACAGGTTTTTAATGCATAGACTTTATTGTATTAAATATTTATAAGGTTTTGTATCTTATCTTTGTATCTGAAATATTTGTTTTTAAAAAATGGAAAAATGGAATGTATTAGTGTGGACAAATATAAAGACATTATTTTATAAAGATTGGGGTAATGCTTTACCTATAGATTGCCTTGTGACACCTTTTTTTAATTATCTCTTTTGAAAAAGAAGTGCACATAATTGCATTTAGTGTGCACTTCTAATGTACTTCAAATCTTAAAAGTCTATAAAAAAAACTGAACTTGCAGATGACAGGTACCAAACATAATAATATCAATGAAACAAACACAAACAGAGGAAACTGAACTAATCACGTGTAAAACCCACTTCAAACAGAAACATACCAGATTACCCTTAATATCTCAACCCCTTCAAGGAGGTGCGGCCTCGTGCCTTATAGTAAACAAGCAAATGCAAAAAAAGTTCAACAGAGGAGAGAGGAGGGAGGGGGCTTAGGAGGTGGGCACAGGGCAGGCACACGGGACAAACATAAGAGCCAGGTCAGAGCAACCAGCAGGAGAGTCCAGGGAGGAGACGATGGAGGCAGAAACCAGGGAGGAGTTAATGGAAAGAGGAGCCTTGGGTGGAATCCCCAGCCGTAATCCCAGAATGAGAGGGAGGGAGGAGCCATGGTGGAGACTATGGAGACTGGACCAGGGGGCGAACGACCGAGACAAGGTCGATGGTGATGGAGACCCAGGCAAAGCTGAAAAGCAGAAGAGTCCGGACTACACTGAAGGTCTTAGCTGTGGGGAGGATCGGATGAGGTGAAGACAGGGTGCTGGATGACTGAGGTGGAGCCAGTGCGCCCGAGGACTGAGGTGGAGCAAAAGGGAAGGTGGAGCCCCACAGAGCCCAAGGGGTGAAGGGACAAAGCGTAGCTGAAGGCCCGGAAGTCTGTGGCAAAGGCCGAGCGCAGAATGATCCCATGTGGAGCCGAGTCGACTTGTCGACTGGCCGAGGTGGAGTGACAGGCACGTAGGTTCTATGCGGAGCAAACAGGTCTACAATCCAGGGCTGAGCTGGAGAACAAGCGGTTCCTGGTGGATCCATGATGCTTAGATCAGGCAGAGTAGGAGGATACGAAGGACTGCTGGAGTGAGACAGTGAGGACAGGGCTGAAGGACTGGGCAGTGCAGGCTCTACACACAAATTTCTCAGGAATGGCCTCCTTGGTCAAGGCAGAATGGACAGACTTCTCATGGACGGCCTTCTTGGCCGATACAGGACAGATTGATCTCAGGAACAACTCACTTGGTTGACACGGAACAGGCAGGCATTTCGGGAACGGCTGCAAATTGCAACTTTATCATTATGAATGTGTAATTACACATATTTAATTCATTAAATACAAGCTTCAATAGAAAATACATTAAAGTATGTTTTAGTTTACCATAAATGTTTGGCATTACATTCGACAGTACACTTAAGACATTAGTACCTAATTGGTCCACAATACAGACAACACACATTTAAAATCGATGAAAAAATAAAGATATTTATTGGATGCAAATAAAATCAACCAAGAAAGCAAAAAACACAGGGAATCAGTGGTGTAGGTATTGAAACACAATGGAAACCAGAGAAATCATTCCCAATTTGAATGCTATTCTATGCCATTTTGTTGGCATTTTGTATAAATACTAGTCTAACTAGTGTGTTCACACTGGAACAAAAAGAAAAGAACAATTGCACTTCAAATAGTCAGATGATGCACTTAATTATCCAAAAAACATGATGTTAGATGACAAAATAACCTTATAAAATACCAGATGGTACATATAGTGCATCATTTATAGTGCATAGTGTATAATGTATCATTTGGCACACACAACTCAGGTCTGTAGGATTTGTTTTTGTCTCTTATAGATGCAATATTTTTTCCGTATTGGAGTACATTGTATTGTTTGTGTTTGTTTGGCAGGTTTTCTGTAAAGACACTTTTAGAGAAGTACACAGCAGAGCCAATTGATGACTCATCTGAAGAGTTCATTAACTTTGCTGCTATTCTGGAACACATCCTCAGCCACCGCTTTAAAGGCAAGACAGTGCATACGAAATCACTAGCACACTTACTTTTTAACCTAATAAGGACATTAAGAATATATTTAAGTGATGTGAATGGAAGCATGTCTCTTGCAGGCTCTGGCAGTTGGTTTGATGGTCAGCGCAGTTTCTGGGACTTCATCCGTCTGGCCTGCAGTAAAGTTCCCAATAACTGCATAAGCAGCATTGAGAACATGGAGAACATCAACTCCTCACGAGCAAAGGTGGGCATGCAAAATAGTTATAGTAGGATAAGTAAATACCTGGTACTTTTTTGTGCCACAGTAACGATAAGATAATATAAGAAAACACCTAGGATCTGACTTTAAAATGATAGATCACCTAAAAATGAAAAGTGTTTCATCTTTTACTCCTCCTCGCGTCATTCCAAATCTGTATTACCTTCTTTCTTTTGTGGAACATAAAAGAAGACATTTTGAGAGTCAAGTGTAATCAAAACTGTTTACCAACTGGTTACCAACATTCTTCAAAATACCTTTTTTATGTTCCACAGAAGAAGGAAAGTCATACAAGTTTGGAATGACATGAGTGTTAAAGGGATACTCCACCCAAAAATGAAAATTCTGTCATCATTTACTCACCCTCAAGTTGTTGCAAACCTGTATGAGTTTCTTTCTTCTGCTGAACACAAAGCAAGATATTTTGAAGAACGATTGGAACTTTGGCACCATTGACTTCCATAGTATTATTATTATTATTTTTTTCAAAAAAAGATACTCATACAGGTTTGCAACAACTTCAGGGTGAGTAAATGATGACAGAATTTTCATTTTTGGGTGGAGTATCCCTTCAATAAAACTTTGGAAAACTGTTATAAATACTCCTACACAAGAGTACAGGGGGGAAATAATTTGACTTGATATGTTTTATACTCATAAACACTTATTAGACTTACATTTTAAAGGTATTCATTAATGTTTCTGCAGCATATGCATGTTTGATATGGTTTGAATGATGAAGCTTGCAGTGATTTGTGATTCATCCGTGCCTCTAGGGCAGAGCATGGCTACGGGTTGCACTAATGGAGAAACGTCTGTCTGAATACATCGCCACAGCTTTGCGAGATAGTCGCACCACAAGGTCAGACTTAAAGAGAAAACTCAATATTAATCATACCACCAATAAGATCCATTTATTGTCACACCCAGGCATCAATACATATATCCAGTTTTAACATAACAATTTAGACAGCTATTAAGAACATTAAACTATTGAATGAATAAAATGGTGCATCTATAATGTGATGTGTGTGTTTCATTTATTGCATGTGTGTATTTGTCTACAGGAGGTTCTACGATGAAGGTGCCATAATGTTGCGAGAAGAAGCAACTGTTCTGACTGGAATGCTCATTGGACTCGGAGCGATTGACTTCAGGTAAGAGGATGGATATTGAAAGGGGTAATAAACTGAGGAATAAATATCAGCATTCCAACTGAAATAGAACCTCGTACTGTAAGTAACTGATTTGAAAAGCTTTACATAGGCAGAAACCACGCCAATGTAAAGCATACAATACTGTAATGCTGGTTCTGTAACTGTGCTAGAATGTTATGCAGTGAAATCAATGTTATGTAATCTTTGTTGATCTGTGTTTGTTGTCAGTTTCTGTTTGAAAGGGGAGGCTCTGGATGGGAAGTCTGAGGCTGTTATTGACTACACTCCTTATCTGAAATTCACACAAAGGTGAAGAACTTGTATATTCTACACTAGAACTCAGTTTCATGCAGGGAATAGTGTGGGAGAGATGTTAAGATTTTATTTCTATCACCCGGCTGCACAATCTTATTTTAATCGTAATCACGATTTCTGCTTCTCTCGATAAATTAAGCATAATCGTCAGCGATATTGGCCTTGCTGGTCTTTGCACTGGTAACAAGCCTCCACAAGCTTTCATTGCATCCGTGTTCTTTCATGAGGACTCTTGTGGTATTTGCTGTGACTAAAGGTGTGTTCTCAGCTGGTCAAAATACCATCATATATGTACGCATACACAACGAGCGCATTTATCCCAGCACATAGCATTGTTTTGGATGTTCGGGAAGATTCAAAATAAGCAATACTTAGTTTAGTTTAGTTTATTCGTTTATAATGACGTGGACAGTCCCTTTTGATAAAAAAAGAGCAGCTTTAGCCTCTACGGCTAATTTCCAGCTGTAGTCCCCGGCCAGTTGTCAGTAGGCATACATCAAATAAAATACATTACAATTATATTTACAGCAGGACTAAGCAAGAACGAGTAGACATACTTAACGTGTGGCACACAATTGAGACAAGCACGAACAAACAAACGCATATTGTAAGGGCATAAAAACAGTTCATGTAGTTAAACAGTACAAATCGACAAACAATAATCACACACAGGCCACATTGAAACACATACAGGACATAACATTGAGGCAGACAGCAGAGATCAAGTGGCAGCAGCATGACCGTGTCACATCAAATACATCTTTCAAACTAATGTGTGCAATCGTAATTGTCGGACAGCCAGTTTTTAAGGTGTATAGTAAAGGTGGAATACGTATGTATATCTTTGATTGTAATGGGCAGTGAGTTCCAATTTTGTATTGCTGCAACAAAAAATGATAATTGACCAAATGTGCTTT
Source organism: Chrosomus eos (assembly GCA_036326025.1). Lineage (NCBI taxonomy): Eukaryota > Metazoa > Chordata > Actinopteri > Cypriniformes > Leuciscidae > Chrosomus > Chrosomus eos. The sequence continues at coordinate 9,552,121 of CM070830.1, read as the reverse complement.
TCCTAAATGGGATTAGAAGGTCACCTCGTGTGGTGCTTCTAGTAATCTGACTGCTATTTTTACGTTGGATTAAAAATGTATTAAAAGGAGCGGGAGCGGTATTATGCAAAATTTTGTAAAGCAAACAGATGTTTTTATATTTGATTACATCTTCCCAGCTTAGCAGTTTATGATTATTAAGGATGATACAGTGATGTGAACTGTTAGGCTTCTGGTCAAGAACTTTGAGTGTTTTTTTATAAAGAGTTGCTAGTGGCTTTAGCGATGAGCTGTTAGTTTGACCCCAGCTTGTCAGACAATATGTTAGATGTGACACAATCATGGTATCCATAAATAATTTGGCAGCATTAAAAGTCAGTGCATTTCTAATATATCTAAAATTAGCTAAGCTAAACTTAACCCTATTGCACACTTTCGTAATATGTATTTTAAAAGAAAGATTAGAGTCAATAATGACGCCCAGGTACTTAAATTGTGGCACAATACTAATGTTTTGACCTGAAATCGTTATATTTGGCACGATGTTACATTGTCTCTTTGTAAAAAACATTCCCACAGTTTTATCAACATTTAGTTGAAGGCATGAACGATTTAACCAATTGGTAATCTGATCCATAGCTGTGGTCAGTTTGGCAGCAGCCAGATGTTTTGTCTTGGCATGCACATAAATGACAGTATCGTCCGCATACATTAATGTATTGATATCAGGGCAGACTGATGGCAGATCATTGATATATAAACTAAACAAAAGCGGGCCAAGTATCGATCCCTGTGGTACCCCTGTGCGTAAATTAAGAACTAATGAACGATGGTTGTTCACAGAAACATATTGAGTTCTACCAGTTAAATATGATTCAATCCATTTGATTGCAGAAGAGGATAAATTAAAAGTAGAGAGTTTGGCAATAAGGACCTGATGGTTGACTGTGTCAAAAGCTTTACGAAGGTCTAAAAATACAGCGCCAACAACACCTCCCTTATCAACCATTGCTCGAACAGTCTCTACAAAGAGACAGTTAGCTGTTTCTGCAGAGTGATGGGCCCTGAAGCCAAACTGCATCGGATGAAGAGTGAATGGACTATTATTAAAAAAAGAAACAAGCTGCTCTGATACACATTTTTCAGCAACCTTGGATACCACTGGTAGAATACTGATTGGGCGGTAGTTAACTATGTTCAGAGGGTCATTTGACTTAAATATTGGAGTTACAATTGCAGTCTTCCAACTAGTTGGAAATATCCCCTCTAATAATGACTGGTTAACAATTTGTGTGATAGGGTAGGCTAGGTGTTCTTTCAGGGATTTAAGCATTTTAGAATCCATTCCATAAATATCTTTTGCTGTTGAAATTTTAAAAGAACTAATAATTGCCTGGGTTTTAATTTCAGAGATAGGTTGAATGCTAAAAGAAGGCTTACTTTCATCTATTTTGACAATATCTCCAGTTATTAGCGGAAAATTCTGTGTGATTTCATCCACAGAATTAATAAAATATTCATTAAAAGCTACAGCTATTTGTGCTGGATCTTGTATTAATTGACCACTCAGGTTCAACTCTAACCGGTTTCTAAGCCTGTGGCTAATTCCCATTACATTCTTAATCTGTTCCCAGATCAACTTTGTATTACCCTTTCCCTCATTAATAATTGTTATAAAAAAATTGGCTTTGGCCTTTCTGATCACTTTGATTACTTGATTACGTAATGAAGTGAACCTATGCCTATCACTATTTAACTTGGTTTTTAATGATCTTTTTAAAGCAGAGTCTCTTTCCTTCATCAGATTAAATATTTCAGTATTAAGCCAAGGGAGTGCATTTGTTTTTTTCTTTCCTTTTACCTTTCTAGAGAACTCCTTAACTAGACTTTGTAGCTTGGTGGCAAACATCTTACTAACTTCTTCTATGTTAATCCCTGTAAGTATATTTGTCCATTTAGTCTGCTGTACTGCCCTTTGAAAATTATCCATTTCATTCTTAGGAATCCTGAGTTGCTCCACAGGTTTACCAGAATGAAAAAAACGCTTTTTTGTAAGTTTTCTTGACAGTAATGTCAGATTATGGTCAGACAGTCCCGTAATAAAATTAAATGTTTTTACAATTCGTTCAGGCCTATTACTGAATATTAAATCTATCTGTGTCTGAGATGATGTAGTTATTCTAGTAGGACCTTCCAACAACTGAGTAAAATCCAGACTGTCTGTGATCTGCTTAAGGGATTTCCTATTAGTCTTATTTAACCAATTACAGTTTAGATCACCAAGTAGTATTACCTCCTTTTTAAAATCACATGCTTGAAGTAGCTTTTTAAAAGTGATATAAAAATCATTATTATATAAGATTCAAAATAAGCAATACTTCATAAAAGCAGACGAATCAGTTTGTTAACATATCCCTTTGCTTTTAGGGTGGTATCTTTAGGTTTGGTGATAAAAAATTGCAATCTGAATGCTAGTGGACCATGACTGATAAATGATTGTTTCTGTTTTTTGGTCCGGACAAAACGAACAAAGCATACCGAACTACAAGTGTGAACTCACCCTTTCTCAGTAAAATACTATAATAAATCCATACTTGAATCTCGACTATATTTTTTGTGGTTTTGGTTGCTGAATAAATGCACTTATCACCTTTTTCTGGTTAGCGAATTACCATGATTCATAGCGGGTTTGACGATCGGTTGTCCTTCCGTCTAACTTTATGCAAGTTTGTGCAATATTGCAAAGTCTTTTTTATTTTGCTTTAAATGACATTAACATAACGACAGCATTTTGCTTCGGGGGGTTGGCCAGAAGTTTCCTCTTCTTCAATATATATTTTTTAGATATTTTTATATATTAAGTTTTTCTCCTCTGTTTGGGAGATGTCATGCAGTTTGAAATGGAGACTATAGTAGGGAGGTTAAGTGACTTTTGACTTCAAGTCATGATGCAAAGGTCCCCTTTGGTATGGAAGTACCTTAGGGCCATAGAAATAAATTTATCCTAAGACACAAGTGAGATCACATTTTGTATCTTATATACGCACATTTTTAAAAAATGGCCGTCGACCATACTTGAGAGGCCCATATCTTTGCTTCTGTTATAGCTATAATGACAAATTTGGTATCAACGGGTACATTTTTGTGGTCAAGGAGTCCAATAAAATAGGTTCCAAGACTAAAAAACAATAATGTTGTCCTTAACATGACAATTGGAGTTGAAGTATGCAATTTTTTATTAAAAAACAACACAGTCCATTCACAACTTAATAATTTCATCGTTTAGGTCTGCTTCGCATGCACCCTTTACAGCACTGGCTGAAGACGCGGGTCCTGCGTTGAGCATGGGCATCCGGTCGTTTACATCTCAAGGTAACTCAGAACTGTGTTCACAGCTTTGGAGCCCTGGAAGGCAGTCGACTGGTATCAGACAGGTGTAAACCTGGGAGTAATCTCTAAACTGATAGTGGTTTGGACAGACGCCTCCAATTCGGCCTGGGGCGCCCTCTATGAGGCAGACCGACTTTTGGCCTGTGGTCAAGCCAAGAAAAGAGCTTGCACATAAACTGTCTAGAGATGAAGGCGGTCGAGAACGCCTTGTTCTTCCTTTCCCTTCTAAAGGGCCACCATGTCCTTGTCCGCACGGACAACATGTCGGTGGTTTCCTACATAAATCGCCAGGGCGGTCTGAGATCACGGAACCTTCATGCACTGGCAGAACACATCCTTGTATGGGTTCAGCGAAACCTACTCTCGCTGAGAGCGGCGCATGTGCCAGGCCATCTTAATGTGGATCCAGACAGGCTGTCCAGGGACAATGTTCCCCCAGGGGAATGGTCCCTCCACCCTCAGACAGTTCAGCTGTTGTGGGACACCTTTGGCACAGCAGAAGTCGACCTCTTTGCTCTCAAGACAACGCTCAGTGTCCAATATGCTTCACAAAGAACAAGGACACGCTGGCCCATCACTGGCCCAGCCGCCCTCTCTATGCTTTCCCTCCGATCATGCTGTTACTACAGGTAATCAAGCGTATAAGGGAGAACGGTTCCTGTGTACTTCTAGTAGCTCCGTTCTGGCCGAACCAAGTTTGGTTTCCAGGAGCTGATGCAGCTTCAGAGCTTGCCTCCATGGCCTGTCCCGTTGAGGAGAGATCTCCTCTCACAGGGGGGGTACGATTTGGCACCCACGCCCGAGCTTTGGGCTCTGCATGTGTGGGCTCTGCATAACGGGTACCCGTCAGTCTCCCCGACGGAGTGTTAAACACGATTATGCAAGCTAGAGAGCCCTCTACTAGACGGCTTTATGCTTCCAAGTGGTCAGTGTTCTCATGTTGGTGCTCAGCTCGCAACCTGGATCCACAAGATTGTGGAGTGTCCTACAGGAGCTCTTGGATAAGGGTAGATCCCCTTCCATGCTCAAGGTATATGTGGCAGCTATTGCTGCGTTTGTCAAACATTCGCATGGCCAGTCACTGGGTAGGAACGACCTTGTAGTCCGCTTCCTCAGGGGAGCATGAAGCATGAACCTGCTCGCCCCCCCTTTGGACCTTTCCTTGGTCCTGGAGGCCATGAAGGGTGCCCTTTCGAACCTCTACAGTCTGTGGACCTTAAATATCTCTCATTGAAAACCGCCTTTCTGGTGGCTATCGCCTCAGTCAAGCTGGTGGGTGACTTACACCACTTTCTGTTAGCGCGTCGTGCCTTGAGTTTGGGCCTAATGACTCAAGGTCGTCCTCAAACCAAGACATGATTATGTCCCAAAGTACTTGGCACTCCTTTCAGAGCACAAATCTCTGTTGATCTGAGAGCGAGTCTGACATTCTCTCGTCACAGGCGATTTTTGATATTCGCCCTCGAGGGCCAGGCATATCAATACACAGTCCTACCGTTCGGCCTGTCCCTGGCATCCTGTATATTATGATGTGCATGGACGCGGCTCTTACGCCCCTGAAACTTCAGGGCATGCGAGCTTTGAACTATTTGGACGATTGGCTGATTCTAGCTCGATCTCATTCAGAGCTCATAGAACACAGGACAATATTACTCGAACACCTCGAGAATCTTGGTCTCACAGTCAATTGGGCGAAGAGCTCGCTGTCCCCCAGCCAGGAAATATGGTTCTGGTACAACTGAACTCTTCAATTGACATCCCTATCGACTACAGCGGCTACTGAACTTTGCTGGATTTAGGGCCGCTCTAGAATTTCTGGATACGTTGGTGCTCATGGTCAGACAGCATCGTTTTCCAGCTAAGGTCTAGCTCTCGCATGCCTTCCAGTGGGTAGTGGTTTGGCTGAAACATCTAAGGCCCGTCTCTGAGCTTGGTCTTTCCGATCTTTCTGGCCTTCAGGGTCAATCAGAATTGCGTCGCAGGCTCTTGTCAAATTGGAAGGCTATCACTGGTAGTATCACCGCCGCTTCAACTAGACTTTCTATCGTCATTCTGCCGGATCGTGACAGCAACGTGAATCTCCTTTGCCTGGTTAGGGCCCTTAGAATTTACGTTCGGCTGCTTTCAGACGGTCAGGACAGCTATTTGTTTCGTTTGGTGTCCGATCTAAAGGTCTAGCTGCCTCGAAACATAGCCTTTCAAGGTGGATAGTGGACGCTATCTCACTGGCTTATACATCTAAGAGCCTTCGTTGCCCTCTGGGCGTCAGAGCTCATTTCACTAGAGGCATGCCTCTTCGTGGGCCTGGTCCAGTGGGATTTCCCTTCACGATATCTGTATGGCGGCAGACTGGGCCTCTCTGTCTACATTTATAGGGTTCTATCACCTGGAAGTTCCCGCGCTCCAAGCTAGACTGTTGTCAGTTTAGTTTATCCACTCAGTTCTGCCGGACTCGGTTCCGCGGACTGCAAAGTTTTCAGTTCAGGCAGGCTATTGCCTCCCCTGACTGTTATACCGTGTTAAGCACCCTCTATGGATTTAAGGTAACCACGTTTACCTTATATCATTGTTACGACCGGTGTTTATGTAGCTAATTGTTTCCTCTATTGCTTTGTTTTTTTTCTTTCTATTTTCCCTCTCTCTTGTTTTTCTGATTTCTAATAGGTTGTCCAATGATCGGGTGTACGAACGCCATTGATTGTCCCGTCAGGGCGTGGCTTTATAAGGACGCTGCTGGCATTTGTCTGGGAGCTCACTTCTGGTTCGGTCGCACGTGGGTTGAGAGCTCCGGAATCCCTCCTCCGGCCGATGATCAAATTATGTATTAGAAACTTGTTTAGTTCAAGTGAACGTGCATCTTGTGATAACCTTTGAACCGTTCTCCTAAATGTCTAAACCATCTTAACAGTGTGGAGCGTAGGGGTGTCCTGCCTTGTTTATTTTATAATTGTTTGATCTCTGTTTTTTGGGCAGGGAGTTAGGTAAGATAAATGTATTTTCCTTTTGGAGTAGGTTATTAATTTTCCTTTTACTTTTTATATTCGTTTTGTTTGTTATTTTGGCCTTTAGGACACCCTGAAGATTTGCTCCTTATTTTCACTTGTTATCCTTTAATAAATTTCTTACTTTTTTTTGCTTCAATTTTGTGCATGAGTTTTTGATTATCGACCGGAGTGATGCGTCCTGGGATTCCATTTCCACAACCCAATAATTATTTATTGCGCCTCTTTAGTAATTTATATTTCCCCTAGACCCGGGGCGTAATAATCATTCTTATTAAGCCCATTCCCAATGTCGGCTTTTTATATCCCCATATCATATGAACTCAGGGCGCTCGCCCTTGGGTCAGTGTTGTGGTAGATTTAGCACGCACTGCGTTTTAAATTGGATTCCCGTAGTGTAAGCTAGCTTATGCAACACGAGAGTACTCTTGTAAGAGAACGCCACAGTTACTAACGTAACCTTGGTTCTCTCTAGAAGAGGGAATGAGTGTTGCGTAACCCTGCCGTGCTTGTGCTACCATCTGGTTTCGCTTCAGTCGATGAAAACCAAGGAGCATCTTATCGAGCTCTAGCTTATATAGGCATAAGCCACGCCCATTCACCCACACACCCACTCATTGGTGCTTACGTCACGAGCAGTGCCTCGATAGGTTGCAGCAGTTGCCGCATAGCATCCAATAGGCGCGCGAGCTGCCTCGCCTAGGTCTGCTAGCTGCAGCAAGTGTGTTTTAAATTAATACAAATTATAAGGATAATGTTTGGCTTCAGTATTCTCGAGAAAAGAGGTTTTCCCTCTAAGGTTTTTTTTTTTCCATAGTCAACTAGCTAGCTATTTATTAGTTATCTAACATTAAAAATATTTTTTCTATTTAATGAGAAAGTCATACGAACCTCAAAGTGTTAACCTGTCACCTCTGACCTTCAACAGCTGTCACAGCTCCCGGTGCAGATGGGATGTGTTGTTGCAGGAACTGATATGCTATAGGCTACTCCTGACTGGTCGAAATCTCGTGCTACTTAGGACAAATGTAATGTACAGAAGTAGCTGCACTGCTTAAATACAAAATTAAAGTTTTTGAACGAAGATAAGTAAAGTCACTCTGATGACAATTTTTATGTGAAATGTGCATATTTACCCACAATTGTTATGGTATGGGGAAAACTATTATTTTTTTAAACTTGAAACCAATTTTATTGGATTCCTTGACCCCAAAAATGTACACTTTGACACCAAATTTGTCATTATAGCGATAACAGAAGCAAAGATATGGGCTCTAGAGTATTTTTGGCGCATTGACGGCCATTTTGAAAAAACATGTTTATTTCTGATACAAAATGTGATCTCACCTGTGTCTTAGGATAAATTTATTTATATGACCCTAAGGTACGTCCATACCAAAGGAGACCTTTGCATCATGACTTGAAGTCAAAGGCCTATTTTTTGGGCTTAACCTCCCTACTACTACAAACATGGAGGTTTTTCTGATTTTCCACCACGGTGTTCTCTTCCTGTTTACGATTCTTTGCAGTATTTGGCCACTGCCCACAATGCTCTGGTTCTTACACTGGAAACCGAAAGTAGCTCTCTCCCGCTAAACGTTTATTCTGAAATATTTTCTCTTGTTAATAATACTGCATTATAATAAAGTGATCAACCGATATTACGTCTGATCACAATTAACTCTAATGATATTTCATCATAACAGATACACAAAAAATTGTTGAAGTAAAATTAAATTATATACAATATCAAGTTAAAATCCCCCCAAAATATTATGAAAACAGAAGACGCGTAATTCTTTGATAAGGACAACTATTTACTAAAGTAAATCAGAGTTCAGTCAGATGTGAATTCAGTGACTGTTTGGCCAGATTTAGCAAGTCATTTGTCGAACTGATTCAAACTGATGGATCACGAGTCTTTAACCTTTTCATTAAAAAATAGCTTTTAATTCATTTCTGAATTTCTGTTAATCAGCCTGATAGCCACAGTTATTGGTTGGTGTTGACAATTTCACTTAAGCCAAATTTAGGCTTTATATATTAATCAATTTATCAGTAATAATGAAAATGTATAGTCACATGTGGTCATTCTGGTTGGCTGCCAATCTTTTTATTGCTATAGAGATTCCAATGATATCGTTTCTCTGTGGCGTTATAGTTCTATTGTGGACATTTAGAATGATTTTAAAACTACTGTATATCTTTATTGTTATCAGCCTTGGTGTGAACGGCCTTTAGTGCCACTGCTCTGTTGCCATGGCAATGAAATGTTGTATTTTGTTCAGTTATGATTATCTTAGTGACGATGAGGACGGTCAGAGCGTGGACAGCAGTAACAGTGATGACAGCGTTGATCATCCTTACATCCCTCTGGTCACCGATGAGGAAAGCTGGAGGAACAAGTGCCGCAAAATGGAGCAGAGATTTAAGATCGTCAATGCGCAAAAGGTTAAACACACACATACATACATACATACATACATACATACATACATACATACATACATGATTTCATATAGTGGGTGAGTAACACTTAAAATGAATGTTTTATGTGGTAAAGTGTGTGTTATTGTGTGTTTAGGGGTACCTTGAGGAGCTGGTGAGGCTGCGGGAATCTCAGCTGAAGAATGTGGAGATGGAGAATAAGAAACTAACAGCTGGACTAGAAGAACTGCAACTACAGAGTCAGAAAGAGAAGAGAGAACTGGAGAACATCATACTAGAGCTGCAGGAACAACTGTGAGAGCATACAGTACACACACCTCTGATTTTCAAGACATGGGATGTTTATGGGATTATTTTGGATGAATTGGTTCAGACATATTCACCTGTTTTTGTCAAATATTCTGCTTCTTTCATTTTTATCAATAATTTTATATGAATCAACACTGTCAGATACATAAACATGTACAGTCGAAATTAATATGTATAAACATTGACACATCTTGCATTCATATTGATGAATGAATGAATGTACGATACAGAATGGTTTTAGACACATTTTCAGCTTCATTTATTATTTTGAAAATAATCATATTTTGTCACATCACATATGTAGCCATTTTGTTTTTCTTGTATTTCTAGCTTATTTTGGGGAATTGTCTATCAATACCAAAAAAATTGTTTACTATTTGCGTGACAGTGTTAACATCATAATTGTGTCATGAAATATGACTACAAAATGTTTTTAAATATATAAATAACTGATCATGTCAACTAAAATCAGTAGTAAAATTTTATAAAATGTTTATTTTAAAGATTTATTTTTTAGACACATATTATAATATTAAGTTTATTGTATATATTTATCTATATGATGTATTAAATTATGATATGAGGACAGGTGATTTTAGGGGTAGTGAGAGATGATTTAATGTAATAATTGCAATAAAATAAGAGTAAATTAAAAAAAATGCATTTAGAACATTCTAGTGATTATGTCTGATTAATTTCAAAGTGGAAATGTTGCTATTTTAAAAATGAATGTCTGGTAAAAAACAAAACAAAACCCACAGTGGGACATACAGTATCTCAAGAATCACATTGTTTACTCACTAAACCCATAATATGTTTTTGTCTTTAACTGTATTGCAGGACAAGTCTGATTCCAGGTGAATCACATCCTCTTTCAAAAGATTTGTCAATCCCTCTTGTTAACCAGTGGCCATCACTCCACAAATACAACAACCAGGAGGACAGGAAATTGTACCACAGGTGATAAGAGGCTCTCTTTCATACATTGTAGCAGCTTACTCAAAATCCCAGTCATTAACCAACTGGCTTTGTGAATTGAGTTTGTGTTGCTTAAAATATATCTAGAATGCTGACAAAGATTTAACGGCAGATACACTTATGCTGTGGGTCTGTTGTTGCCTTTAGGAGTAGTTTCCCCAGCCCGGAGCCACATATCAGCCTAACCACAGATTCTCAGAGGACGGAAAGGAAACAAAATGGAAAAGCCTGGTGCACAGCAGGTACACCTTAAAACCCACCTGTGAGCTTAAAGTTGGCATGAAGTTGCAATAGTATCTTCACTATTGTATATCCGGGTGAAACGGCTTCTCGAAAAAGAATACAAAAACTTGATTTTTTCCATCAGGAATTTCGGATCATTGTGGTATTGCTGTGATACCACAACCAGCTTGGACAAGATAGCAAGGTCAAAACAAAGCTACCACCTTAAAGGAGAACTCGGTCAATTTTAACATTGAGCTCTTTTTTTGTACATTTGGAGTGCTGTCAGTACTGACAAAAATGACAAAAATCGGTGTTGCCTACACCGTGTTATCCTCTTTTTAAAATTCGCACCCTGTTGACTTCAATGGGGCAAGTTCTAAACCTGCTTTTAGCCTCTTAACATCCTTGATTTGTCATTACAAGTGCACAGCCATGTGAGTGGTGTTATTAAGAGTGACCACGGTCAATCTGACTGCAGTAGATGTGAAAGATATTAATAAAAATTATGTTAATTCAGTCAGCTCACATACCTGTGTTTTCTTCCTGTTTTCGGTCGAAGTCCAAAGAAGTCAATTGTCGAGTTTGCGTGCGTGATCATTGGTAACTAAATGATGTTCAACATCTGATTCGGATGAACTATCCATTTGAGTTGATATTCTCAGAACACCACACAGCACCGTCATCGGCTGACAGCTGACAGTCTGAGTCTCTACTGTTGCTTTGTTACCAATGATCGCGCGCGCGCGAACTCGACAAGCGACTACTGTGGACTTCGACTGAAAACAGGAAGTAAATACAGGTATGTGAGCTGGCTGAATTAACATAATGTTTATTAATATTTTTCACATCTACTGCAGTCAGATTGACCGTGGTCACTCTTAATAACACCACTCACATGACTGTACACTTGTAATGACAAATCAAGGATGTTAAGAGGCTAAAAGCAGGATTAGAACTTGCCCCATTGAAGTCAACAGGGTGCGAATTTTAAAAAGAGGATAACACTGTGTCGGCAACACCGATTTTTCTCGTTTTTGTCAGTACTGACAGCACTCCAAATGTTCAAAAAAATGAGCTCAACATTAAAATTGACCGGAGTTCTCCTTTAAACTCACCATGAAATCAATTGGACAATTCTGATTGTTTAAGAATTGCAGTATTTATATTGCAGTATTTATAATTTTTTATCCGTGAGCAATCTGCGCATCATTGTTTTGTTTTTTTATTCATGCGCCCTTTAATCAAAATTACTTCTTCTAGTTCATCTCTTCTCTTCTCTGATGACGTGTTTACTGCCATGATGGCGGATAAAAATGTATAAATACTGCAATATAAATACTGCAATTCTTAAACAATATTTGGAGCATGGTTGGTAGACTTTTGACTATCAGCATGAGGTGTGGTCCTCTTTAGAGCTTATTCTGGCAGGAACTACCCACTTAGGAGGAGACTGACAGACCTGGGGTGCGTTTCCCAAAAACATTGTTAGCCAACTGTGGTCGCAAGTTCTGTTGTTACTAACATTGTTCAACGATTCAGTGTTTACCGAAACCAAAGTTTCGACAAAGACTCAAACAACCAGGCGATCTTGTGTAGTTGGAATTACAGATCTTGACCTGTGGTTTCATATAGTTTCTTGTTAGTATATACAGAATTATGTGGACTTAATATAGATCATGTTTCTAACAACCAAGCTAACAGGGATTCTCAGAACTTCCCTAATGTTCTGGCAAGTTTCTCATCTGGTGATGTCCAAATGTTTTTCCAGTAAATTAATAAATGTTTGTTCAGTTAACTGGTCTTTAATTATGTTCTGAAAATGTTAGCACAAAAAATTTAATACATCGTTCATGAAATGTTTTTTTTTTCAAACCTTTTTTAATGTTACTGCTTGATTCTGAATGTTCAGAGAATATTCAAAAGTAACGCTCCCATAATGTTTACAATATGTAATGTTCCGTTAAAGTTCTCATAACCAAGAAGAAAATTTTTTTTTTTAAACATTTTTTAAAATCTGGACGTTTGGAAGGGTCAGAGAACATTCAGAAATAACGTTTTAAAAATTGAATGGCAATGTTAGCAAAAATCATGCTACAATCTATATATATATGTATACATTTCATATGTATACATATGAGTGCACTTGCATGAATGCACAAGGAAACCCCGGGGTATGATGTAGGAGGAAACCTTCGATGAATCAAGCATCAAATAAAAGAAAACAACGGAGAACAAAAAACATAGAAAGAAAAAAACTATATATGTTGAGAAATGTCACAGTGCTATTGTTTTTTTTCCCGATTGTAACCATGGTGTATTTACCAACAAAGTTACCAACTTTTTTTGTGTGTGTCATCCAAAAGAAAGGAAGTCATACATGTTTGGAATTACATGAGATTAAATGATGACAGCAATTTCATTTTTGTTTGAACTATCCCTATAAGCTTGTCAGTCTTGGATTTTCCAACAGGAAATGCTAATATTGGTGTTCAGCAATAATTTCTATTTCCTCCATTTTCATTTCAGAAAAAGACTACACTCCATCTATGTTAGGTCTGTGTGGTTCTCTGTCGTCTTTACCCAGCTGTAAGTCCCTGCCAAGCCTGAGGTCAACAGAGTGCCTGGTGAACATCAGTGCAGAGCCCAGTCCTGCTCTAACCCCCAGCTAGGGACCAGCAAATGAGACCAACCAGAGAGAATATGCACTGTCAGCTAAGACATCCAAAGATACAGTATAATGGCTCGGAGTAAACCATGTTACCCTAATTCTCACAGAAGGATCATCCTGTTTCCCCTTGAAGAGATATAGCTAGACCACTGTAGTTATGGTGAGATTTTTTTCTCACAGATTTTTCTTGTCAGAAATGTTACAAATGAAAATGTGGGTATCTCTGAATGTCTTTGCTGTTCAGGTCTTTCTCCTGACTTGTTGTGGTAACCAGTGAAGGCAAACTGTGGACTATGCACTGACTGACTTGAGACTTGCCTGAATTGTCACTACGAGAGTCCAACACAGCTTTCCCACATTCTGTTGCCCTTTAAAATCTCATCCGGGAACATACACTTACAAAACACTTACAAACAAAAACAAATGGACACTTACAGTCAGAAATTAACCATGAATGGTGTGCGAAAGAAAACATATTATAGTTACAAAGTAGTATTTTAAGTAGTCAATTTTGTTTAATTCGCACATTTCAGCCATCTAAACATCACTTGTCTGCCAAATAACATGCAAAAACTGAAAACAATGATGTGTATGTCTTACTTTACAGTCTACTGCTAAAATGGTAATAAAATGAAAGACATTTCAGGAATAGCTGCCTTATTCCTCTTTTCTTGCCTCTTGAAATAAGTTTGAGCATTCTGCACATGATGGCAGTGTACTATTGCTAAATGACTAACGGTGAGTGACATGAACAATTGGACCAGTATATATCTGCATACTGTTGTATTGTACTGTATGTTTGGCATCTATTTGTCATCTGTTGTTGCATCATTACAAGTCTGTAATGTGTGGATCACTGTCATTTTTGGTATATTAGCTGCATCAATTTTAATTGCATTGGCAAAAAACTGATAAGCTAGATTTCCCTCCTCCATTGTCAGTGTAATTGAAAGTATTTGTTTGAGAATGTGTGTGTGTGTGTGTGTGTGTGTTGTGTTAGACGGCTGTTCACCTTCAATTAGAATTAAATAAATTATTGTTTCTCCCCCCATTCATTGCACATTTCGTTGTTTAAAAAGCCATTGGAAACTATGCTGTTTGTCACTTAAAATCGCAATAAAACTGCCTTTTTTGTCCTAATGTTTTCAACTGAGTCATAGTTGTTCACTCTGTCTTTATTGTTTTTCTCTTCTGTCCCACTTGACAGCCACACTCTGAATGGATGTTTTTGTCACTTGCCAAATGCTTAATTTAAATGCATTAAAACATCTTAAAGGGATAGTTCACCCAAAAATGAAAATTTTATCAACGTTTACTTACCCTCAAGTTGTTCCAAACCTCTATGTGTTTATTTGTTCTGCTGAACACAAAGAAAGATATTTGGAAGAAAACAGATCTCAATCCCCATTGACTACCATAGTATGTATTTTTTCCTACTATGGAAGTCAATGGGGATTGAGATCTGTTTTCTTCCAAATATCTTCCTTTGTGTTCAGCAGAACAAATAAACACATAGAGGTTTGGAACAAATTGAGGGTGAGTAAATAATGAAAGAATTTTCATTTTTGGGTGAACTATCCCTTTAAGAATTTTTTTTCCTCAAACAAACATGAAAAACCAACTTTAGTGCCATTTTTAGTGTTTCTGGGTGTGCTGTATTCAATTTGTGGGTGTAAAGACTAATGACTGGAACAATGAGAGAAACTGGTTAATTTAACTCTGTGATACATTAATTATTATTTCACAATAAGGAAAAACACGACTGAGTAGGAAACGAGACACTGCGTATGAATGTTGACTATGGGAACGCTTCCACGTAACCTGTCTCTGAAGTATGTGTGAAATAACGACAATTTTATTGGCAGATGGCAGTCATATGACATGAAAAAGATGCATTAGACATCATCAGCTTCTGATTGGCTGAAATAAGACACTGAAGCATGCAGGATTTATGGCAATGAGACGCAGTGTCTCATTCTCTACGCTGGGAACTGGGTTACAATCGTAACAAGAGACATTCCCTTTCGAGGGAACTCAACACTGCATTGGAATATTGGCGCTATGGGAACTTTAATATGCACTACGCCATGGGTCACCAATCTCGGTCCTGGAGGGCCGGTGTCCTGCAGAGTTTAGTTCCAACCAGGTCCAACACACCTGCCTGAACGTTTCTATTATGCCTAGTGAGACCTTGATTAGCTGGTTCAGGTGTGTTTAATTGGGGTTGGAGCTAAACTCTGCAGGACACCGGCCCTCCAGGACCGAGATTGGTGACCCATGCACTACGCCATACTGAAAGGATGCCTGCATGAATAAGAAGTAAAATCATTTGAGGTGCATGGCTTGGAAGCCACAGAACCCCTGCAGTGTGCACAGAAACAAACACACAGCTGCTCAGTTTTACTCCACTGGCCTAAGCTGTGGACATAAAGAGAGAGCCCAAACAGGGCCTAAAAATGTAAGCCTCTCCTGTTTCCAGATCGAAAAGGCAGAGGATAGAAGGCTTGAAAAACCCCAGAAGGTGGCACTGAGGAAGGCCTTTGGGACATAATCCAGGATGAAGAATAGCTTTGACTCCATCAGGAGCAAAAGCCAGGCAGGAGGAGGCAACTGACAGGTTGCATGTTATACTAGTTTTACAATAACTAAGAGAAAAAACTTCTTGAGGGTCATACATTTCTCAAAGGCTGACTCCTGGGGCTCGAATGGTGCCATAGAAAGACCTTGATAACAGGATGTCTGCTCCCTGATTCAGTTACCAGGGTAGACTGCTCTCACCAAGATCAGCTTGCCCTGGGGCCAAAACAGGATCTGGCTCGAACGGATTTGGAAAGAGGGCGTGAACGTAAACTGCCCTGGTGATGTATGTTTGCAACTACTGATGTGTTGTCTGATCTGACAAGAACATGGTAGCCACTGAGATCTTGGAGGAAGTACTTCAAAGCCAGAAAAGGCAATTTATGGCAATTTATGTGCCATAAAAGATGGCCCGAAACCCCTAGCTGAGCGGCCATCTAGGACTGCTCCCCAGAATGTGAGGGAAGTATCTGTCGTTAGCGTTTTGCGATGACATAATGGCCCCAACACTGGACCTTGGGTCAAGAACCAAGGTCTCTTTCACATCACTTGCCCCTTGGGGAAAACCCCTTGGTCTTTGCCAGTGGTCAGTGTACAGTACATAAGGCCCAAAGGGAAGACTTTGGACGCAGCTGCCATGATGGTGGGGGGTCCTCAGATCTGCCCACTCCCTGGAAGACTGCGGCTGAGACCGTTGTCTCGACCTCACGACTATGCAGGGGAGCTTAAGCAGCAACGCTCTCTTTTTGCTATTTACACCCTGAGGTTGGGAAACAGCCACTGGGCAGGGAATAAAATGAGAGAATGTTGCCAACTGCTTCTTTGCTTCCTGAAACCTCTCAACAATAATATTAACGGCGTCACAGAAGAGGCCAGAGTGAGCAATTTGGGTGTCCAAATGAAAAGCTTTATCCCTTTCTTTAATCCCCAATAGGGTGAGCCACAGGTGCCTCTATGTGACAGCCTTGGCAGCCATCGAATGGCAGAGGAAGCAGGTCATCTTAGTGGTGTGTAATAAAAAACAAAAATCTGTGGCCCACCGGAGTTCTTTCACAGCCTCTGGGCCAATTCTCTTGCCTACATCCAGGTCTCTAAGAAGGTCAGCCTGGTATGTCTGTATCACCGCCATGGTGTGCAGACAAACACCAACCTTACCTGCAGCAGCATAGCCTTTGCAATGCCCACCAACGCAGATGTAACCTCACAGGGCTTGGTGAGCACCATCAGAGCCTTCAGAGACAAGTTAGCTAACGTCTCCTTAACCTTAAGAATGGCCCAATACCCATGCAATAGTTGGACAAAGTAGAAGTGTAAACACAAGCCGAGTACGGTTTTTATCTGTATCTCGACACCTCAGTGTGGAAATCCGGAAAAAATGGAAGGCTCCGATGCGGACGTTGTGCTCTACCAAAGAGAAGAACTCATCCAGTTTTCTTTTCTTGTGCAATTCCTGGTCCTCCGCTGGCCAATCAAGGGATGGCATTTCCTCTTATTCCCCCCTAGATGCTAACCACATCCAACTCCTCGGAACCAGGCATAGTTAACATCGGGCCCTCTTTCAGATCAGAAGAAACTGCAGACCAGGCTTATGGATCCAAAACAAATGCTTTGGGGTTGGCGGATGATATCTGAGAAAGGGCAGAACCCGTCTCAAGTTCCTCTGCCAACTCCCTTTGTGACCCCCATGATCTGAGCCACTGTGCTGCTACTGGGTGCTCGAGCTTGGGCTTCCTCCTCAGAGAAAAGAGCCAAGCGGGAGCAGAGCACTCTCATTGACGGTCCTTCACAATACATGCAGCCACCCTCCTCGAGGGCCCCCTGACATGGTTCACTCCAAAATGAACAACAAGGGTTAAAGGGATAGTTATTTCTGTCAGTAATTACTCACCTTTATGCTGTACCAACCCCATAAGACATTCGTTCATCTTCGGAACACAAATTAAGATATTTGTGATTAAATCTGAGAGCTGGATCACTCCTCCATAGGCTTCTAAGGGACTGAAACCTGACAGCCCCGAAAAGTCATTAAAGACATCGTTAAAATAGTCCAAATGGCTACAGTGGCTCAATCTTAAGTTTATCAAGCGACGAGAATATTTTTTGCGCGCAAAAAAAACCTAAAATAACGACTTTATTCAACCATCTCTTCTCTTCCGTGTCATTCTCCTAAGCTGTTGACGTAGTGTAACAGCGCAGCGTTTTTGTGTTATACATCACACGTAGGCTCACTATTGGCTGACGCTGGTCATGTGTGTGATGCGTGTGACGTTCAACCAGAAGTGTTGCACAATAACACTACGTGAAATCTCCAGGCCCAAAGAGAATACTTGAATAGAGTCGCTATTTTAGTTTTTTTTTTTTTTTGCGCTCAAAAAGTATTCTCGTAGCTCGATAAACTTAAGATCTAGCCACTGTAGGCACATTAAATATTTAAACATTTTCTTCAGTGACTTTCTGGGCCGCCAAGTTTCAATCCCTTAGGAAGCCTATAGAGGAGTGATCCACCTCTCAGATTTAATCAAAAATATCTTCATTTGTGTTCCGAAGATGAACGAAGGTCTTACGGGGTTGGTACAGCATGAGGGTGAGTAATTAATGACTTAATTTTCATTTTGGGGTGAACTATCCCTTCAAGGTCAAGGTCAACTTTATTGTCAATTTGTCACATATACCAGACATACAAAGAAATCGAAATTGCGTTTCTCACTAATCAACCCACGGTGCGGACACGGAGACAGATGATTTCTGAATTGCCATAGCAACTTTTTTTTCCCAACAACAATAAATAAGACAAACAATTTCACATATAGCGCTTCCTGAAGACAAAGCTGAATGTCTAATGTTATAGTTATGTTGTAGCCTTTTATAGTCATAATGGTGTGCCATTTAACGTCACATGACTGCCATCGACCAATAGATTTAGCATGATTTCACTTGTGCTTCAGAGACTGGTCATGCGGAAGCGTTCCCATAGCGTCAATATTCTGATGCAGTGTTGAGTTACCTCGAAAGCAAACCCAATGTTTATTTTTACTTCAAAACAACACTGTAAATAACACTGATACAGTTGCACCAGTATACTATAGACTAAGGTGTGTGACTAGAACCTTATTGCTAAGCTAACCCTAACCCTAAAGCTAAATAAATATATCTAAAATGTTGTATTGTCTTTTAAAATATAATTGGATGGTTCATTTAATTTCTTGTTCTCATCCATCTTTGTGTTTTAATGTGAGCTATGTTTTCTCTGGCTTATTCTGAAGAAAATGTGAGTAAAATTTGCTTGGGTGTTGTCTGAGTGTTCTTAGTAGGTTGCTGTGGTAAAGGTGGTAAAGGCTCTATAAATATAAAATATATTTTTGCTAGCTGGGGAGATCTGGGTGATTGATATAATCTCAGATAAATGCATAACATCCTGGTGTCTTATATGCATGGAACACATCATTCTAATCTATTTCAAACCTGTTCCTCAACCAGATGTCACTCTTTTTTATTACAACATGGCTTGGGTCACCATGACCCAGGGGTCAAACCAAGAACAAGTGTCAATTATGGGTCAAAGGTCAGCATCATTTGTTCACTGCGGATTGTTGCAGTAAAAGAACCAAAAAAGATGTGTCTAAGTGCAAAATGGGGACCAGTGGTTCAAAATAGGCTTACCAAAAAGATGTGACAGTTGATTAATTTCCCAGAGTGCAGCAGTGTGAAGCTAAAAAAGTGACTTTTGATCTTCAAAATAGCTAAATTCTAAGAGAAAGACAATGAGTAAAAGAAAAGGCCTTTCCTGTTGAATGTGTGGTCAAAGAACGCTCAATTTTCCTTATGTGAAACATAATGAGAACGCATTCTTGGATCACTGTTTGTCTCAAAAACCTCTTTTGAAAGATCTAAAAGTCTCAGTATTCATATTCGTAAAATTCTCTGCAATCCTAAAATATGAAAATGTAATAAATGTAAACCACAGGTAACAAAATATAATTTATTTTAAAGAAAGACAGTAAAAGCATACTTTTATAACTCAAATAAATGACAAAAAACAAGTTAGTGTACAAACCATAACAGCTCTTCTGCAAAAATGGGCATATTCAGAAAGTCTTATCTCTCACAAGCTCCACCCTATGCAAACCACCACTGATTGCACTCCCTGGTCTTCAGACATTGGGAGGAAGGTTATCTTCAACAATACATGCTGAAGACACCCACAGAGACGGGACTGTTACACCCTTGGAAGAAATACCACTTCTATACATACAGTAGATATGAAAAAATGTAAAGCAGTTTAATTATGTAAATGTATGTTTTACTCACAATTCAATGTGATAGTTTCCAAAACAATACAATATTATTGCATAAGTGTATAGCATTGCCTAATGCACTGAACAGAATAGTCTTTATTAGACACCAAAGAAAGAATCTAAAGGAATAGTTCACCTGAAATGAACAATTTGTTATATTTTCTTTCTTCAAGTCTTTTGATTCTGAAATCATACCATAGCTTTGTATGCCCTCAACTATAGCCAGGGCTCTCAAGTTTTGAAGACAAGCAAGAGTGACACCCCCTCCCCCTCTAGGGGAAACATGCTTGATTCCTGTCGGTTCCAAACATCATTGCTTCAGCTTTTGTCAGTTTTGTTATCGGAAGTATAGCATATAGATGGCCTCAGAACTAAAAGAAAGCAACATACAACTTTTATTTTATGCGGTTTCTTGAAGTAGTAGGCCTATAGACCCTACTGCACTCTAGCAGAGTTTGGTAAATATTTGCATAAGGATCAGAATACTTAATGTTAATATGGTGTATTTCTAGACAGCCATTTCTTTTAGCCAATCAAAAGGCGAATTCTGAAGGTATCCGCCCACTTCCTAAAATGAATGAGAGATCCGACAGAGCGTTTCGATAGGCAGAGTTCGGTTCACTCAGTTCAGTCATTCGGTGTTTGTTGAGCAGCAGAGTAACTTACTAAGAACTCGTATATTTATACGATTAAGTAAGCATATCTTGTAGTTATCTGTCTAATTAAGAAACTAGGTGTTTGCACGCGTCGTCTTCTACGCAGTTTTGTTATGTAACTACACAGACAAAAAGAAGCGTATGCGCCTATGACGCCAGAGTGTTTGTGGAGAAATGAAGATGTCCAGGAGCGGATCAGGTCTCCAGCCTCTTAAAGCTACTGTTCCCTTCACACTGCACAAACCAGCTGGAGCTCTCGTCACAAATATCACTTCAGGTGAAGTATATAGGCTACACATCAGTGACTATCACACATGATCTGAGCCACTAAATGTCCTTTGAAGATTAACAGGAAATGATTTGAGTTTGAAAGCACATTATTATTAGAATTTTTCTTTTTTTTATGTGCTTTAAACGGTCTAAACTTATAACTAAATTGTTTTATTACGTTTATTTGAGCATTAAACTGTTTGGGCTTTTTAGTATGGTTTCTCATTATCTATGGGCAAAGATGAAATTGATCAGTGTGTTCATTTCATCTACCCACACTACAGTTTTCTTCTGGACTTTGCTAGTGCACATCATCATCATCATCATTAATTACTACTGTCTGTATATTAACTTTAAACTTATAAATGACACTTATAAAGATGGATTTTTCATACTTTGTCCAATATACAGTGGGGACTATATTAAACATTTGCGATTCAAAATCTAATTTAAAGCTTGAAATAAAGAACCTTTTTTGATAAAAAAAAAAGAAAAACTTTTTTAAAAAGTATTTTATGAAGCGAGGCATTTTTATGACATTTGGAGAAGAATTAAGAAGAAATATTTTTGATATTTCACTAATCAAATAATACAACACCGATGACACTGGTCATGTGAACTCCTTTGTACTAAAGGTCACATTTTCTTGCTTCCAGTGAAGCACAAGATGCTCTTTGAAACATCTCAAGTCATGGTGGAAATTTCGGAAAACATGATCTGGTTTTGGTCGTGTCAGCTACAGTGTTATCGTCGTTAAAGCAAAAGACAGACAATCTAAATGCTAAGACATTGTGAAATTCATGTTAATCTTTATAGCCTAGCTCAAAATGTCATATTTTAGAGATTCCGTTGTATGTAATACTGTCTAATATATCTTTTTTATATCCAGTAATTCAAGAACTTTTATGATCTACCAGTGAATAGTGAAGTTTAATACAAAAGCGGATATAGGAGGAAACTTGCACACATTTATAAGAACAAGATGTTATAGCATGTTTCCTCATTGAAGTGTATAACTACTAAGCACTGGTTTTCTCTGCAATATACTGTGATCACTTTGATTTCAGGTGTTTTTTTCTGAAAGCCTTTTTATTCAATACACAAGCTTTCTTGGTTCCTCAGGTGATTGGACCAAAGCTGAGTGGTGTTTGCAGACTCGGATCCGGCGCACACTATCTTTGGATGCGATTGTGGGGCCGTACTTGCAAGGCCAGTGGCCCAAAGTGGGTGACAAACACAGTCCCAGCAGACATGGCAGGGAAGATAAATCCACACAGGTGAAGTGTTTCAATGTCCTGGCTGAATCATGTGGGCCTGATTCAAATTATAATCCAAGTCCATAATAAATGGCCATTTGTGATATTCTGTGAAGTGTGTGATATAGAAATAAAGAGGGTTTTCACAAGGATGCCATAGAAGAACCATTTTTGGTACCCCAAATAACCTTTCAGAAAGGTCAAGTGGTCATAGTGTCTAGAACATTTTAAAATCTAAAGCACCCTTTTCCACTATAAATATTATTTTATGGTAAAGAAAGGTTTGTTGGAATTCTTCATGAAACCATAGAGACCAATAAAGAAC